>WEDG01002535.1:0-196661 GCA_017591395.1 Schistocephalus solidus
TCAATTTTATGGGCCTAACTGCGTCTCCTCTAGCGTCAAGGTCGTATGTCTTTTCCGTTTCTTGATGATTTTCGGTAACTCTGGTTTCTTGAATGAGAACGCTGGGCGTTACGGAATCAGTTCTGACATCTCTTTGGGCAATTGTTTCCCTGGTGGTTTTGGCGTTAGTGAGGTGGCTGCGATTGTCCTAAGAACAATCGGTTGGTTCAATGGAAAATTCGCATTCTTTTGAACTACCTTCCCCTTGAAAATAGCCAGATTGTGTTCGCCAGCCTTCAGTCTTGATTGTAGTTCCAAGACAAGCTCCCGGCGTTTCAGCCTTTCCGCAGGGGAGTAGTCCGGTTGAAAAAAACCTCTTTATGCGAGTGACGGAGGTTAGTTTTTTTCGATAGGATCGCTTTGATTTGGTCTTTGCTCTCTAGCATTATTTTGAGAGGTCGCGGCGTTCCTAGGCTGTCTTCAGACTTTTTGCCGATCCGGAATGCATTACTTACTTTTACTTCCACGCCCGGTGGGAGCAACTGGTTTAGGAGGCCATTAAACGAAGCAAGGTCTTCGGCGACACGGTCTTCAGGTCGGACTGCAGTTGACTCGTGCAAACCCTGAATAACTAAACACTGTTGCCAATCCTGGTGCTTGGAATGTTCGCTTCCTCCTAAGTTCTCCTTAGGGGCACGAGAACGGTTTACAGAGCTCTCATTGGGATTTTGTCTACCTCTGACCATACTCTCATCTGAAGGCTTCAATGAATCCATCAGAGTTGATTGTGACTTTGTCCTCCTGTTGTGGTGTTTCTCCATTGCAGCTTGCCACGCGTTTGTTTCTTGGGATTCAACTACGGGCTCTTTAGCACACCCAAGATAGCAGGATGAGATTTGTGGTTTGCTCTGGTCGTCGTCCGTAGGATACAGAGTCTGTGTTCCTGTTATCCGGTCGTTATGGGTATTCGCGTCCGAACACTGTGAGCTGTAACAAGTTGTAGTTTTTGATACTTTGGTGCTTTAGTCACTGCCTTTTTAATTGGAATATTGCTAAGCGCATTTCGTCGAGTAATTTTATCTTGCAAGAGCTTCCTTAAGTCTGCAAGCTCATTTTCCAGTTTTTGAACTCTTAGTAAAATATAAGAACATCCAACGCAAGATGCGTCCTCGTAGCCGACGGATTTGACTGCCATTACGCTTTTTGCGCGCTTTGCTGGTTTTTGGTTGTAAGTATAAACTGATTGAGTGCCAGTCGTGGATGTCGAAGCCAGCTAAACAAACTTTCCTTTTAAGGAAGTTCCGTGACTGGTTCTGTTGCTAGCAAACAATTGTTTTGAATCCATGAATGTTAAAACACTGCGTAAAAGTACGTTCTCCTTTGAGCGTATAACGAAAATTTCTGACTGGCTTTGGAGTATGGCGAGTATTTAATGCAATATGAGCAAAAATGTTTAAACTTGTTCAAAAACGCCTTTGAAAAATACTATAAACGGTATGAAGGATATTTAGGAACGACTCAACCGTTCGGAGATGTCGAAGGTCCTGGATAACTTCAGATCTTCACGAGGTTGTACACGTTTGGTTCCCTGAGTGGTTGTCAGTTTTTATTGGTGCAGAGGCTGCGCAGTCAACTTGAATAAGGTGATAAAAAAATTCCAATTTGATGCCGTTTTATGACGAATTTGGCACAAGAAAGAATTCCAGATGAGCAGGAAGCAAGCAAGTACGTGCAGTTGAAACAGTATTGTCCGGAACAGTCCTAGTGAAGGGGTAACGAAGATCAAATTGTCCAAGTTGGAGAACAAATAATTGGTGGTGCTTATAGGGTCTTCAAGGTCACGTTTTGGCAAACATAACAAGTCTCCGAGGTCACCCATACAAACTGAAAAGAAAACACGCCAAACTTGAAGTGCGGGCCAACTTTTTTTCCCAACGGGTGATTGAAGAATGGAACAAAATGTCAACTTAGGTTGTTCAGGCTGAAAGCGTTGAAATGTTTAAAAGAAGACTTTATGAATTTTTACTTTATGGACATATATTTAGTCGACAGTAATGATCGATATACTAAAACGACTATCGCCATGTAAAATTTGCTTATCTTGCTAGCGTCTATCTGTAAATAAAGTTTTTAAAGGCTCTGCCTATCTCCCTTATATATACTGAATTATATACTGAATTATTGTTGTGCTTTTTCTGGGAAGAATATAAAATACTCTTCAGTTGAGTTCATTTGGTGAAGATAGGCGTGAGCCATTAATTACCCTATTTGCGAAGTAAAAAGGAATGTAGGGAACAGAGGAACCACACAGGTTGCAAAACCTAAAAAGTTAGAAAAGGAATATGAAAATTTAATAGAGGCTCAATGGATGTGTTCAACCTCTTATGGATCCAATCTTTTCTAAAACACAACTCTGTCGGAGCCCACTTTGCAGTTCTCGATCAATCGTGACATCACAAAAGTTTGTTTGAACACCATAATAAAGAAGAAGAATATGGGCATATCCAGTTGTACCAGTGTAACTGAAGTTCTAATGAATGACGTCCGGCACTGGTTATAGTAGAAATTTGAAATAGATAACTAAAAAAATCTATATTTTTCTCGATCACCTGTTAAAAAAGCCTATGCCTGTACAAAACCAACTGTAAAGGAAAGTTCTTATGCATAAATAACCTCTACAAGCATACCTAAAACTCACAAAAAAGATATTGCGTCTGCCGAACCCAGTAAACCAGAGGACGCTTAGCTAGTTCAAAAGGGAGTCCTATCTTGTCCTTGCTCCAAACCATTGACACTTAGCTCAGGCAGCATCAGCGATGATCTGGCTTTACAACCTTAGCGCTACATCGCTGCTGGATGCTGCACCAAAATGCGATGTGGAAGAGGTTGGTGAGTTTGTAAAGACCAATACCCTGTTCATCTGGACCTATTGGACCAAGTGAACTGGATACAAGTACTCGCTCAGTTGAAAGATCTGATTTGCAAACGGGCACCCAATGGAGTCTAAAACACAATGTAGTCATAAAAGGGGTCCCAGAGTCAGCATCAATAATTCCAAAGGAGTTAGTTAAACATTGCTTAGATCTCCTACAATTGTATGCAAAAACGTTACTAAAGGACAGCCAGTTCATCCAAATTCTCAAGGCATATAGAATAAGGAAGGCGACGTCAGCACCCGATTCAAATACTCGACCAAGATCTCTTAAAATCGTCTTGGAAAACGAAGCACAGGCACAGTTACTGCTACAGAGAAAATTAACCCTATGAAGACTGCATTCTGAAGTTTTTTCCAGCCAGAATACGAGCTGAAAAGGGCAAATGAAAATAAGAAAATTAATAACAGAACTTTAAAGATGAAGGAGCAATGGCGAGGAACATCTCCAAATAAGGGATGGAAAAATAGTTCAAATGCAAAGATCATTTCTTTGGCCAAAGGCAGTCATTCTGACAGCATAACTGTCCCGCCCCAGAAAACAAAAACGTGCCCACTTCATTTTAAATACCAGATCTCTGCTTAATATGATGCATTGTGCTCCAGACTCTGGTTTTCGTCCACCATCCAGACATTGTAATTGTCACAGAGACATGGGCAACACCCTACGTAGCCGACTCCGAACTCTCTATTCTAGGCTACGCTTACATTCAGAACGATCGACACGAGGGTCATGCCGTTGGATTATCGACAATTTACCGTGGTAGAAGAGAGCTGTTGGCTCGGAGTTGGTCTAAAGGATAATTACTATTTACTCATTTATTGTGTCTATCACCCACCCAACACATTTCACACCGCACCTGACTTAAATCTGAAGTAATGATAGATTGCAGGTGGCTTCAATCTTCCTGAAATGCAATGGTTTCCACCTTCCAATCCTAAAAAGTTCGAAGACTTACTTAAGGCCATAGATATCGGCATGTGGGTCTAGGTAGCTGATTTTCCTACCCAAGGATCAAACATACATGATCTTCTGTTCTGTAGAGGGTGCCAGCCATTGTTAGTGTCCCCTTTAGACCCACTTGGATGTTCTGATCATGCCATAGTTCTTTTTACACTAGAACTCGAGGCTAAAGAAATGTTTTTCAAAAAAAATATAGTTTTTACGTGATTTTCGATCAGCAAATATGGAGAAATTACTGACACATCTTAATTCCCATGATTAGACTAACTTATTTCTGTGCTTGGATGTGAATGTTTGCGCTGATAAACTGTACCAAGTTCTAGGCCCACTCATGTCTCGTTTTGTTACTCGTAAGAAAATAATTAATGTCAAGAATTATGTTGACCTCTTTTTATGTTTCCGCCGTAGACTGCATAGACTCACGTCCTTTTCATCTACAAAACGACATTTCCATCCTACCCTTGCTTAAAATAATCTTTGAACAGGCTAAGAAGCTGTCTGAAGAAAAACAACTACCTGATGAGGTTAACTTTGCACAAAAATTGTTCGTTAAATGTTGCGAAGCTCTTTTCCCGCCCAGTAAAAGCGCATAGAAAAACGCAGCACCCCATACTTTGAGACGCCTTAGGAAACCCCATAGCCGAGGCTAAGCTGATGGCAGATAGCTTCAATGCTTTCTTGTTCAGAACTTTAAGTGAACATTCGGTTGCTCCCTTTCCGACCATCTGAGTTTGGACCGGTATCGTTCTGGAAACCAAAACTTTTACCCTCTGGGACATGACCATAGCCATTCAGCGTTTTCGTCAATCTTACAGTCGTGAAACAGATGGTGTCACTCTGAGCGTTCTAAAGGCTGATACCCTTCTGTGTTAGATGTTTAATCTTGCTTTCGAAAGTGAAACCTACCCTATTTTATGAAAAGAATCACACATTCTGCCTATACTCAAACACGACTGATCTACGTCAGTTGACGACTTTAGGCCAGTTAATACATTTCCAGCAGCCTCGAAGATCTTGGAGACCTTGATCAAAGACAATATGAGGGGTCACCTAACAGAGAATAACCTACTTAATGCAGCTTAGCATGGGTTCCTTGAAAAATATCTCTGGACACCTGCGTAAATAAAGTTCCACGGAAAGTTCTCCGAGGAGCTTAGGTGAAATATCTTCCTGTCCTGGGGGCTTCGATTCCTTTACTGCCTCACATTCTTTTCGGATAAGATGATCTAAAACGATATTGTTGATGCTTGGAGTCGGCAGGACCCATGAGGAGGTCTGAATGAACTTCTATTCGTTTGAATTGGCGAAAAATATTAATCCTTACCCCCTGTTTTCAACAATGTGCCTCCACATCCGGTATGTTTGATTCTCGAAATTCCCACCACCTCCCCCATCTCAAAAGTCCTACGGCGAGTGCGACCGCAAACCCGTTTGCGGCCCACGCTAACTCGGGTCGCATTCCCACTAAATTAAAGCCATGACCCATAATGGAGTTCGGCAGACGTCCGGGATGTCCAAGCAGCCATACTTAGGGACAGCACTGCTTGCCTCCTCGCGGAGGAAGGGGCTAGAAAAGGTGCCCAAAAATACCCATTATTACGTCTGCGGCATCCGGCCATGGCTCACAAATCGCAAAATACGCGGTCAAAAAACTTAAACAAACAACAATAACTCCCGTCCCCTTCCCCGTGCCGCACCGTCCGGGCTGCTCGGGTGAGTCCGCTCACACTAGAAGCTTGAAAAGTTCGTTCCCTTTTAGACAATCCGAGGAGCAACCGGCCAGAACGGAGGACGGCGCTTGTCGCTCGGGAACTGACGCGCTACAAGGTGGACATTGCTGGTCTCAGCGAGACCCGGTTCTCTGAGCAAGGTCAGCTGGAGGTGGGCGCCGGCTACACCTTCTTCTCGAGCGGCCGGCCAAAGGCAGAGCGACGCGACGCTGGTGTTGCCTTTGTCATCCGGAACGACATCGTGGGACGTCTGCCCTGTCTGCCGCAGGGTATCAATGATCGCCCGATGAGCCTCCGCCTGCCTCTTCGGGGAGACCAGTTTGCCACCATCATCGGCACCTACGCTCCCCAATGACGAGTTCTGATGCGGCGAAGGACGAATTCGACGCGGACCTGCACGCCCTGCTGGCGTCTGGGCCGAAAGATGACAATTTAATTGTCCTTGATGACTTCAAAGACCATGTCGTGACCGACCACGCTGCCTGGCAGGGAGTGCTGGGTCCCCACGGTTTAGATAGCGGTAACGATAACGGCCTCCTTCTTCTGCGAACCTGTGTGGAACACCGTCTACTTCTGACCAACACATTCTTCCACCTTCCGACGTGGGTGAAGGCCACGTGGATGCACCCTCGGTCGCGGCGCTAACAGCTGCTGGACTATGTTCTCGTCCGAAGACGAGATCGTCAAGACGTGCTGGTGACCAAGGCGATCTGCGATACCGATGGTTGGACGGATCACCGCCTCGTCATCTTCAAGATGAGGCTCCAACTTCAACATTAACGACGACCCCAAGGTACGTGACTGCCAGTTAAGTTAAATGCTCTTTTTTAATATGCCTGCTCACTGTATTTAGTTCAACAACCAAATGACCCGGGAAATTGACGATTTGCAAGCTTCAGATGATAACGCAACCGTGGAGGCACGATCGTGTCAACTGCGGACGTACATCCAGTCCATCAGTCTAGACATCTACGAGCGTGTACGCCGTTAACACCAGGACATTTTGACCACAACACAGATGTCATTAACATGCTCACCGAGAAAACTGAGTACTCCCAGTTTACCTAGACCACCAGACTGACGTCAACAAAGCAGTCTTTTTAGATACCGTCACCCTGTTCAGTAGCAACTGCGGGAGATTTAGGACGCATGGATGGTCCGCAAGGCTGAGGAAATCCAAGGGTATGCGGATCGCAATAAAATGAAAAACTTCTTCAAAGCTATCAAGGCTGCTCAGTTCTGACGGCACAACAATTCTTACAGAGAAATCCCAAATTCTGAAGCACTGAGTCGAGCACTTCAGAAGTGTCCTTAATTGCTCATCAGCTATCTCCAATGCTACCATTGGCTGATTCCCTCAAGTGGACACGAACAATGACCAGGATCTCCAACCTTCCCTACCAGAAACAGGCCGGGTCGTGCAACAGATTGCTAGCGGTTAAGCACCGGGCTCGGACGCAATCCCAGCGGAAGTATACAAGCACAGCGGGCCCCAGCTGATGGAAGAACTCAGCACTCTTCCAGGAGATGTGGGGCCACGAACAAGTTCCTCAGGTTTCAAAGACGTGGCCATCATAAATATCTACAAGCACCGGCATCTCGTTGCTCAACATCGACAGGAAGATCTTCGCCCGCATCGTTCTCAATTGGCTGAACGGTCGCCTAGAGCAAGGACTGGTCCCGGAAAGCCAATGTGGCTTCCAACGACACCGCAGAACAACCGACATGGGCTTCGCCAACCGCCAGCTACAAGATAAATGCCAGTAGATGTGAACTCACCTTTACACTACCTTCGTGGATTTGACGAAAGGCTTGGACTCGGTGAATTGCGACGGACTGTGGAAAATCATGCAGAAATTCGCCTGTCCTCAGCTGTTCACGAGCATGACGCGTCAGCTTCACGACGGGATGATGGCACGCGTCGCTGACATCAGGATGGTAGCCGAAGCATTCCCAGTGACCAACGGAGTGAAGTAGGGTTATACACTGGCCCCCACCCTGTTCAGTCTTATGTTCTATGCCATACTGATAGAA
Organism: Schistocephalus solidus; assembly: GCA_017591395.1. Classification (NCBI taxonomy): domain Eukaryota; kingdom Metazoa; phylum Platyhelminthes; class Cestoda; order Diphyllobothriidea; family Diphyllobothriidae; genus Schistocephalus; species Schistocephalus solidus. The sequence continues at coordinate 7,640 of WEDG01002535.1, forward strand.
GCTTCTGTGATGAGGGCCCTGGGGTCCGCATCGCCTACAGAGCTAACGGGTACCTTCTCAAAATTTGGCGTATGCAGGCCCCAACGCGCGTGTCTATGAATACAGTGCATGACTCGCTCTTCGCGGACGACTACGCCCTTACCTCAATGACCCAGTAACCCTTAACACCGTGGAGGAGGACAAGCACAGGAGCCTGGACCTCTTCGCCGCAGGCTGCGCCAATTTTGGATTAACAATCAATGCAGCCAAAAAGGTGGTCATGCGCCAGCCGCCACCCAGCGCGGAATACAATGCTCCCCGAATCAATGTCAACGGCGCTCAACTCAAAAATGTGGAAACCTTTGCTTATCTGGGAACCACACTGTCACGCAACACGAGAATCCACGATGAGGTTGTTAAACAGATCTTCAAAGCCAGTCAGGCCTTCGGCCGACTGTAAGTCTCCGTGTATAATCGCCACGGTATTCACTTGAAAACTAAACTGAAGATGTACAAGGCCGTCGTCTTGATGACACTTATTTATGGCGCGAAGACCTGGACCTTTTACTCGAACCAAGCAGGAAGCTCAATCACTTCTATCTCAGCTGCCTGCGCAGAATACTAAAGCTGAGGTGGAAATAAGGGATCCCGGACACTGACGTTCTGGAGCCGACCGGAATCCTCAGCACCCACGCAATGCTGAGTCAAGTACAACTGCAATGGAGTGGCCACCTCGTGAGAATGGACGACGAGTGACTACCCAAACGACTTTTCTATGGAGATTTCGCTTCGAGTGCTCAGAGACATGAGGTCAAAAACAACGCTTCTAGGACACTTTGAAGAAATGTCTGAACCAACTGCAAATCAACCTGGCAACCTGGGAGGACCTCGCCCACGACTGGCTGACATGGAGAAGATCCGTGAAGACTGGTGCAGCAATATATTAGGCCAACCGGATCGCCGCTGCTAAGGCCAAAAAAGCAGCTCAAAATTCCCAAGCACCCCGGATCAACACCGTCAATGCCAAAGGCATGCCAACTTGTCCACGCGGTCGACGCACATTCCGCGCGCGAATCGGCCTGGTCGGACATCTTCGAAATCAATGCAACAACTATTCCACAACTTCAACTTCTACCACACCTGCCTCAGACCCGACGACGACAACCACCCCAACCACTGATAACAACTTCATCGATGCCCCGTCACTCACGGTCACCGAAACCATCCTCCCTCCTCCACCCCCTGCGTCGAGCACGGCGACGAACACCACCTGCCCCATTCCCGCCACCTCAGTATCCACCTCCGAATACCTCTTACCTGCTACGTCCAACACCACCACCGCCCCGAGTACAAGTGATGGGGACTCGGTACTAACCTGTCGTCATTGCGATCGCACATTCACCTCACACATTGGCCCAGTCCGTCACTTGCGAATCGATCGCACAGAGACTGGTGAACTAGTGCCTGGAGCCCCAAAACACAGCAGAGACCACCGGCTCCAATGCCCTAACTGCCTCCGCGCATTCACTCATCGCATGGACCTGCTCGGTCACATGCGCATCCACGAAGGCGGAATCCACCGCTATGCCAACATATCTAACACATCTAACACACCCATCAGCACTTCCCATAGTCCTACAGTGAGCGCGAATACCAGTACCAGCAGCAGAGCCCCACATGACTCAGCACCTCCTGACCTATCTTATCCTCATTGTCGCCGCTCATGCGCATCACGCATCGGCCTGATTGGTCACTTGCGAAGCCAACGCACAGAGATTGGCGAACCAGTGCCAGGAACACCAAAATACAGCCGCCGCACACGACTCAACTATCTGCACTGTCCACGCACATTTAAACACCGCATGGGTCTATTAAGTCACATGCGCCTCCACGATAACCTGCGGTAAACCGCTATAGGCTATTCCTAATCAGCCCCTGCACCTCACATGGTCACACGCAACACCACAACAACATGCTCACCGTCTGCATAGCTGATCATCGGTTTCTTCTCCATGTGTCTTCTCTGCTGCATGTGTGATCTGAGCTTGAGAATATCACGGGGCGATAAGCACCGTGGCTTGGAAGGTTGCAATCTGACGGGATAAATCGGACCACATGGTCAGACTTGTGTGTGTTTTGTTTGGAGTGGCTGACTGGCGAACTGAGAGTCAGGCTGCAATGGCTCCTTCTTAAGGTAGCCCTTATGGCACTCCCACCCCGTGGGATCCGAGCAAGGTGTGATGGCACGCCCAGGGGCGGCTGCAGCCGCGCCAGCCACCTGCCCCCTCTCCCGCTGCCTGCCTTCTTGACTTTGTCATGACACCGGGCTCAGGTGGGGGAGGAGGAGAGAGTGCGGTAGCTGCAACGCAAGGCTACTATCACTTAAAACTAATCCACATGCAAGTCACAGTCCCTGCACCACCCTTCTGTGGAGCATACGGTGGGCACCGTCGGACTACGACGGTCGAACTGTCCTCGTCGTTTATAGCAAGAGTTATGGGTCGAGCGGGTGTCCGCTGATCTGAGGAACGCACGAAAGTTAGCCCGTATTCCGGCCGTTTGGCTGCGTACTTTATTTAATTGACCCAATTGTGAAAAACTCGGTGGCCTCGGTGGCATCTTCGAGGAAAAGTGGGCTAGACGGACGCATCAATCCGAACGTTCAGTTGAACAGGCTACCGTTCTAGTTATTACGATATAAAGAAGCTCTCACTTAGTGACTTTGCCAACAAAGACAAGGCGAACTGAAACTCGTCTTTTGGATTCATATTTTTCGTCATAATTCAACCATATTTCAAATCCAGGTAAATATTCTATCCCAAAAGCAGGCCTTGTCTGTGACTGGCCGCTCCGTTTGGATTCGAGACTCTAACACTTTTAATAAACACGGGAGTATCAGGGCTATGTACAACAGCTAATCTCTGCACGCCATCGACTCCGGCCTCAGTAGACGAAATAAAAGAAACCTTTATTTGATGAGGCATCAAGTTGCGATATGCCTGGGCGAAAACACAGGATGCCCTATTAGCCTACATCCGAAATTTGGTTACATTTTGCAAATCTGAAGTTCGACATCAATTGACAGTAACAAACAAAGGCAGACCTATGAAACCAGAAAAAAAAACAGTTCACAGAAGCAGTTGCGAAGAAGGAGCCTCTATCATGGGGATAAGAACTTCATAAATAATACATCCCTAGCGCATATACTATTGCTCACCTGTTGCTATCTCCGATGTCATATTCAAGTGCCAATCTGAACAGACAGGCAAATAAAATTCTTATTTCAGATTATCATTATTTTTATTCTTAAGTAAATGGTCTCCCAACGCGTTGAGAAAATTAACGGCGATGCACATTGAGCCACAAAGGACGAACTATCGAAGTAAAATGGTCAACAACTTGATAGATGCCAAATCAGGTGGACAAAGTGTGCCTGATGCAATGTAGAATATAGGCAACTCAGCAAACAGTTCAGGAGAAGATGCGATTGCTGCAACAAGAAGTTTGTTGGTTTGACGTTTCGCATTCTCACTACTACCCATCATCAGAAATGGTATAAGATAAGGGTAATAGAAGCACAAGGTGCACAGTGCTTATAGCATGTAGTGGCTACACGATCACATGCGTACTACAATAAGTATCTCTCGCGATCAGCGCTGGGAGTCGCAATTGATGCAACGATGACTTGGCAGTCCGCGTCGGAGTCGTTGATGGCCATGATTTCATCAGCCATGTTGGATGTTGGCATAATATTGACTTGGCAGTTTGGCTTGCTGTCAGTGGAGGCGTTCGTTGCCCGTTGCCTCCTCGCGTGAAAAAAAGTCTCTGAATCTGTCAGCCACCTTCTCACTCCACTTGGAATTGAAGTTACACAAAAGCCAGAGGCAACCATCAGGTGCCGGTTCATGAGGCCTAAAGGCGTGCTGTCGCATCTTTAACCGGATCTGGTGCGGTTGTAGACAAAGCAACTATGTCGGAGAAACTAAGAGTATTCGGGACGCGAATGACCAATCACGCAGCTGCGTTGATGATGAACGACGCGAGCTCTCAGGTGGTAGCTCACTCGACGGGACTCTGTCATATATTCAAGTTTCACGAAGCCGAAGTCCTCGCTAAAGGTGATATCCGCGTGAGTCGCGAGCCGGTCAAGTCATGGTTCTCGGGCCCGTAGTCCATCAAAAAGCACAAGGACCATCCGTTCCCCAATTTTGTGCTAAGGCATTGCCCGAGTAGGGGAATGAGTCAAGTGGGGAGGGCGCGGACGACTATTATATCGAATGACAGGGAGCCAAACTGCCAGATGAGTATCATGCCAACATCCAACATGGATGATGGTATCATGGCCAATAACGACTCAGATGCAGACTACCAAGCCATCGTCGCATCAATTAGAACGCCCAGTGGTGATCGCAAGAGATGCTTATTGTAATACGCGTGTGATCATGTTGCCACTACATGCTATAAATACTGCGCGCCTTGTGCCTCTATCACCCTTATCTGATACCGTCTCTGATGATGGGTTGGAGGGAGAATGCGAAACGTCAGGCCAATAAAATTCTTGATCCAGCGCTCGCACCTTCTCCTCCTGAACTGCTTCCTAAAATTCAGTTGACCAACTTTTAAAAACTTGGCGGCCTCGTTGGGATTCGAGCCCACACCAGCAAGGGAAGGCTTTAGTACAAACAAACGGTTTAGCCAACTGAGCAACAACCCCCACCCCCCACCGGGAGCCATGAGTTTTATCACACTTGGCTCAAGTTACCCGCCAGTCTACTGCAACGTATGGAATCCACCAATTCTGATACAGTAAGCTGACTGCCCAAACAGGATTTCCTAAGCAATCAATCTAGAACCCACCAGATAAATATCAGGCAAAATATATTAGTAGAGGATGTTGGCAGATATTAATAATTAATTTGATCCACTATACGCCGCCTGTTCGCTTCTATCAGCAAACAGTAACAGCCAGCGTTCTAACCAGGCAAGTAGTATCGCCAGCTGAGTCAGCCGTTTTGAGTGACCATCCAGACGCGAATTTTAGGCGGCTGCAATCAGTCGATGAAGACAGAAATAACGATCGGCGTCACGGCATCGCGAGTTCGAGGTCGAGTCACGCGCGAGGGCGGCGATTGACGCACGTGAGTACGCACGGCTTGACAGGCGAAGACATAGAGTCAGCGACGGCGCTGATTACCATGAGAGTGCGCAGCTTCAGAACATCTGAGATTATTTTAAGTTGAGAAGAAGAAGACGCGGTCCCTGGAACAAGAACATTATTGGCCTGACCTTTTGGGTATCTGATTTCGAGCATGGATCCAAAACTTTAGGCAAATAATGTTCATGTTCCAGTGATCATGTCTACTTCCTCTCAATTACTTCCTGGAAATCTCATTTTCGAGTGCATCGGCAGTGTTCGAAGTCACCGCAGCATCCTCCTCCTCCTCCTCCTCCTCCTCCTACTCCTCCATCTTCTCTTTCGCCTATATGTTAAATGCAATACTTCTTAAAGAAATGCCTGCGCCGAGGATGCAAGAACGCACAGGTAAAAGCCGGAAAACTAAAGATACTAACAGTCACCGAAAGCATTCTAAGGTCAACCGGTGTCGGTAGAGGGTACAGGCTGCGGACAGCCATTGATGAACTCACTAAAAGTCAGAAAGGAGTGTTCTGTGCAGAAATAATGGCACTTGGAGAACCGCTGGTTTACTAGGTCTCCGATAAGTAAGGGGTCCGATGAAGCTGCAAAGGTCGCCGTTCACGCGAGGCCACCACCAGGTTACTGCTGTCATTACGTGTCAATAGTCACTGGCCCCCGCACGTGGTGTCTCATGATGTGTTGGTCTTGATGGCTAACTGGCCAATCAGCAGTATGGCATCCTTCCTACGCCAATTACTTATTTTTTTCGGCCAGTCCAGTTTCCTGACTAAATAAGGATTGATAGTTCACTTTTTGACCCTGCCTGCTGCCTTGAAAACGCATTATCTTAGCATTATTGGCGTCGCACCCACAAGCCGGGCAGTGTGCGATGAGAGGTTTATGTTCACGTATTGATCTTTTAATCGGAATTGAGTGCCGCAAGTTGAGTCGACTTCTCGGTAAAAATGCCGTCAAGTGTGGGATAACTGCTATGCACAATCAAAATACAGGCTTTTCCAAATTTACCAGTTTGACTTTCCAGTCATAAGAAGTATTTTCGGGAAGGCTGACGTCTGGCCGGATCCGGCTGGCCATTGAGGTATAAATTCAACCCCTTGAACCACAGATTCCCGTCCTGTCGGTCAAAATCAGAATAATTCTAAGTGACATGGTAGAGAGATTGTCGAAAACGCGTTGTTTCCAAAGGCAAAAGCCAGGATGACAGAAGTGGCAGGACCAGCTATTCTGTGCCAGGGAGAGTACAGGCAAATCGGACTGTAACGGCAGCAATAGTTCAGTCCAGTTGACAGCCAGCTGCTTCTGTCAATTTTGGTCAGTGCGCGAGGTTCTTGCACGCGCCTAAACCTTGTATGGCTGTGACCAATCAGCGAAGACCAAAATATCGGTCGGTGCTATGGTGTCGTGGAAGGCCAAATCTCACGCGGCGTGAGCAGTCATTTGGCAAGGCAGGTTCGGTCGCTGTCATCACACCGCGTAGACAGCCACATCAGTGACACACTGATTTGCCTGGGTTGTCGGACGGGCTGCGAGCTTTCCTTTTTGCCTCGTTGCTGCTGTTTGTAGTCCTTGTAGGCGATCAAATATTTAAGAACAAACAGTAATTTAGAAGCGTGAATGACGGGGATAGAGTCTTTATCGGCTTATTAGCCTCCGTCAACGAGGGGGGCCCATCAGAATCCCTGTAAGGGATGTAGGCAAGACCTTCGCATCTAGGGGTGGTGGAGAGAGGAGCCGTATTCAGTCTTGTGATCAGGATGCACCCGAAACTATAACCATCTGTTTGAAAGTAAACTCACCTTAGGTGACGATCGGGTATGTGGCCCCAATGAGAGAACTGAAAACAGGGAATAGTGGTAACAGGAGCAATCAAAACTGACAGATAGCTGTATTCAGGAAGCACAAGTTAAAAGATACCTTTGGGCAATTAGCTTGTTTAAATCCACCAATTAAGCGTAGAAACGCGAGCGCAGAATTTGAAATATTGTAATTTAGGAACTATAAATGGGCAGAAAATGAAACCCGATGGCAATGATTAGATATTCCAGTCCATGATGAATATATCTTTAAATATATCTTTAAATCCGACTCTCATAATGGCCGCGACTGAAGATATGATTGAATTCGGCAACTTTGATAAACTATACTCTAACCCCAGACCTATGTCTAAAGCCTAATCTTAATGATAACACTTGAGGGAAGCTTGACGGGGAAGAAGGAAAAAAGATAGGTTAAATAAGGCCTACCATAAGGACATAAGTAATCATTTCATAGAATGAAAGATTATATGGGTCCACGTAAATGATCGTCGTTCACCGCTTAGGAATGGCCTAGAATAGGAGAGAGCTGAAAAAATTACAACTAAACTATGCTTCTCCTAGCAAAAAATGAATGACCACTTTCTGCAGCGGCAGTGTACTTAATCGTCTGGACCTCATAGTTTGCTATCACACATTCGACCAAAATGCAATCCGCAGCGTTAATGGGTTCCACGTATTTTTTCTTTTCCTTATCTATCCTTGAAATTTGCGAATTATGTTGGGAAGCTACAGCCTGCCGAGGTAGTGGCCTTTTTAACATTTTCATAAACTAGAAACATTTGTAATGGCAAGCCAATCGTAAGCGCAGTACAAAAGATTTTGGATCCAATTAATCAGCCATCGACGCTCGTGTGGGCATAGAAAATTCGCAAAACAGAATATTTCTCCAAATAACACAATGAGTGCAAGAACCATGTGATTTTAGAGTGCATTGCCGCCACACCAGAATTGCCAATGAAGTTTGAACTACAAGGACATGTGTTGATGATAGATGTGGGGATACAGAGTATGCGGATATATTGATAGCGTATTCTTTTAGGCTTATTCCACCTTCGGGCAATATATATATATATATATATATATATATATATATATATATATATATATATATATATGATAATCCCAGGTGTGCCACACTTGGGATTGGGTATGAATGGCTGATGACGGCTAATAAGCCAGAAATGGCCATTCCGGTCTCCCTTGTCTTTGTCGGTTCCATTTCAGGTTCCATATATATATATATATATATATACTAAAAAACACGATCTGCATAGGCCATAACCAGACCAGGGTACTGCCTGAACGTGGTTATGGACGCGTGTTACGGCATGCCCAGCAGCAAAATCGGGTAAGATAAAGTAATAGGAGCCCCCTATCTTGCGAAAAATAAGAAGACTAAATATTCCCCTGCCATAAACCAAAACATAAAATCAACCTTAACCCTAAATTTACATCTTAGCTCAACGTTAACCCGGAACATAAGCCTAACCTTAGTCTTTCCCTTAACCCTCGCAATAGCACTAACTTAACCCCAACCCAAACCTTGACACTAGCCCTTATCTCCCTGGAAATTAGTGCAAGGCCCCCGGAATAGGCGGTGCGGGTTCCTATAGGGAACAGCATTCAGTCAATAAGGATACGCGCATTCATTTGCGCCACTAGTGATGTTATCACTCTACAGCACCTTCAAGCAATCAAAATCCAGTGAGGATTGGAGGACGAGGCTCTAATATAGAAGCTGCTTGCCCTTCTATTAGGGTACTCCGGTTCGTTATCTTTATCGTTCCTAAGCGTCCTTGTAAAATGCAGTTGAAGCTGCGAGATGTCCTGACGCACGCTTACCTTACGTATCTTGCCAATGGTCATAGCAACAAGGAACACTAAGTACAAGGCCCACTGGGACGTGATGGATACCCGCCCCAGCGACCTGAAGAGGAAACACGTTTCGTCTTTTCATGCCACCTGTGGATAGATCTGTTTGCCCCCTAAACGGGCCACGTGGTAGATGCGTTGGACCAACACGGGGGCCACATTAGGGCACGGCAGGCGTTATTCGGGTTGCGCTCCCATAACAAATGCCGAACATGGAGGTGTGGTGGCACGCCTAGGGGCGGCTAGGACTTAGGGGACCCAGCCGCGCCAGCCACCTGCGTCCTCTCCCGCCTCCGGTCTTCTTGACTCTGTCATGACACCGGGTTCAGGCGGGGGAGGAGGAGAGAGTGCTGTAGCTGCAGCGCAAGGCTACTATCACTTAAAACTAATTCACGCGCAAGTCACCGTCCCTGCTTCACTTTCCCATGGAGCATACGGTGGACATCGTCGGACTACGACGGTCGAACTGTCGGACAGATCTGTCTTAATTCAAAGTCAACAAAAGCAAAAAAGGCAGCTGCAAAATGGCGACCAGTCAGTCAGGCTTGCATGCAATTGTTTTCATTAAACGCGACCAGGCAGCTGCGTTCACTGTTTGGTCTGATAAAACAAAACTGACGCATCCACTGGGAACTTCGACGTACAACTGCAACTCCAGGGCACCCGTTTTGCAGTTTACGCGGAGACATTCACGAGCTGCGTGTACTCTTGTGCATGAGCCAATAAGAGAACAGCTAATGAAGGCCACGAAGCGCATAACCCCGTTGGCACATAAATTAGCCTGTGTTAGCAGCGACTCGGTTCATTGCAGCATAGCATGGCAGGCGTCGATGCGGTGATTTTCGAAGATGATTTCCCTTTGGCCAAAAGCTGCCCGGAATTGGAGGATATTTTAAAAAAAGACGAAGTCCCTGGCGTGGAGATAGAAGTGAGTTTGCTCTGAATAGCCTTTACGCCGCACCCCGATGTTTTTAGCTACTGAATGGTGAGAAAATGACCGCGCATGAGATTGTACTGGCAGCGCGAGTGCCTTATATAAGACAGCTGATTACTCAGCACAGGGAGGATCGACAACCCATTTTTCAGTGGAAAATGGTTCCAAAAATGTATGCCCAGAGTTGTAACAGTCCAGCTACCTAGCTTAGTGTTGCAGAAGCCATTGTGACTTACGTCTACAGTGGGAAGTTGGAGATTTCCGAAAGCACTGCAAATGGCCTGTACATATTGGCGAAAATGCTTAAAATGAACAAGGTCGAGCACTGGTCAATGAGCTTTCTTCTTTCACAGTACGTTTGTTCGTTATTGAGTCGGATAAAATAAAACACTATCTAGCATAAACAATGAAAATCTGGGTGCCAGGTTGCGGCTTGCCCGTCGCATTGGGAGCCCGGTACTCCAGGACGCCTGCATTGATTTCATGAAGTCAGCCTACGAGGATGTGGTCAGAAAGCCGGTCTTTCAACAGCTACCAGCGGAAATTTTACTGCGTCTTTTAAAGGATGACGAGTTAAACATTTCAAGTGAAGAAGTGTTATTTAACTCCCTAATGTGGTGGGTCAAACCAGATTGCGAAGTTGACACTAGCCGATTGGCACAGTTGCCTGCATTCATGGCAGAGATTCGGTGGTCGGAAACTTCACGGACCTTCAGAAATGAACTGGATAGTAGAGAGATAATAAGCACAGACTTGCCCAGCATGTAATGACTTCAAGCTTCCCTCTAACTGTCCTGAAAAAAGGAAATTTTTACACAGGGCATGCATGTGGATTGAAAATCCCGAGAACCAGGACTGTCCATTTAATTCGACTCCTCGAAAGGGCCATATCGTGCTCTATGGAGTGCCGGGAAAAGAGGATGAACATTGGGTCTGCCAATCATACGACCCACAAGAAGGTCAAGGCCTCCCGGTGAGCCAAGGTGAACCACGGTTTCATGCGGCAATTGCTTGCGTTAGGGGTGAGTTATTTTAGTTTTTTGAATGTTGGATTGTTTCCATTGAAATGCCTAACGAGGTTTCTGTATGAAGTAAGGGTAAAATTCTTCAATTTTTCTTCCGTATCCTATTCCCCCGTTTCGCATCCTGAGCTCCATTCGGCTGCAACCAATCAATAAAGACAGAAATATCGATCGGTATGCCAGTGTGGGCAGGCCTAAGAGAGAGTCACACATGTGCTAACAGTGACTGAAAGGCATGCTAGGCGGATCGAATTCGGCATGGGTAAACAGTACATCGAAGAAAGCGAGAGCGAATTATCACACGACGACGAAGTCCAGCACCGACTCACAAGGTGGATGCGACTGTGACTTGCGCGTGAATTTTCATACAATAAAGCAAGCCCTCGTTCCATCTACACCATTGTCTATTCGGAAACCCACCGCATTCGGATAAAAAAACCAGTATGACTGGAAATAGACAGTCGATGCGATGCCCGACAAGACCTAACTTCCCGGCCATGTTTACTAAACACTGCCTGGTCTCTAAGTCCATATGCAACCGACCTTAGCTGTGGGGAGGAAGTATCGAATTTCACGTAAGAAGGAGTGTTTTAAAGATCACTTTAAAAGGAGCTATTGCAGCCCCAGCTGCACACTTAAACAACATTCAAAGTCATGACTTTTTTCGCATTCAGATAGATCTAAACTGATTTGTTTTTTATGGTAAGCAATGATGGGCTGATTTGCCACAAGGTTACTCGGAATAGATCTCACTCATACGCTTAGAGCCTATTTGAGTTAGATAGATAGATAGAGAGAGAGTGAGTGAGAGAGAGAGAGAGAGAGAGAGAGAGTAATTTAGTCAAACGCTCTACCATTGAGCCACGGGCTCGTTGTTTTTTTGGTTGCGATCGGCAATATGATGATACTGTGCGGCTCAACGATATGCTTAAGGAACACGAATGTTCCGTTGTGCCCTGGAGCTCACATTAGAGCCCTCACAGGCGGTTGCATAGCGACGTGTAGCATATGATGTTTAGGTGGAATCGACAAAGACAAGGGACCCGGAATGGCCATTTCTGGCTTATTTGCCGTCATCAGCCAGTCATACCCAATCCCAAGTGTGGACCGCCTGGGATTCGAACCCGCGACCTTTGGTAATTGAGTCGAACGATCTACCATTGAGCCACGGGCTCGTTGTTTTGTCGGTTTCGATTGACAATATGATGCTACTGTGCGGGTATTTGTGTATTTGTTTTGTGCACCTGAGTAGAACAATTTATTTCCTTTTCCTTAGACCCTTATTGTTGCATTCATCGACGTACAAAATCTTTAGGATTACCATTTTGGGAAAGTAATTCAAACAGGTAATTTAGCTCGAGTCGGTATTTTTATTTCGTCAGAGCAATGTGTTTAGGTCAATGTAGTAGATCAAAATATCTACCGCATGTCACTGATACCAGTCTACGCAGCAAAACTCGTGTCTATTTAAACCGATACCCTCGAGACATTGTCCATTTACAGACTTGTTTTAGCTGAACCAGTCAAGTTCGCTCAACAAGAAGGATGTTGAAGGCGGAAGGCTTGCCAGGTTACTACAGCCTGACTTCCGTCTACTAATCATAATTAAAACAGTCAAAAAGCAAGTTTCTCGGACTGGAAATCGTTTTTTTTTCATCTCGCCTGCGCATTTCCCTATAAGGTCGTCTTCTCCTCATCGGCGGATGTATGTTGGAGGATAGCAGCGAAAACGCGACCTGCGAAGTAGATGAGCTGGATCCGCGGACCGGCAACTGGGCAGCTCTGGAGGCCATGATGGCTCGACGTACTTACGGACACACGGCAACTACTGTTCGCGTTGAGGGACAGCAGGGTGTGAAGGATGAGGAAGTGATCGTTGTTTGTGGAGGACGGGACGAGCAGGAAAATGCTCTCGCCTCTTGTGAGCTATATGTTCCGCCCGAAAACTTGTGAGTGTGCTATTATGCTTATTTTGCCGATACTACTTGCGATGTTTTACAGGAACCGATCGCACTTGGACCAGGTGTCATAGAAGAAGAGAAAATTGCGTGGGTAAGTGGAGAAAGGTTGCTTGTACGGATAGGGATTACAAGGGAAACAATATTGACAGCAGAGGTATTAGTCGAAAGCCCAGACACGTGTTTCGCCGGTATTGTGTCGCTGCTTACCACAGCTGTGAGGGATCTGACGCGTCTGTGGGTCCCACAGCGTCCTCTGCGGGCTTTAATGGTAGATACTCCAGTTTACAAGTCGCTGCTTTATAATTTCCACGGAAATTAATCGCCAACTTGGAGTAAATCCGTCTATTTGAAGGAGTACACACATAAACTGAAAGTCGATATGCATATTTGGGCTGACACCCATCAGTCACAGCGAGATGAACGCGTACAGACTTGTTCAGACTTGGCCAACTGTGGTCTCGATGTCTAGAGTACGAAGGCGAAATCAATATATAGGTAAAAGCATGTCACGACAAACTAAGTCATAGGCAGACCTCAGTCACAACGAACAGTTGATGCAATCACAAAGGAAGAGGAGCAGTTGGGTGCCAGTAGAGAGGGAGATAGAGAGTATTGTATTACGTAGAGAAGGATTGTGGAAGGGGTTGCAGGAAGTTGGCAGTCGGATGAGGGCACGTGTCCGATGACGCAGGAGCAGGTGTCACGAAAGGGGGAGAGAGACAAAGGCAGCCTTTATAGTGCCGTAAGCGAAGGGATGTCTGAATCGTTCTCTTAGCTGATTGGCCGGTTTGGATAATTTTGATTGGTCAAGAGAAAAATTGACAATGGTACGCGCGAGACATGCAGCGTCGCAAAAGGTGCCCGGAGTAGAGCAACTGCAAGAGAATATGTGAAGGTTTACTTTAAGCATCCGAAATGCGTTCGCTATTGCTTCATTTCTAAGCAGAGACCAAGAAGTTACATATATGGCAAACCTGAGACGGACTCTTCGTGCTACCTTAACACTTGTGTCTGATATTATCTCCAGTGGGCATCATTTGAACTTGTCCTTAGTACAAGATTGAGGAAGGAGGGGAATTGTGGACGCCGCAAGGCAGTTCCTTGCTAGGCTAAATCTTACACACTTTAACCGTCGCCAGACCGGTACTTGTTTTCCAACTTTAAGACTTAATAAGTTATGGTCTAACGGTAATTGTCCCCTGGGAATGTGAGGTATAGGGACGTACTCACCCTCGGTAGGTTCGAGTTGATGGAGTCTAGTTCAAGTGTATTGCAAGCACAGACCAGAGGTTTATTTCAGGTCATTTGCTATGCCTATGCTCAACTCTTAGTTATTCTGACCTTGACTTGAGTGTAAGATGAGAGGACGAGTCGGATGCTGTAACGCAAATCACGCATTCGTCGACACAACCCTGTTGCAGAGGTGCCGACCGCCGCTAACGATGAGTGCACGTCAGCGCCTTGTGAGTTGCGAGTTCCTCTCTCTCTTTCTCTCTCTTGCACTCACGCGCCTTCACAACTCGCCCTTTTAGTTGGTACAAGCTGCCGGACATGCAAAAGAAACGTTCTTGGACGGCTGCGGCTGCTCTACCAGATGGGCGCCTCTTCCTATTTGGCGGTGTAGGCAGCAACAATTCGGTGGAGTTCTGCTGCCTGAGGGACTGGCGAACAGCACGGTCTTCCACAACAGACGCCTTTTGGCGAGAAGCTGCGCCGATGAATTGGTGCAGTGAGGAGCGTTACGGGCTGGCTGCGACAGCCTTTCGGCAGGACATCATAGTGGCAGGTGGTGCGCCTAAAAATGAACAAGCGGTGCAGGTATTTCATCCACCCGCTTACGCCGCCATTGGCGAAGATGCGCTCGGACAATGGACTCGGCTCGAGCAACAGAAGCTAAACAAGGAGCGCGTTGTCTTTTCTCTCCTTGTTCACCGGGGCAGGATCTTTGCGCTGGGTAGTTGTTTTAGTAAGTTTATTTCATCATTTTTTATATCACAGGCAATTTGATTGACTTGGAGATAAGTGTACCTTGCAGACGTTTTTCCTGAAAGTTGGCCAGACATTTAGAAATTTATGTGGGTGAACCCTAGAAACGTGGACAGCATTTGTCATCTCCATTCACACTACAATTTTTCCGCTTGTGTACAGAAATTCCGTCCTTGTTTGAATATTTAACTTAATGCGACGGTGAAAACGCCTCTTCTGAACGTTTTTTTTTATAAATATATCAGGCCAGGATTCCTGAAGTGGCACTCGACCGCGAAATCGATCAATAGACAAATCGATCTGCCAGCTGCATATCAGGCCCTGCGCGAACAAATCAATGGCGCAGAGAGGGACACGACAGAGAATATGGGTGGATTTATACAGTCTGTTTCGGGCTTATTCTGCCTTCATTCAGCCAATAATAACCCTGCCCACCAGCTGTGACTGGAAACATAAACATGCGCTCGAGTACGGCGCAGCCAGTCCACACACTGGGTCTAGCAGATGGGTCATAAGAACTTCATCGAACCGAAGTTCATCAGTGCCTCACCACCTGTCATTATCTGTTGCTGCAGATTAGGTATTGATTCAGTCATTTATCACAGTACAGTAAGATGAGCAGCGGACAGTCAGCACAACTTTACCAGCATCATCGTCTTAAGAAAGCGAAATGCATAAAAAAGGGTACAATCCTGGATGTGCAGCTGAAACGTTGCAACAGGTTCAGATTCCATCATAAGATGAGTTGCGAAGAAATCACTAAAGAATTCTGCCTTGTCAGAGTATTTGAGAACGAATTTCTTATCTTCATTTAGTAATGGAGGATTTTAATATCCTCGTTTAGAGGAGGGTCGACGACGGAACAGTTGAGCAACAGATTTTGCAGAGTTTGGCTCGCTGAGTGCGCAAGATTCCCTCTGTCTGTTACGTGCAAGCCGAATCTTAGAGGCTAATTCAAAAATCTCTGAAATCCTTAGATGCACGGATAATGAACTAGTATATTGAACTTTTTACGGCTTCCTCAATTTCTTAAGTCTTCGCAAAAGAAATAGGGGCACGGTGGATTCCGAAGCATAGGGCTTGGCAATTTTGGTGCGCAAAAATTCCAGGATTTTTTTTTGAAACAACCGACATGAAGTCACAAACCCTTGCTGCGTCGTTCATGGAGGAGAGATGCTGCCAGTCCACTGAGTCAAAAAAGTTATTAATTAAGATAATATCTGTGAGGTCAAAAGCATGATAGGTGAATGGGATTTGACAGTTTACGGTCAGACCCGAAATTTGAATGAAAAGTTGAGCCGAAGAAAATAAACTGCTGTGGAATACGCACGTAGTGCCCATTCTACAAACATGTAGTACTACAAGAAGTATGAAGTTTATTTTACAAAGTCGTTTCTCCGTACTCCCGACATAGGCAAATATATGTATATGCATGCATATACCTTTGGTGGTGATGGCTTACTGCTTATAATGTAGTAACCACCGAGTGACTGCAGACGGGCTGCAAGGCACAGAGGGACGAGTGCATTCCGTAGTGCGATTGCTGAGCATCCCCTTAGCATTGTTAATTTACCCAATCGTAACCGACTGGACAACGAGCCCGTGGCTCAAAGGTTAGGGCATTGGATTCTAACCAACTGATCGCACGTTCGAGCCTCAGGGGTTGCACAACCTACGATTGCGTATGGTTGGCTGATGACGACTACTAAGGCAGACTTGGCCATTCCAGTAAGGGCTGTCCGCATTTTTCACGTGCCCTCAATCGCTGGTTTTTGGAGGATTTTTAATAGGATATGCTGAGTGCCTCAAAATAATAACTCTCTCACTCGGTAAATATTTACGTCACCTTCATTTTCTTATCTCACAGGCGACCCAGCGGCACAGAACTCAGTGGAGGAATTTGTACCCACAGAGGACAACAGGACAGGCACTTGGAAAAGTGGCTTCGAGTCCTGGAAGTGGGTTGAACGCCCGGTACCCGCGAAACATTAGTAAGATTTGGAATGCTACGGTAGCGTGATTTGTAGATAAACGTGAATGCTTCTGCTTTACTTTAAACAAAGAAAGAACCTTCTTAGCCTTTTAGCTGAACACAATGTGTGCTTTTGCTTTTTACCAAGAACATGCGAAAGATTGCTGCTGCGGATGTAAGAGCCACAGTGCTTTACTGGAATTGGCTGCGCAGGACCAAGACCGCAACAGCTTTTACCGTTGTGGGTTTTTATCTGACTAAACGGCGTCCTTGACTGCCAATAACATCTGCCGTGCCTCGAATAGTATCTGTTGCTGTACGCGGGCGTTGGATTTACGCCACATGAGCCATTAAAACCAATCAGAGCACCATGTGGCTGACAGGTTCGGACTGATACCTGGGAGAGGGAAGGGAGAATGAGGTCCACAATAGGGAATTCAACCCCATGGCACATCAACGCATTCCTCAATATAATAAATCGGACACACCTAAATCTTGAAGGAAAATAAGAAGAAGAAAAGTTGATCACTGGAACATAGTGTTTAGTGGTCAGAATTTTAAGATTCTCTCTCGAATCCTTTTCTGCAACTGTCCCTGATACTGGGTTCGAGAGAGAGAATCCGAAATGTCAGGCCAATAAAAACAATGATCTAGTGATTGCCACTTCTTCTTCGTCTTCTTTTTCTTCTTCTGAACTACTTCCTGGGAACTCGCCTGTTCGCTTCTATCAGCAACTGAATTTATCACATCACAATAAACGTCGTGGCGTGGAAGCTTGTCGACTGACAGGATAACTAAGTCCCCTCTGAGCTGAGAGCCATGTTCTGCGGTTCTTTCTTAATGTTCCATCTACAGCAACCCCACACAGACGAGAGTTAAGTTGTGCTCTCTCTCCCAAAATCCCAGCAGATTATGTGCTAACCAGGTGGTGTGTGGCACGCGTATACGTACTTTTTGAATTTGCTGGTCACCGCGTCCGAACCCGCTTCCGGGCGCCCTGTCATTGTTCTGCTAACGGAGCCAGATAAGTGAGAGAACAGAGAGAGAAAGTGCGGCAGATACTACGTAGGTGTACCTCGTTATAAATTAATTCACGCACCAGTCACCATTCCGCGCACACCACACAGTGGATATTTTCGTTTGGTAAGGAGGAATTGAATGGCGCCTTATCAGGAAAAGGGAATAGGAACCACAAGCAATGCATGTGGCCTTGCGCCCAATGCCGGGAAACTTAGGTTTAAGATTATGGTAGGAGTTAGGGCTAAATTAAGGATTAGGGTTAAGGTTGAAGTTAGGGGTAGGGTATATGTTAGTATATGTTAGAGGCTAAAGTTTGGGTTCATTTTCATTGTAAAGTTTAAGTTTAGGGCGGGGCTGCAGTGAAGATTAGGGTTACATTTGAGTTTTATAGAAGGGTTAGTTTGCGGTGGTCAAACTGTCGCTTTACTAGAAGTGGCTGTTAATCACTCGTGAGATACTGCAAGTTAAATCGTCGCATTCAAATATGATATTTAGACATTTTCGGCACTCATACCTGCACTCCTGCGGTTTTTAACCCCGAAGCTAAGAAGCTAAACGCCATGCTGAAGCAGTGGGACTGACGAATGCAAGTACTCAGTGAAAACAGACGCACTGTATTCCACCAGTAATGATGCATCCAAATAACACTAGCGATGGGATTGGGTTGAACCGGAGGGGCAGGCCAATCTCCGTTTCTCGCTTTTTCCACTTACCAGTGTGTTTAAAGAGTAAGTCATTTCGACGGGTTTATTCATCCGATATAGCAACAAATGCTCCAACTGAGCGATCACTATCGGACGGTTTTTCCATCGAATGTGTTAAAATTCGGAACGTTGTCTATGTCCTTGGTTACCTAGGTTGATAGAATGTTATCCGAAGTCTGTTAGCTTCTAGCCAGCAGTTCTGCTCCAAATAGTAAAGAACCATCTGGGAGTAAGTAACAGATGCCCACTGTGCCTGATGTTAAGCATATTTGCCTAAAATGTCACCCTCTGTTCATGACATCCGGAACATGAATCCCACAAGATGGGGGGAGGGGAGGGAGCTGAAATATTCTGATGGCAAGTATAAACCGTGCCAGGGCTCCCGTCGCCATTAAAATATTCACGGCCCGCACAGAACTCAGCATCTATATTCTAGGTGAAAAATTTGCTGGCTTAGAAAAGGTTCGTTCCAATGAAACGTTGACCGAACGGTAGAGTTGGTTTCCAACTAAACTCGCTCCGTGTAAATTCTTCGGGAAAGTTGCTAAAGCTGGTTCGCTCCTTTCCCCCACCCCCTTCGAGCGTATGCGGTGTGTTGGGCTTCAAAATGGTCGTTTTCTCAAAAGGATAGCGAACACCTTGGAAAGCATTACCAACAAAGGTACATCCCACGTAAAATATCGAAAAGTGCGATGGTTTGACAAATCACGCACCTTTGCTCTGGGTGAGCTGTGGCCATCGGCAGCTAATCAGCAAAGGACGAAGTGCCGGTTGGCTTCGAGATTTTATTACGTTGGAGGTTGTGGATTGTAAATGAACCAAAACTGGGCATTCTCAGATCCATTATTTGTTTTTACAATGCTAATTGATTGTTGCTTACGTGTCCTTATGTGATCCCATGCAAAGACTCCATACCTGTGTCATAAGACAAAAGATATAGCCTCTATTCTGCACTGACTTGAAGCCAGGCCAGCAAACGTCATTTTCAAGTAATCTTTCGTTTAATGGCCGATTAACGTGAATGACAGGTCTACTATTAAGGTGCCCGATCAAAGTTATTGAGCGCACATACGAGGATTGTGGGGCTTACCTTCCCGAAAATCGGAACTTATGAACTAGCACTACAAATACACAAACAGGAGTTTCTGTAGATAGTGAAACTCGAACAATTTTCAGTCAGTGTCTTCCTGACCTGAGCAATGGCCGTTTTCTTCCTACTCATACTACCCGTCTTAAACATAGATAAAAGATTAGCCATGAGTAACAGTTAGGAAGGTTAAGGAAACTGCGGGCACAACGGGCCTTTCGATAGCATATGATAAACTTTATCACGTTCCCACCTAGATGAGATCCTGGTCGCCCTTTTTGCAGAACGGTACATGTATTAGGAGCCAGGTCGTGTGTGGCCCACGTAAACTAACTGTTTACTTTGACAAGTCACCGCTAGTCCTCTTAACATTGGGTGTAACACCACACCTGACTCGGATCCCACGGAGTGGGAGTGCCATAAAGGCCACATTAAGAAGGAGCCATTGCAGCCTGAACTCTCAGTCCAACAGTCAGCCACTCCACACAAAACACACATTGGGCTGACCACGCAGTCCGAGTTATCCCGTCAGTTGGCAACCTTCCAAGCCACGGCTTTTAGCGCACCGTGATAGTTTCAAGTGCGTCAGATTGTTTATAGTGAGTAAAATGCGCTGAGCTGTTGACCTCACTCTCTCCCCCACCCCCACAATCAGACCACCATCCGAGCCAGTCAGTTGTCTGATGTGGGATCTTTCTCATAGTGTAGCAGAGATGGTGTGCGCTGATGTGGCTTAGCCTCCGTTGGTGTACCGCAGGTTGTCGTGGAGGCGCGTGTGTCCTAATAGGCCCATGCGGTGTGTAAATGTGCGGGAGCAGTGATGGCAGTGGAGGCGGGCGCGTCGACTGTATGTCGGAGCCCCAGGCACTGGTTCACCAGCCTCCGTGCGATGGATTCGCAGGTGACCGCCCAGGCTGATGAGTTAATTGAGGTTGCGGGCGCATTGTGGGCAGGAGAAATCGGTAGAGGCTTGGGGGATGTCATTCATGGAGGTGGGGGTGGCAGTGGCGGTAAGAATGGCAGGAGCGGTGGGTGTGCATGATGTATCGGTGTTGTCGGCATTGCGGTGAATTCCGCAGTCATAGATGCGCATGTGACCGAATAGGCCCATGCGATGAGTTAATGCGCGAGGACAGTGAGGACAGTGGAGGTGACGATCTCTGATGTGTTTTGGTGCTCCTGGCACTGGTTTACCAGTCTGTGTATGATAGATTCGCAAGTGACCGACCAGGCCGATGCGTGAGGTGAATGTGCGGTCGCATGGAGGACAGTTTAGGAGAGAGTCCCCATCGCTGATGGTGGTGGTAGCGAAGGCAAAGGTGGTGGTGGTTGCGGTGGTGCGGGTAACAGGCGATTAGTGTTCGAATGTGGTCTCTATGATGGTGGGAGTAATAAAATTTATGCCAAGGGTGACGATGGGGGAGTCTGAAGGAGGGTCGGCAGAATTTGACGTAGAATTTGGAATTGTCCGATTGTTGGTGCATTGCATCCGCAGATGTCCAACCAGGCCAATTCGCGCGTGGAAAATGCGTTGACAGTGCGGGCATGTTGGCAGGGCCTGGGCATTGACGATGTTGGTCCGGGGCGCTGGTGACTTTCATGCCGCTCTTTTGGCCTTGGCGGCGGCGATCCGGCTGGCCTCATAAATTGCTGAACCAGTCTTTACGGATCTTCTCCATGCTGGTCTATCCTGGACGAGGTCCTCCCAGTTCACCGGGTTGATTTACAGTTGATTCAGTGATTTCTTCAAAGTGTCCTTGTAACGCCGTTTTTGACCTCCCTGTCGGCGAGCACCCGTAGCGACATCTCCGTAGAAAAGTCGTTTGGGTAGTCGCTCGTCGTCCATTCTTACCAGGTGGCCGCTCCATCGCAGTCGCACTTGCCTCAGCATGGTTTGGATGCTGAGGATTCCGGTCCGCTCCAGGACTTCCGTGTCCGGGATCCTGTCTTGCCATCTCAGCTTCAATATTCTGCGGATACAGCTGAGATGAAAGTGATTAAGCATCCTGGCTTTGTTCGAGTAGACGGTCCAGGTCTCCGTTCCGTTAAGGAGTGTCGTCAAGACGACGGCCTTGTACATCTTCAGTTTGGTGTTCAGGTGAATACCACGGCGATTCCACACGGAGGCCTGACTGGCTTTGGAGATCCGTTTGACAACCTCGTCATCGATTTTCGTGGTGCGTGACAGCGTGCTTCCTAGATAAGCAAAGGTTTTCACGTTTTTGAGTTGAGCACCGTTGACATTGATTCGGGGAGAATTGTGTTTCGCGCTGGGTGGCGGCTGGTGCATGACAACCGTTTCGGCTGTACTGATTGTTAATCGATAATCGGCGCCGCCTGCGGTGAAGAGGTCCATACTCCTTTGCATGCCCTCCTCCGTCACGTTGTTAAGGGCGCAGTCGTCCACGAAGAGCAAGTCATAGACTGTAGTCGTAGACACGCGCTTTGAAGCCTGCATACGCCGACTGTTGAGAAAATGCCCATCAGTTCTGTAGGCAATGTGGATCCCCGGCTGTTCATCACGGTAGGCGTCCATCAGCATAGCCGAGAACATGAGACTGAACAGAGTGGGAGCCAATACGCAGCCCTGCTTCACTCCGTTGGTCACTGCGAATGCTTCATATATCCTCCCGTTTTCAGTGACGCGCGCTGTCATCCCGTCATGAAGCTGACGCACCATGTGCGTGAACCGCTCAGGACAGCCGAATTTCTGCATGATTTTTCGGCACCCCGTGTCGATGCACCGTGTCAAAGGCTTTCGTCAGATCCACGAAGGTAGTGTATAGGTGAGTTCGCATCTCCTGGCACTTCTCTTGTAACTGGCGGGCGGCAAAGATCATATCGGTTGTTCAGCGGTGTCGGCGGAAGCCACATTGGCTTTCCGGGAGCGGGCATTGCTCTAGGTGACCGTTCAGACGATTGAGAAGGATACGGGTAAAGATCCTCCCGGCAATGTTGAGCAACGAGATGCCTCTGTGATTATCACAGATTTGCCGGTTTCCCTTCCGTCTGTAGAGATTGACGACGGTCACGTCTTTGAAATCCTGAGGAACTTGTCCTTGGCGCCACATCTCCTGGAAGAGTGTTGTGAGTTCTGCCATCAGCCGGGGCCCACTGTGCTTGTAGACTTCCGGTGGGATTGCGTCGGATCCTGGTGCTTACCGTTGGAAATCTGCTGCACGGCCCGGATGGTTTCTGGTAGGGAAGGCGGCAGATCCAGGTCATTGTTCGTGTCCACTTGAGGAAGCCGGTCACTGGCAGCATTGGAGATGGCTGATGAGCAATTAAGGACACTTCTGAAGTGCTCGGCCTAGCGCTTCAGAATATGCGATTTCTCTGTCAGCAGTGTTGTGCCGTCAGAGCTGAGCAGCGGTGCGGTCCCCTTGATACACGGGTCGTAGATGGCTTTGATGGCTTTGAAAATGTTTTTTATTTCATTGCGGTCCGCATACCCCTGGATTTCCTCAGCCTTTCGGATCATCCAGGCCTACTGCATCTCCCACAGTCGTTGCTGTATAAGGCGACGGCATCTGAAGAAGGCTGCTTTGGTGGCGTCAGTCCGAAGGTCCATGTAGGTTTTGTGTAGTCCATTCTTCTCCGCGAGTAATTTGTTGATGTCGGCGTCATTGTCGTCAAACCAGTCCTGGTGTTGACGGCGTGCGCGTCCGAGGACTTCGAGAGCGGTGGACTGGATGACATTTCACAGTTGACACCATCGTGTATCCACGGTAGCACTATCATCTGGAGCATGCAGGTCCTCCAGTTTCTCGGTTATCTGGTGGCTAAATCAAAACAGTGAGAAGGCAAATTTAACAAAAGAGTATTTAACTTACCTGGCGGCCCTTTTACTTGCGGCCTTCGTCGGGGGTGCAGTCGGAGCGTCATCTGGGGTATGACGAGGCGGTGATGTGTCCAACCACCGGCATCACGGATCACCTTGGTTACCAGCACATCCTGTCGATCTCGCCTCCGGACGAGAACATAGTCCAGCAGATGCCAGCGCCGCGACCGAGGGTGCATCCACGTGGCCTTCTCCCAAGTCGGAAGGCGGAAGAAGGTGTTGGTCAGCAGGAGACGGTGTTCCGCACACGGGCGCAGAAGACGGAGGCCGTTATCATTACAGCTACCAAGACCGTGGGGACCCAGCACTCTCTGCCAGGCAGTGTGGTCCGTCCCGACGCGGGCGTTGAAGACACCAAGGACAATTAACTTGTCAACCTTCGATACAGACGCCAGGAGGGCGTTCAGGTCCTCGTATAATTTATCATTCGCCGCATCAGAGTTCCTCATTGGGTAAGCGTAGGCGCTTATGATGGTGGCGAACTGGCGGAGGCTCATCAGGCGATCATTGATACCCTGTGGCTGACAGGGCAGACGTCCCATGATATCGTTTCAGATGGCAAAGGCGATACCAGCGTCGCGTCGCTCTGCCCTTGGCTGGCCGCTCCATAAGAAGGTGTAGTCAGCACTTACCTCCTTCAGCTGACCCTGCTCAGAGAATCGGGTCTCGCTGAGAGCAGCAATGTCCAACTTGTAGCGCGCCAGTTCCCGAGTGACTAGCGCCGTCCTCCGTTCCAACCGGTTGCTCCTAGGATTGCCTAAATGGGAACGAGCATTCAAGGCTGATAGTGTGAGTGGACTCACCCGAGCAGCCTGGAGGGTATGGCGAGGGTGATGGGGTCGGGGGATATTGCTGTTTGTTTGCGTTTTACGACCGCGTATTTGCGATCTGCGAACCATGGCCGGCTGCAGAAAACGTGATAACCAGCATTTGTTTAAGGCACCTTTTCTAGCCCCTTCCTCCGCGAGAAGTCAAGCAGTGCTGTCCCTAAATAGGGCTGCTCGGACATCCCAGATGGCTGCCGAACTCCACTATGGGTCACGGTTTTGTTTTAGTGCGAGAACGACCCGAGTTAGCCTGGGCCGCCTACGGGGTTGTTGTCGCCCCCACCGTAGGACTTTTTGAGAGGGGGGAGGTGGGAAGTTCGGGAGTCAGACATATCGGGTGTGGAGGCACACACAACACCGGAGACCCTCACCTTGTTCAGCCTGCCGGTCGTGGCGGTTGCGCTGGGTGTGACATCTGGGATGAATCCAGCTTCAAAGTGCCACAGGTGAGAGTTGGGTACCAGTAAGGGGCGGCCACAGGAGCTTGCATCACCTGTATGTGACAAACGGAGCGACCAAATGCTATCTGTGTGCTGCTACCCCTAACTAGTACCCCATACACCCCTCATCTCATGCAGTCACTCCGCGTCCCAGCCTTGCAGTTGCTCACGTCGCTGACCTCCACACCGGTGATCTAAAAACATGGCAGCGCGCCCCCTCCCCCGAATCCAGCTGAATCCATTGGACGTTTAACACACCTCATCTTAATATAATTTGTAGTATTATTGCGCATCTACACGTTATTATCATTAGAATAGATTGCATACATCGGTACTATATTTTTCTTGTTACATCGACGTACGTTTGTTCGGCGTGTTGTTTTTCAACTTTGTTCAGTATCCCGCCGACTGGAAGCGACCACAGGCACTTTACTCACTCGTGTGTGGAACCCTCAATGGTATTGACCCATTCATTACATTACTTTGCAAGCGGAAACTCAAGAAAAGTACTCATACAATATCACAGTAATGTAAGATGAGCAGCGGACAGTCAGCACAACTTTACCAGCATCATCCTCTTAAGAAAGCGAAAAGCATAAAAAATGGTACAATCCTGGATGTGCAGCTGAAACGTCGCAACGGGTTCAGATTCCATCGTAAGATGAGTTGCGAAGAAATCACTAAAGAATTCTGCCTTGTCAGAGTATTTGAGAACGAATTTCTTATCTTCATTAGTAATGGAGGATTTTAATATCCTCGTTTAGAGGAGGATCGACGACGGAACAGTTGAGCAACAGATTTTGCAGAGTTTGGCTCGCTGAGTGAGCAAGATTCCCTCTGTCTGTTACGTGCAAGCCGAATCTTAGAGGCTAATTCAAAAATCTCTGCAATCCTTAGATGCAAGGATAACGAACTAGTATATTGAACTTTTTACGGCTTCCTCAATTTCTTTAGTCTTCGCAAAAGAAATAGGGGCACGGTGGGTTCCGAAGCGTAGGGCTTGGCAATTTTGGTGCGCAAAATCCCAGGATTTTATTTGAAACGACCGACATGAAGTCACAAACACTTGCTGCGTCGTTCATGGAGGAGAGATGCTGCCAGTCCACTGATTTAAAAAGTTATTTAGTAAGCTTATTTCTGTGAGGTCAAAAGCATGATAGGTATGAACGGTGCTAGCCTTTTTCGGAGACACAATCGGAAGGCAGCAGTGAATAAATGTATGGTCACATTGGAAGAGGCCCTGCTTAAAATCAACGAAGAGGGGAGCAATTCCCTTTGCGTAAATCAGGTCTACAATATGCTTGTCGCTCGTTGAAGAACGGACCATCTCAGACCAATTAGAAAAATTATTGGTATCTAGGAAAGGCGGAAATCTGGGTGGACAAAAGTCTGAAATCCAGTCGATTTCACGAAAATCAAAATCTCCAGCGATTATTTTAACGTCGAAATTTGACTAAGAAACCAAGTTGAAAATTTCACAAAGTTTTGCATCATCAAAGGATGAGGAGTTAGGCAGGTTGTTAATGCACCCGTGAATCGCATTTTTTCGGCGCGACAGGATAATAGATGCGAAGTAGTAATACACAGAGAATGACGTCGCAACTAGATCAAACGGGAATTACTTAAATGAAGCTTTAATACAGAGAAGACAACCACCACCATACTTACTAATGCGGTCTTGACGGTAGAGATAATACTGGTCTATGACAAGCAAAGTGTCGGAAATTAAGGGATGGGTCCAAGATTCAGTTACACATAAAACGTCAGGCATTAAATCGAAAGAAATAACTCCGAGTTGAGCCATCTTATTTATAACAGACCTAGCATTAAGTATTATGACATCTAGTGTAGTTCGAGTAGGCAAGCTAGGGTTTTCGTTATTTATCAAAAAATTTGAGGTGGTAAATTAAGTTGGAATTTATTGTGGTTTGGGGGGAAACCGAAAACTGTGCCAGAACTATTGGCATAAGGAATGTCAGTACCAAAAGGCTGAAAGGGATATCTTAAAGTTGTAGGAATATAACTTTCCGGTATCGAACCCCCATAGGGGATAAGACCGGGATTTGTCTCTTGTAGTTAAAACGGAATGGGGGAAATTAGATGGAATATAGAGGCTGGTGGGAAATGGCAAACAGCTATAAGAATCAAGTGTTGGGAAGTCGGGTCTTGTATATCGGTTAAGTTGATTAGGTTTATTCGCCTGTTAGAGAGGCTTGGTTAGTTTTGGAGAAGGCAGCGTGCGATTAGTTAGAAATGTGCTACCTTGATTTTCGGTTTGGGTCAGATCAGCGTCCTTCGAACGACCTGCCTTAGGTGATATAAATGGGGGTATAAAATGACCCGTGGGGTTATGAACGAGCTAGTTTTGTGAAGGGTTAAATAAGCTGTCTTTAAATTGAGATGATAGCGGATTTTGTATTTGAAGTACGCTTTTTGTGCGGAGTAGCCTGGGCAATTCCATGGAGAGGCCTGGAGAATGGCGGCCAATAGAGGAAGCTGTTGGTCTAAGTGCTTTAGACGGGTTAGACGGTACAAATTCTTTAGATGGGATTGTGGACATTGCAGGTGGGCTAAAATCACCGGAAATTTCATTACTCGGCCATGTGGGAAACGAAGTAGAAGGTGGAGTGGAGGAGCTGATCAAACTGGACATCTGAGGAGATGAATTAACCGGTGCGTTGAGGTAAATGGTAATACGACCAGACTTGTGAATATTAGCTTGAGAAGGTGATGGCATATTTGACAGAAAAGACCCATTTCTTCGGTTCATTGGTTTAAGATTCGAAACGTACCAGCCCAAAATTTTGGGGAGCATTACCGTATCTTAACAAAAATCTTAAAACCCATTAGCCGTCTTCTCAAACCATTGCGAATACAGCCACCGCACACAGCATATACGAATAACCCTACAGCCTACGGTTTACTTAACCAGGTTTTGTTTTGCTCTGGTAAAAGGACGTTCATATGTGCACCTTGATTATGACAGGCAATTAAGTGTGTGCCTAGTAGCAATGTTTGTCCCTTCAAGTTGTACTTCGCTACACAGTGATAACAAAACTTGACCCAGGCTGCGTTTCCACAGTTTCCATGCTTGGGCTGTAGAGCACCTCGGCAGAAGGCAAAAAGACTGGACCTCACGAGATCCAAGCAGGTTTGATCAAAATTCGTAGAAGTTGTCCGCCTGGGTGGTCCGCAAAAGCTTGGACAGCCCAAATGTATTACTTTAACGCACCATGAAACCAAATGAATTGTTTAAACGTCGTGGTGAAGTACTTTTGGCACGGACTCAAGAGGAAACGTTCTGATCACCTGTCGGTGAAGTTGTCTATGCCCCTTCGTCTCCATTCCGCCGCCTCCAACAATTATCGTTAGTCGCAGATCATCCAATTCACTCACTCCGCGTCCCAGCCCTGCATTTGCCCACATCACTGACCGCCACACCGATGATCTAAAAACATGGCAGAACGCCCCCTCCCCCGAATCCAGGTGAATCCATTGGGCGTTCAACACACCTCCTCTTAATATATTTTGTAGTATTATTGCGCATCTACACGTTATTATCATTAGAATAGATTACATACATCGGTACTATTTTTTCTTATTACATCGGCGTACGTGTGTTTGGCGTGCTGTGTTTCAACTCTGTTCAGTATCCCTACCGAATGGGAAGTGACAACAGGTGCTTTTCTCACTCGTGTGTGGTACCCTCAATGTTACCGACCCATACATTATATCACTTTTTAAGCGGCAACTCAAGAAAAGTACTCATACAATATTACAGTAAAGTAAGATGAGCAGCGGACAGTCAACACAACTGTACCAGCATCATCGTCTTTGGAAAGCAAAAAGCATAAAAATGGTAAGATCCTGGATGTGCAGCAATTCATGCATCCGAGTTTTATTTTGAGATATTTGAGGACGTACGTTATATTGCGTCATTCTCAAAACCTGATTACACATTCACGAGGAAATCTTTTAAAAGCAATGATAGTTCCTATCCTACCGCGTAGTCTGGTATCACAAATTACTACTTTATTACGAAAAAGGAACTCAATTTCAATGAAGCATATTTCTCGATTAAAATCCAAACGATGAGATCGTACGCCATTCACAAGCGCAACTGTCAACGCCAAGCTGACGCTCGTGGGCCTGTTGTTGGAGCACATGCCACTCAAATGTAAACACAGTCACTCAAACAGGCAGAGACAGTTGTTTTTTATAAAAGTAGCAGGATGACTGTCAAAAGAAGGGTTGTACGTCAGCCAGGATAGCTAGTTGACCAAATGAGTCACAGGCGAAGATAAGTCACCGATTTTGCTCGGCATAACGTAACGATTCTTATTCTATGCTATCAACAATCACTGGATGTTGTGATTATGATGGCTTTCAGATACAAATTGATTAAACCTGGCACATGTCTTTTCTAAATCTGCTAAACTCTCTTCGTAATGATCATCTATCTGTAGGAGTTATCTATTTTGATCTTAGTATGGCATTCGATAAAGTTCTCCATAGACGTCTTCTAGCTTAACTAGAGGCTCAAGGATTTCATTGTCGCCTTACTGACTTTATTAGATCATACCTATCTGATCGAAAACAAAAACGTTTTAGTGGGGTCCTCATACTCAAGTGCTACCCCAATTGTGAGTGGGGTCATTTAAGGTACCGTATTAGGTCCTTTTTGGTTCTTTCTTTACATAAATGATATTTCATCGATAACTGAATATTCTCAATATTATATTTATGCTGATGACATCAAATGTGAGTATTCCTTCTCTAACTCTACGGCCGAAAGATGCCTAGAACAAGTTCATTCGGACTAAGCCGCAACCTGTTAGTTTTAAAAGTTGCCCTATGATTGAATGTTCCTCCATCAAGGACTTTGGCTTAAGCTTAATAATAAAGTAGATCATTAGCCTCATGCCAATAGAATGACGGCTAAAGCTGCTCAGATTTGCGGCTTTATTTCTTATAATTTCCCCCTTCCTAAAATTATATTAATACTGTATCGTTTGTTTGTGCTTCCCATTCTTGAATTTTGCTGCCCTTTCTTCGGTTTAATGAACGAATCTAGCCGTTCAAAAATTAAAAAATTTTCAAAGACATTACACAAAAAACTCCTGTGTCCGACTCTTTCAATTAATTCCTACTCAACTGAGGTCAGCTGACGAAGCTAAAATTTCTTTGGGGCAGGAGACTTGAAGGAGGCTTTTGTTTACTTTTTCGTTTTTATAATAGCTCAAATCTCCCCAAGCTTTCTGTCATTGCCCCCGTTAGTCTTCCTTATAATCTTCGAAATTCAGTACTAATTATACCTCCTCCTGCATCCTCCATATCTAAACGCTCTCTTATCTTTTTTCTTGATAAAAAAACGAATAAATTATAGATTTAAGGCCCAGAGCGCCCCATCTTTACAAACTTAGTATCGCGGTATAAATAAATACAAAGTGGATAACTGCTGCACTATGTGCACAGCCATATGAGCATCAGAAATGAGTAGTATGGTAGGCCTACCCGATTCAGAACGATTCGCCATTTTTAAAACTACAGTCAAAAATCTTTGGAATATACGGTGAACTAGGAAAGAAGCAGTGAAAAACTCCTTTCTTGAAAACGAAGGCAGATTTGTAAAAACATCCCTTTTCGAATAGAGGTTAGGAGAAAAAACTGCTTAGGTAAGATGGTAGAGTAGGCTAACACTATAGGAACATTTCAGAATGAGATATTGAAACGTCGATATGGTTCGTTCTTGATTACTACGTCACTTGAAGCCAAATCTCGTGAAAAGGTGTCAGGGAACTTAAGACCTCAGCAGCTTTGGATCCAGAATTGAATTCTGATGCTGGTAAGTATCCAACGAAACGGCAGCATTTTAAACTGTGTACGTCCGGATGACGCCATCTGTTGAATGACTGGTGATATAAGGAGACATCATGTTTTATGGGGGGATCGACGTAGAGAAAATGGCCACTTAAATTCCCGATGATTCTCTCTCTGAGTCATAGAGAAAGCTGCTCGGAAAAGATGAGGAAAATAAAAGGTAAATAGAATCAGTGTTAAGATAAATGTGCAGTCTTTGCTTGAACGCAGATAGACTAGTAAGCGACCTAATTTCAATAGGAAAGTTACTCCAAAGATAGCTATACCTAGAAGCAAAGAAAAGAGAGCGTTTACAGGTGAAGGATGCAGGAAGAGGTATGATAAGTGCAGAATTTCTTAGGTTATAAGGAAGGCTAACGGGGGTAATGACAGAAATATTGGAAAGAGTTGAGCTATTCTTTAGTTGAAAAAGGAAACAAAAGCCTGCTTCAATCTCCTGCCCAAAAGAAATTTTAGCTTCGTCAACTGGCATCGAGTTGGGTAGGAATTATTTGAAAGAGTCGGATACAGGATTTTTTGTGAAATCTCATTTGGACATATTCAATTTTTGAACGGCTTGATTCGTGCATTAAACCGAAGAAAGGAAGCAAAATTCAAGAATGGAAAGCACAAACATACGATAAATTCTAAATATAATTTCAGGAAGGTGGAAATTATAAAAAATCAAGCCGCAAATCTGAGCAGCTTTGGCCGTCATTCTGTCGGCATGAGGCGAATGATCTAATTTATTAGTGTAGCTTAAGCCCAAGTCCTTGATGGAGGAACATTCAGTCATAGGGCAACCTTTACAAAATAAGAGGTTGTGGCAGCCGTACAGACCCAAGACTCATGTAGCGACACTTATAACTTGAGAACTACATTAGCCATGTGGAGCGCTATGCCGAAATAGCGTCTAAGTGCGAAGGAAATTGCTCAAGGCATCGGTCGACCGTAGAACTAGAGAAGGAACACACGCATTTAAGGTCATCAGCATAAATATAATATTGAGAATGTTTAGCTATCGATGAAGTATCATTTATATAAAGAAAGAACAACAAAGGACCTAATACGGTACCTTGAAGGACACCACTCACGATTGGGGTAGCACTTGATTATCAGGACCCCAATAAAAGATTTTTTGGTTTTTTATCAGATAGGTATGATCTAATAAAGTCAGTAAGGGGACTAAGAAATCCTAAAGCTTCTAGTTAAGCTATAAGTCGTCTATGAGGCACTTTATCGAATGTCTTACTAAGATTAAAATAGATAACTACTACAGATAGATGCTCATTACGAAGAGAGGCTAGTAGATTTAGAAAAGACATGTTGCAGGTTTCACAAGAGTGGTCCGGTAAAAAGCCATGTTGGTAAGATTTGAGAATTGGATTACTTATGCGAAAATCCGTTATTTGTTTTGCAATTAGTTTTTCGAAGAGTTTAGCAAGAGAGGGCGTTTTATGAACACCATGATATTTATGATTGTCAGAGCGGGAACTTAATTTATCAAAACTGGTATTATAATAGAAGCTTTCCAAAAATCGGGAAATAAACCGTTTTCGAGAAATACTGAGAATAATTGGCTTAGGAGAGGTGAAAATCGGTTAAACCTTTAATAAGTGAGTTTGGAAGGTTATCAGTTCTAACCGAATGTGAATGTTTTAGGTGAGATATTTCTTTTTGAAAACTTGAAGGCGATAAATTAATAGATGTTAGATGTGATTTTGAATTTGACAGCAGAGGGATTGAGGGAGTGCGGCTAGCTTAAATGGTAAAGTGGATGAAAAAAATGAATTAAACAATCCTGCTTTTCGCAAGTCCTCTGTTACAAAATTTTTGTTACAGCCAAGTAAAGGTGGAGTTACATTCAGACGCTTAGCCGATGACCGCAAATGGAAGACTTAAGCAACATATGTGGATGAATTGGCCTCACTTAGTGCCCGAGATTCCCTATGTTTATCTCGCGTGATCCTAATTTTCAATGCTTATTCAAATATTTGTGCAAACTTAACGTGAACTGACAAAAGCTTTTAGACGGATCGTTAAGTTTATAACGTAATTTTTAAAGTCTGTTTTGGAGGAAATGTGGAACAGTAGAAGAGGCTGTACTGGAATTAAAAATCTTAAGCGGGATAAAAGCCAGGATGTTTTATGTAAGGCTCTGCAATAGCTCATGGAAAAAGTTTGAATCGTTCATTGGAAATAAGCTATGCCAATCTAGAGGTTATTGCATTTTACCTCAGGCTTTGTAGAAAGGAAGACTGGAAAATAACAGTGAATTAGTGCGTGAGCCATTATGAATAGAGCATGGTGGAAATTCATAAAGAGATGGTGGACATCATTTGTAAAAATTAAATCTAAAATGTTGCCATTTCTAATAACTAATCTGACCAGTTTGGATATTTTTGAAAAGTTAATAGAATCGACCAATTTCTGAAGTTTTGGTGGAAGGAATTTGCCTGCCAGTTAATGTCTGGCAGTTTAAAATCGCCTACGATTATTTTGACATCAAATTGAGTCCCCGAAAAGTTTTCAAATATTTCACAGAGTTCGCTTTCATTGCCAGAATAACACGGAGAATTATAGACACAACCAATTACCACTTTTTTGTGCGGGAAGACGAAGGAAACAAAGCATACATTTCCAGAATAGGACGAAATGCTTAGCTTAAAATGGAAATGTAAAAATGATGACATAATATAAAGAAGACATTTTTTTCAGCGTGGTTTTGTCGGTACAAATTGAAGTTATCTATAGCAAGCGTCGAGTCAGAAATAAGAAAGTGAGCCCAGGATTCAGTGATGTACAGCACATCTGGATCAAACTAAACAGCTACTGTTCCAAGCTCAGCCATCTTATTTACAACTGATCTCACAATAAGTGAAAGCCAACTGAGCGTATTCCTGATCTGCAGGTTACGCTGATCAGTATTGATAAAAAACGCAGATTGGGTGGCGGAGAAGAAAACTGGAGAGAAGAAACATAAGGTGGGAAACAAAATTGTTCTGGTCTACAATTTGTCGAAATGTTACTGTTAAAAGCATTGATATTATTGTACAACGGCATATTTGGATGAAAACCATGGAAGGGAAGGTTATATTGTGGCGTATGAAAGATAGGCTGTGGCATAGTAATGAGATTTTGAGGGAAGTTAGCAAAAATTGGCAGAAAACATGAAATTGGAAAAAGGAATAAATGATTTCAAAAAACTGTTAGCGTAATAAGAAGACTTATTTATTTGGGGATTTTGGATACTTTTTGGGTTGAAAAAAATCGCTAATGTGAGCGGTCGCATCTGATTTAGATGCTGAGGTATTAGCAATTCAATTCAATTTATTGAGGGAAATAGGCATGGGCCTTTGAGTACCCTAAGTTTCACATCGGTAAGGATATTACTGATTTTAACACCTGGCTTAGCTAATGCCTCAGATTCACTGGGGGTTTTATTAGGTTTACAAGATTTGACAGATAAAGCAGGCGAGGTTTGCTTGGGAGGGGAAAGAAGTGGCGTTGTCATGATTTCACTCGAACCAGGAACAAAATGAACGGGTGGAGATTCAAGTGAAATGGAAATTCCTGTTGATCCAGAGGGCAGTGGGCTTGCATTAGCTAGAGGGCCAACCTCTGAAAAAACATTTGGTATTGTAGATGTAGACCTAGGCTTATCGTTGGCTAATGAGGGTGAAACCCGACATTCCATTGGGGTTTTATCTCTACAGATAAACGTCTTGTTTTTCTTCAAATATTGAGCTGAGTGCTCATGCTTAGACAAAATAATGTCCACTTCAATCGATGAAAAACGTTTGACCAGAATTTTCGGGTTTTTGCTACTAGAAGACAACCGTTTTAGCTTCCGTGAATTTAAATTGAAAGCCGCATGAGTAAAGGAAATGAAATGCGACGTCCAGGGGAATTTACTCTAAGGGACGTTTTTTAGAAGGAAGTTGAACTTTTCTCTTATGTCTGTCATATGACTCAGTACTAACCATGTTTATAAACGGCTCAAATTTCTCGCATTGTTGAGAAGTGAGTGAAGATAAATTTCCGTCAAAAATGGTACCCTATTTTGCCAGCCATATCGATTAAGCATAAATGTAACCGAGACATACTTGAATTCCATGATTCTCAAACATTATTCCCATAGAAAACGATGAAAAATTGAAAAATTGTTCATCAGACTACTCTTTCTGACATACCAGATCAGAATGACATTCACACCTGTTTAATGCAAGAAATAATTGATATTCGGATCGTAAAACACACAAATAAGTATGTGCGCAATCTGAAAATGTCCTTTCGGGTGATTCCGAAGCTATCCACGGGATCTAGTTATAATCGCACTCAAAGATCATTTACAGTAAACTGTATGTTAAAATGTATTTGAATCAAGGCAGTGTATAAAAATAATTATTGATATATGGCTACACATAAATAATTGTCTCTATTGTCAACTTAAGTTTAATGTCAAAAATATGCAGCGAGTACCGAGAGAGAGAGTCTTCTGCTATATAGTAAGTAGAAGACCTGCATTTCATATCTCTTCTGTGAATACGTATTGTGATTGAAGAGAGAAGTACATTTAGTCTGACAAGCTGGTGTTCAATTTCCAAGGAGAAATGCCCAAATGGCGTGGTTTGGACCATTGAACTAAACGGGGTAAATATCAAGTAAAACTACAAAGGGATACTGTTTAGGGAAAATTATAACACTGATTAGGGAAATTTGCGTCTTAACTACAAAACATCGGAAATGATTGGAAAAAGGACTCAGAAAAATTGTAATAGAGACTCATGAAAAACGAGGCCCTCTCAGGTATAAGTTATTGTGGATTGCCGTATGCCGGTATACAGAACGTTCTGAAGAGATGGCGAGTACCAGAGCTAGCTGCTCAGAAGAGTTCAGTTCCGACAGAATGTTACCTAAAAAGCGAAAATTAATCGTCGCAATTGTCTATAAGTGCTTGCTGCCTATAAACGCAATTAATGAAGAGTCGACGTCATGGAGCCATGGATATAGAAGACAACCTGTTGCAAGTAAAAGCCTGCTTTTGTGTTTGTTTGTAAGCACACTCAAAAAAACCTACAGAAAATGTCCAGAGAAAGAAAAACTGCAAAGATTCAAATTATATACGATTCTACTATTCTACAATTCTACTATTATATACTATTCTAGGCTACGCTTACATTCGAAATGATCGACACGAGGGCCGTGGCGGAGGAAGCTGTATCTATGTTAGGCAACCACTTACATTTTGTCCATTGGACTATCGCCAATTTACCGCGGTAGAGAAGAGCTGTTGGCTCCGAGTAGTTTTAAAAGTTAACTACTCTTTACTCGTTGGTAGTGTCTATCGCCCACCCAATGCCAGCGAGGATTACGATCTTTGTCTCTCGCTGGCATTTCACGCCGCAGCTGACTTAAATCTGAAGTACTGCTTGATTGCAGGTGACTTCAATCTTCCTGAAGTTCACTGGTTTCCAACTTCCGGTCCTGCAAAGTTCAAAGACCTACTTGAGGCCATAGATATAGGCATGTGGGACCAGGTAGTTGATTTTCCCACCCGAGGATCAAACATACTTGATCTTATTTTTTGTAGAGGTTGTCAGCCATCGTCAGTGTCACCTTTTGATCCACTTGGAAATTCTGCTCATACTATAGTTCTTTCTACACTATAACTAGAGGCTGCTGAAACGTTTCCAAAAAATATAGCTTTGTCCGTGATTTCAGATCAGCAAGTAGGAGGGAATTGCTAACACACCTAAATTCCCACGACTGACTAACTTCTTTGTATGTTCGGATGTGAATGTTTGCACTGATACTTTACAAAGTTATAGGTCCAATCATTTCTCGTTTTGTTCCCCGTAAGAAAACAATTAATTTCAAGAATGAAGTCTACCTCCCTTTATCATTCCGCCGTAGACTGCGTAGACTCTCCCGTCATTTTAATCTACAAAACGACACCTCCATCCTGCCCTTGCTCTAGCAAATATTTTAAGAGGCTAAGAGGCTGTCTGACGAAAAACGACAAGCCGATGAGATTACCTTTGCCAAAAACCCTTCGTTAAATTTTGCGAAGCTCTTTTCGCGCACAGTAAAAGCGCAGAGACAAACGCAGCACCCCATAATTCAAGACGCCTTAGGAAACCCAATAGCTGACGCTAAGTTGACGGCTGAAAGCTTCAATGCTTTCTTGTCTACAACGTTTAGTGAACATACTGTCGCCCCCTTTCCTAACATCAGGGTTTGGACCGGTAACGTCCTCGAAACCATAACTTTTACCCGCTGGGACTTGACCGTAGCCATTCGGCGTTTTCGGCAATCATACAGGCCAGGACCAGATGGCGTCCCGGTCAGAGTTCTAAAGGTGGATGCAAACGATATTTTCCCGTCCCTTCTGTATAAGATATTTAATCTTGCTCTTTAAAGTGAAACTTTCCCTATTTTATGGAAGGGATCGCACATACTGCCTATACCCAAACACGGCCGACCTACGTAATTTGACGACTTTAGGCCAATAAATACACTACCAGCAGTCTCGAAGATCTTCGAGACCTTGATCAAAGACAAGATTATATGTCACCTAAGAGAAAAATAACCTACTTAATGCGGCTCAGCATGGTTTTCTCGAAAAAAGGTCTTGTGACACTTGCCAGCTCTCTTTCTTCGATCATGTGCTACAATCTAGAGAAAGCGGTTTTGCAATTTACACCGTTTACTTCGATTTCACTAAGGCTTTTGATCGTGTTGACCATGATCGCCTACTGCTGAAACTTGCCTACTTCGGCATAGGTTACGAGCTTCTGAACTTAATATTTTCCTATTTGAATGCTCGCGCACAACGGGTTAAAATTTCTGATGTTATCTCAAACCCCACGCATGTGAGGAGCGGAGTTATTCAGGGCAACGTGCTCAGCCGGCTTCTATTTTGCCTCTTTGTCAACGATGTTCCTGATTGTTTTCAGTATGATAGGCCCTTAATGTACGCTGACGATTTAAAAGTGGCCTATCGATATAAACCGGTTGATCGCAACATCGTGCTTGAGCTCTTAAAAAAAGGATCTTCAGGCCTTCGCTCAGGGTGTCGCACATGGCGCCTCTCACTTTCTTGGCAAAGGTGCTCCGTTATGGTTATTGACGACAACCATCAGCCCCACCTAAGCATATACGGTCACGATCTAAATGTGCCCGGTGTTATAAAGGATCTTGGCATATCATACTCTAGAAATCTTAATCTGTCAGAGTACTGCGCCCTGATTGTCTCGAAAGCACGCCAAACCACTGGGTTTATAGTCAGAAATTTTAATACCGTCAAAATTAGAATCAGCCTCTATAAAATGTATGTCAGGCCTAGGCTGGAATACTGCCCGTTTCTATTTAGTCTTCTGCACTCTAGTGAACGAAAGAAGATAGAATCAGTCCAGCACTTCTTAACAAAAAGAGTTTTCTATTCAGATAACCGAAACGTGTCCTATCAACAATGCTGTGAGCTTACAAGCCTTGACCCGCTATGGCTTCGCAGATTACAGAAGGGACTATTTACTGTTTAAACTACTAAACAGTCGTACATTTAACCCCCTTACATCCCTGAGGCACCTCGACCACTCTCGGCGCACCAGTCATCGAGATGTATTTTTATTTCTTCCTTTGGCACGCACAGCTAGATACCGACAGTTTTTTTCGGTAAACGATATAGCAATCTGGAATAAGCTACCTAGAAGTATCAAAATTCAGCAAAGCTATCCCTTGTTTGCGCGAACTGTCACTATTTTTCCACATTTAGGACACCTTCCAAATTTTTTTGGGTGCTGACTCTGTTGAAGCTCTCTTCGGTTCTAATGGCGTTCACGGACTCTGAATCCTGTGCCGGTCTTCATGCTGAGGGCTATATTGCTGGCTCTGCAGACCTCAATGGGCTTATTTCTCAGTCGACAGCGAACAGCCGCTCGCCGACATACCTGCTGGTGCAGAATACCGGATCCGTAACACTGAATGGAGAGGTTCTTCACCGGGCACCTGTGTTAACGCGTCCCTGTCCAGAACTTTAATTAATCAATAAGCTGCAGTTTTTTTTCCTGAAAACCCCTGAAACAACGATCAGAAGTTTTTTTCACTTAAGCTTGACCCTCTTCTGTATTTATTTTTTGACCTTGCCTGTAAACTGGCAATAAATAAATAAAATAAAATAACGAAATGTTCCACGCGTTCCACGCATTAGATAATAGGGATCAATTTCTGCGCATCACCTGGAATGACTATTCAAATTTTTTCACTCACAAGCCTGAAGATGGATGATTGGGTCAAAATATTTTTGCTTATGTATGATGATTGTTGGTTTCTTTAAGGAGTGCAACCCATTGGGCTTCGATACATTGCTCCCTGAAGATGTACAAACAAATATTTTTGTATATAGGAGGACTATCTTACTCCTATGGAGCCATGCGTCAGTATTAGTTACCAGAAAATCTCCGTGGACTTTAAATGGCTTGACAAAATTAATTTGTTCACAATAGACAGGTCCTGAAAATATTTATGGTCGAGATAATGATTCATGAATACTATAGTTCTTACACCTCTTCCTGAATATTTTATGGGACCTGATATATGGGCAACGTAACGTTTTCCACGTTCGAATTTGAAAGAAAGCGTTTCTTAAATTTTCATGTTACGAAATAAAAATTTAACCTTTTATAAATACGGACTTACGATCAGAATTTGAATTTTACCTTATTAACATAGTTTGGTTTATTGGCTGCATTGAGCTGTATTTAGTTTGCGTGCTCGACTCCAATTATCGGCTCTATTTTTGCCATGTCTGGTCACGACAGAAAAGCGGAACTAGAACAAAAAAAGTTGAAGTTAGCGGCACTTCGTGAGGGTCGATTGAAAAGGGAAGGGAAGCTGAATGACCTCGCGCAATCGAATTTTAAGGTGAACCTAACTTCTGCTGGGGATGCTGAGGCGATACTGAGAGACTTTGGTCTTTTAAACCCGCTAGAGTTGAACGGCAAGCACAAAGTAGATGAGCTGACAAAGTCCGCCAGCACACCAGCCTTCTCCTCCAAGTACCCCATAATTTACCTTTAAGTTTTCAGACCCGAAATTCATGAGCGTCCCAGGAAGTTAGCCCTGTCTAAAGTAAACCAAGTTAATATCGTGCCTCACGAAGTTGTCACCTACTCTAAAAACACACAAACGGTTGTTGACATGTCATGCGAAACTCCATGTACGTCACTGTTTTCCTTGAATTTAAAGTTTTAGCTGTAACAATGGACACTTGGACGGCCGCGACCCCGCTAGCGCATATGGGATCTCCTAAGGGCATGACCAGCCTGGAGTGGGACGATGATCTTTTAGAAGGTTTGTTTTTGTGGTTTTTCGAAGCTATTTTCTTACTTTGACGGGACCAGACCATCCTTCGCACCCGTGAGTGCCACCAGGCTTTCATGTGCATCAGAAACAAAAACACGAAGACTTGTAGTTTAGATCCGAGCTTTTTCGGATGGTGGTAGAAAACTTAACCTCCGCTTCA
Organism: Schistocephalus solidus; assembly: GCA_017591395.1. NCBI lineage: Eukaryota > Metazoa > Platyhelminthes > Cestoda > Diphyllobothriidea > Diphyllobothriidae > Schistocephalus > Schistocephalus solidus. Next base: position 47,645 of record WEDG01002535.1, read on the forward strand.
GTTAAAATTAACCAAAGTACAAAATTCACTCTATCCTGAGTCTTTCACTCAATGGACGCTAACTTGACGAACCGTTTTTTCTTACTGTGACCACTAGGGCCTCACTTTTTCCTTCAGTTATTTTATTTTGACTTTCGTAATTTTTTTGTGTGCTGACAGTCTGCGTCTTTATTTTTTGCTGCGAGAAAGCTAGACTGCGTTAAAGCAACTCAACATCTAGTCTTCCATGACACTATAAGGCAAGTCGTTCAGAATATGTTTTAATTTTGCCAATACATTTATTACTAGGCATGGTTCACCGTCTCCGCAGTTGAATTTTTGCATTTGTAAATTCGATTAAAAGTCAATTGCAATGGCTGTCATCGCAAGGTTCTACATCGCGATTTGCTTTAAGCCTTGACTCACCTTTTGCGCCCAGTAGGTACGTACCGAACAGAGTCGTAAGCCGATGCTCAGCTCTAAATCAAGTTAGTTATCGACCTTTAAATTCGTTTTCGTGCATCACCGTAGTAGGAACAGTTCAAACTTTTATAACCGGACAGTGACTCCAACTTCCCTTCTTTTCATTAAGATGTCTCGTTTTCTCCTGTCAAATCTGCTGTCATTCATGACATCTGGCAAGTGCCGTAATGACCAATCAGGAAGATTAAAATAAGAAATTCGCCTTTTCTCAATTCAGCTTATTGTTTTATTTTCTTCGGGAATACTAACAAACCTTTGTTATTTGCACTTAGCAGAGCGATAGCTACTGAAAACTCGACGTATAATTACTACCCCTGATATAGTTAACTCCGGTAACAGACCGTTTTATCCATTCTTACTGCACCGAAATATTTGACGATCCGAAAATTAGTCTTACTATTTTTCCGTTTTTACTCGTTCATAGACAGTTGTGACCTTTTTTTAAAATCTTGCGTTTAAAGCTGCCGTCTGTCGATCATATTGCCGCGACAGAATGTCAGGGCATCAACCGGGATTCTTTAAAACTAATTGTACGTTAATGAATAGTCCCACTCAATGAATCTTCGACACATCTGGCGGGTCCCGCATTAGATGTGGGTTTAACATCTTTGCCTCGTTCTTATCAGTGTGGGAGTTCCTTTTTCTGTTCTTCCATTCCATATGTCTCGATTACCTAGCTAACTAATTCACAGGATTTTGGCTAGTGACATGCATGGTTTACCATGGTAGGCAGTAATGATATATGCATAGAATTCATGCAACCCTTTTTAGCCTGTAAAGACAACACATAATAATGAAGATCTGTGAATTACATATCTGCTCAGTTCACTTAAAGTTATATGGTCCCGTTGGTTTGCTCTCGGAAGGTCGTTCCATCGAAGAAAACCAATTTTGGCACATTTTATCTTAACAGTTCGATTGTCTCACTTTAAAAATACGTGGATGTGTGCCCTGTGAACCCGCAGTTCCTAAGTTTTAATCGATGACCATTCCTTATTGTGAGAGGCTTCCGTAGTAAAAAATAACTGCCACTTGTCGAGGTTTCCAACTTGACTGCCTCATGCTTGTCTTACTGTGTACGGGCATAGAGTGCATTTAGTAGAATTTCCTATGATCTGGTTGTCGCAGCATAAAATCGTGGTGTTTAAGAATTTATCTGTTGGCCTTTATGCTGTACACTGTTTGCTTGATTAAAAATGAAATTATTCTTAGGACTATACGCGTCCTACATACAGGCCACAAACTCCAGCACTCACGCCGTAATAGTTCTCCACCCCAAAGAGAAGAAAGTGGCCAATTGTGGACTCGGAGTACGATTATTGAGCACCAGTACTGGGGAACAGCTCTCTAAATCCCGACCGAACATAATTTGATCAACTATCATCGATTAATGCTATCTGAATTCCCTTTTTTACCGGGTAGGCTACATGCTTAACAAATATAAGTCGATTACGTGAGTCACGGGGACTTGACAACAAGATAAATGGACTCCTGCCAGCATACGTTTCGGGTACCTTGGCACTTCAGGTTTTTCTTCTGCCGCAACCACGTTAATCGAATTTCATACTGGCTGCCTTTATTCTCTGACCATATTTCTAGGCCCCTGTTTGCGTAGGCCCGCAACGCATTGACGTTGGTTTTGACTAATACTTGATCGGAACCTTTTCCTTGTTAGTTCCTCACTTCCTCCACATTTTTCAGCGCTCCCTTACGACGAAGTTGCCCCACTCCCAGGAGAAGGTGGCCACCTCTTCAAAAATTATGACCTCAACACACCGTCTAAATTCTTTCGCTCGGAATCACCGCCCCGTCCACCCGGTAAGTTATTATTTCAACTCCTTTTTGACAGCTAAGGTGCAGTAAAAAACCTTCACCAGCCTGGCGCTTTCGCAATGTGCCAGTACCATGCGAGTCCTCAAAAGTTATCTGTCGCACCGAGGTCTCTCTGTTCATATTAGCGCATTTGCTTGGATAGGTTGGCGCAGTAGTTCAACGTTTAACAACTCCTTTTTGGTTCAATTGCTTCTAACTAGATGACAATCACCCTGGGGTTTTCGGTCATACCATATGAACGAGACGCCACCCACAAAAATTACCTTTTCTGAACCTCGCCCTGGCTGACAGCAGAACAGAGTTGGCCACTTTAAAACGTAAGGGTCAAGGTTTAGATTGGTCGTGTTTCTAACCATGTACTCTGCTTTTTTGACTTGTCCACTGTTTCCATTTTGCATGGGGGCCTCCTCTCGACGGAGGGTTATCGTCTGTCTTACGGTTAATTGGCACCATGAAGAAGTCCGGAGTAACAGCTCAAATGCGTCTCCCCAACTTTTTAAAGACCGTAATCACCTATGGCTTAATAGATGCTTTAATTAATTGACAGCCCCTACCCTTTATTATTGTTATCTAGGCATAGAATAATGAGATAGTTTTGTCGTATAGTGATTGGAAAAAATTCACAGCCACTGAATCTTTCACTACGTAGTTGGTTTCGTACCCTATACGAAACATGTGCTACTCAGCGTATTCAGACCGCATTACGACATTATTTGACCTATTTCTCGCAGAGTCACATTATTGAACTGCTAAAATTCCATTTTCAGAAGGCTCTGCTGGATCGTCTCTTCAAATGCAGATACTTGAATCGCGATTACATGCATATTACCAGATCGCAGTGAGCTTGTGCAGCATCTTGTGCGAGTAGAGATCCTAGCTCAGTGGGTCTCCCGTAATGTCTGCGAATCGCAACCACTGGTAGATTTTATGAGCAATTTGTCTGCTGTTGCCTGGCTGTCTTCAGTAAACAGAGCTCCTAATTTTAGGCTCTGGCCGTCTGCAGGTCACACTGTAGCAGAAAAAAGTAGCCAGAAAATCAAACTAGCCACCCATCCTCATGACCCAAGGACATATGCCAGATGTTCCGCGCGTGTTTATCTTCGAACTTTACCTTCAATCAGCCATCCTTTTCTGGACAGTTCTACGTTAAAGTTCCACCTATCCTGTCAACCGCCTAGTGATATTTGTTCTTTGCTATCAGCGTCAACGGACATTCAGCTGAACTGTATTAGCGTACACAACGTCTACATACTTGCTAGGATATTTAACTTAAGAGAGCGCTTCTATAGCCGGCAAGCTAAGACTCTGAAATTAAAACCCCCGTAGTAGGGGTGGACTTGTGATCAATTCCAGGCAAAGGGGTTTAAGTTAGAACATGGGCATGGGTACCCTTCCTGGAATTCGGCACCAGGTAGGCGAAGGTTCCTATTACGAGTGGTAAAACTGCTACCATCTGCTGGTTGAATGAAACGGTTTACGTATAACTTCTCTTAGAAATTCATTTGTTTATCCTTTGGAGTCCACTGCCTGCGAAAACTTCCCAATACAGTCTACCGCCTAAGGCCCAACTTATGACCACCGCTCCATTTTTAAGTCTCCTATATTGCTGTGCCTTCGCCACCGCCATCGCTCGACAGTTCTCGCATTTCGCATGCGGTTGCATCCAGTTTGTATGATCTGCCTACTTTTGCGCCTTAGGCTTTGGTACGCATGCTGCGCAGTCTTGTATGCGTCCTCGCTCCCCCTTGCAAATGATTCGATCAGACCGCATGACTGTTTTCGCGGCAAAAATACTGAAAAAAATAGGACGCGTCATTTCACCTTTCTCCAGGACGAAGCGATTTCGATGCTTTTCTGTTCCTCAACTACTCAGATGTTATCGTGATTGAAATCGTCTCACTGAATCCTCAACAGTTGTCTACAAAATTGGCTGAAATGATAAGGAGTGCAACTGCGTTGGAAAAATGAGGTGAAGGTTTTAGACCCGTCTACAGGAACACAAACCGGAAACTCGGAGGTTAGATCCAAACTCTCAACTATCGACGAATCTTGGATAAACTAACCGTACTTTAGATATTCAGGGGGCTATCGTCTTAGGCTGGGGCAACTTAAAAACGAAATGGCTTATACTTGAGGCCTGTTATTCAGACGCTAACTAAATCAACGGCCATCATGACCTTCCTGCAGTCTATAAAGTCCTACGTCCTTTCGTACACAAAACTCAGGAAAAGACGGCCTTACAGAACTTAAGAAAGTCGAGGAAACAGCGCAACGACGAACTCAATGGAAGGAGAAAAAGAGCTGACAGTCCGAGCAACACTGACAGAGGTTGAACCACGTCCTATCGAGGTAGTAACGCATAACGCACGCATCTAGGATGCCCGCCAAACATCCTCCTAAGGGCCCAGGCAGCAAACAAAAAATCGCTGAACCCGAGGCCGACAAGCAGGTAATGCCACGCTGCTTCCACTGCTGTTTGATTAAGTGTATTTAATGTTTTGCCAATGGTGAACCGAACAAGGTCTCCGAAAGATGAGAATTTCAATAAACTTGTTCTCATGGACAGGTGATATTTCTCAAATACTCAGCCGGATCGCTCAACTTTGCTGACCTAAACATCATCGGTTTTAGTCGAGCCTTTTGAAATCTCTGGTGAATTCATAGTTTCATCCAATCGCCAAGCTCATTTAGTCGAGCCCAAAGCCTATGGCATAGGCTGTGATTCATCGGGCTCTAGCACAGACAAGGCTCCCGGTATCTTCTTTCCTACGGACAAAGTCCTAATCTGTGAGGCGAAAGGCAGCGCGCGGAAGCTTCATTGGATGGCTGATAACTTAATACTGCTTCACCACACCACTTTTTCTGGGAAGTCGGCTTGAGAGATGGTTGCCTAAACATGCCTGTAGGTATTATGCCTGCAGACTCGGTGACTGCGTAATCATCACACCCGCAAGCCACACGACGCGCCGACAAATCACCCTCAGATACCCTTGCAGGTGTACCTCACTTCATACCCATTGTTAGTCTCAGAGTTGTGTTGTTTTTCCCTTGCTTGTGTGCAGAGTGTGATGTTTCACCCCGGAATATGCGGGAGAACCTCTCGATGCTTCTCACAGTATTTCATTCTTACAGGCAGCCATGAACTCATTTCCACGCCAGAGAATACCTGTGAATAGTCTTGTTTTCCCCCCTCCCTCTCACCTACAATGTTGGTTCACCCACCCACCCACTTTATAGCACGTGAATTAACAGAGGAGGACAAGGAGGAGATCTTCGAGTCGGAGAAGTTCTGTGATTTCTTTATGCAGGCTTCTCGCCTGATGGAACGCGCTCTCGATGAGGACACGGACATTTTTGTGGATTACAGTGGAGCAGATCGCAAGGACACGTAAGTGCGCTTTTCGAGCATCCACATTTCTTGGTAAAATGTGACGTCTGCTAGCCTTCATCTGTTTGATGGGGTCTTTTTAAAACTACTCTCGATATTTTTGTTTGCTTGGTGCTTTCCGAGGCCGTATTATGTACATACACCAGAATGGGCGAATACCGATGTGTTTTACTCTCCAGAGTAGCTTAAATCCGTTCTCTGGCGACAAACAGACAAGTACCTGCCAGGTCGCAGGGCTATGACGGCGCGAATAAGCCTGTAATAGCTGCTGTCTTTGTCTCTCTTGTTACGTGGTCATTTTATTAGCCCTTGCGGGCCTGTCACCAGAAGATAGAGCTAGTTGGTGCTGAGATGTCATTAGGGTTGTCGTGTGACTACTTGAGTGTGAATAAGTATCGGGTCTACCACAGTAGGAACCAGCTGATGAGGTACCGACGAAATCTCGTCGACCCGACCTAACTTTAGAACGTTATGCGCAGTGTGATATATGTATGTGCCTATTTGTGTTTCCGATCACTGACTGAGCTACAGTTTCCCAAGTCTCACCTGTCTTTACTGATTTGTCTCTGATATCTCACACTTCTGTATTCCATATTTGTGCCGGCAGTGGGAAGAGTCAAGATTTGATTAAACTCCATCGAAACTTCTACGACGAGCGATGGTCAGCCAATCGGATTGTCACCGCTCTGGATTGGTCGTCCGTGTATCCAGAGCTCCTTCTCGGCGCCTACGATGCCAATGAGGAAGCAAAGAATGAGCCGAAGGGCGTGTGTCTGTTATGGAACCTGAAGTACAAGAAGACCTCACCGGAGTACGTCTTCAACTTCCAGACCGCCATCACTGCGGCCATTCTGACGGAGTTCCATCCCAGCTTGGTGATCGGTGGAACATACGCTGGGCAGATAGTCCTCTGGGATACACGGTAAGATTGGCTATTTTGCCTCTTGTCTACCACTGTAATGTACTGGCCTCTAATTTCTACGACCCATTCTTTTTGATGGCGATTTTAACTCAAAAAGACCTCGCTCTACGCATTTTCGGTAACCCCCTACATGGTTAGTGCTGGACCCACGATCCATAAATCATTCCACCTCCATGACTACTCCTGAAAGCCCAGTTTGTACAAGCGATGGCCTATCTAATGAGGAAGGTTAGCTGGACAAACCATGATGATGTCTGCGTTCAAAAGTATTCTGACTGAGAAACTGAAAACGCAAATGTCCATTTATGGCTTGTTTGTGTCCTTTTCGGGCTATACCCAAACCCTAAAACCAGAAAATCGCAGTTTTTAACCCAAATCCCGCCGGTTTAGTCACGAGCTCATACCCTGTTGGTTCCGATTGAAATATTAAACGTCCTGCGAGGGTGACGTCCACGGCTCTACCTTGACCGCCAGGCGGGGAGTCATCGCGTTTCTCCTCCGCCCTAGTGTCGCCAAAAGGGCTGATAGGCCACCTGATCATAATCCATCAGAAGCCGCTCCAATCTATCTTGTTCCCATTAGTCATTCTTCTTTGCTTCTTATTGTTCATCGCTGTGCGACCATCTGTGGCGGTTCTACACCAGAGTTCTAGCGCAAAACGGCACGTCTGTCCGCCATGGCGAAATCAGGCCAGATAAGTGAATAACTGTTCAACGTGACTTCCTTCGCACCCTAGCGAATCTCATCCGCTTGGGGTACTCCAGGCGCAACGCAGTTTCTGTTAAACCCTGCTCGAAAGGTTTCTACTTTCTCAGTCCCTACGAAGTTCTGCAACCACTTCCACACCTGGCGCTGATGGTGAATTAATTTGCCAGCAGTAGGTGCCGGAATTTCTTGACAGATGCGAACACTGCGAGAATTTCCCACTCTGGTGCTGCTGCATCCCATCCAAGCGTTGTCTTGTCTATGTTCTCGCATGAGGGTGTCTGTTTAGACTCTGACGGTTTAAGAGCTTTGTCATTAACGGACCGCTGTCGTCTGGATCCGGAGGAATTTGGATGTTTCCTGTAGGGGGAATGTGAGGACGGTGGAAAAGGTCAGAGTGTATTCGTGGGTAAAGAAAACAGGTGAGCATTCTTTTGTCGGATGTGGGTGGAATGAATGCCGCATTAAGAAGATTCCGCCGGTCGGACCTCTATCCGTTAATAGTTGGACGAGTTGTCGGGGCCGACAAACTAAGATGCTCCAGCCTCGAGGATATCACTGATAAGGAGGCATTGAATTGGCGGGGATACCTGTTTTTTTCTCGTTTTGGAGAAGGTTTGGACCGATACAAGCTAGCAGGCCAGCCTCAGGAAGCAGTTTAGAAGAATGAGACGGTATCTCTGGAAGAAATGTTGGTTGGGCACGGGAACAGGCACCCACTGTATTTCGAGTAGCATTTTGCCGATTTCCAGGGGGTACGTATTCCCGTGTCATAACCCTTACTATAACCCGTCCCCTCCTGGAAATTAGCGTACGACCGCCTGTACTGCGGAGGCGGGCAGCCACTCCCTTGTCCTTCCCAAGAACTTTATTCGCCTGATATTTCGGATTTTCACGTGAACCTATCATCAGCTAGATGTAAGGGTGATAGGCGCACAGGGAATACAGTCGTTAGAGGATTCACTCACCATGCGACCGCGTAGCTATCCTAATCAGTTGCTTTTACTTGGTGTGATTGTTACTTGCTCGTTCGCACTCGAGTCGTTTATTGCCGTGACCTGATCACCGGTGTTAAATATTGGCGCCGTAATGATGCAGCAATTCCACTCGTTGATTCCGTCACTGGAGGCAGTGTTCGTCCGCGCGCTGAAACTTGGCCTGCGCAGCGCTCGGGTCAGCATTGCTCACTGGACAGTGTCGTTCACGAAAATTGCCGAGTCGTTATCACGCCACTAATACCAATATCGATGATGAAATCACGGTGATTAACAGCTCGCATGCCGTCGGTTGGTCGGCTAGGAGTATTAGAGCTGCTCATTATAGTTGGTGTGTGTGGAGGCACAGTAACTGTATCCTTGTAAATTCTATAACGCTTGTGCATCCACTACCCTGCTCTATTACTGTCTATGATGATGAGCTTGAACATGTACCCTAAACAGCAGTCCAATAGGGTTCTTTTCACAACAGTCGCGTTTTCTTTTTCTCAGGCTTAGAATGCCTGATCGGGGTTAACTTGCCAAAATGTGCAAACCTTATGAGCTGGCAGAGGAGGGTGTTTCGTGGAGCGTCACGATGCGAGCCCTCGATGTTCCCGGCGGAAGTAAGGAGGTCTTCATCTGACGTTGACAGTGCTGGTGGCGATGATGGGTCATTTGCGTTGAGATCAAAAACGGCGCTGGGGGGATTACGAAAGTGGTAAAGAAACTAAGCTCTTGGGATCGGCCTTACGAGGTCGACTCTAACTTGAGGCCTCGTGGAGTAAACTGGGAAAAGATTAGGTGGGGGATGAGGGCGCGAGGGCGGGGGGAGGTGGTGTGCACTAGCAAAACTAAACGACTTAATTAACGCAAGTAACGGTTATGTACCTGAAACTTGTAAGGATAAACCGAGTCTGTTGGAACTGCGCATGCTGCATGCGCGGCAACACGCATGAGACAGTGGCCGCCAAATAGTGAAAATCAACAAATTGAGCTTACAAACATGATTAGCAGGAAACGTAATCCCAGATAAATTCCTCCAATGTGGCACTGCTGGCTTGTGGCCGAAAGTACCTCCAGCCAACTGCGTCAGTAGCAATCGAATCAACATAACTCCACGAGCATGTCAGTTAGGAATTTGTGCGAAATTTAATTAGTCAGGCACAATCGACCGCAGGTTTTAGACACTGTAAGCATCGTGGCGCACTTTACAATTGTCCCAAAACACTCGTCTGACAGCAATGTCGAGTTTCCAAGCCAAGAACGACCCCAATGTATGGGTACTAGTATTTTAGAACATGTCATCTTCCGAAAGTGGCAATTCAATACGCACAATTTCATTAGATTGTGGGCAGCCCTGGTAACCAGGAATGCGCCGACCCTACACTTCAACTAAATTTTCCGGTACGAAGTGGAACAAGTGTCATTTTTAATGTTTTATTTGGGTGTTGAAAGTAAGTGTGCTGGAGCAAACTCTGTACTGAGAACCCAGATAGTTCGGGGTGACCCCTATCGGGACGAAAACTTGGCATTCAGCGTGACATAGCACATGCTAACTGTTCCGGGAATTTCACGTATCCTCGACTGCATTTTTTGAGTAGCTAGGGCTCCAGAACTGCGTGTGATATTTGAAAATGCCGGAGTAACCTGCAGGATCATTTGCGACCCTTATTTGGCTTACCTATAAGGGCATTCATTATGATTATTTCAACCGATCCCCTGTTGTACGCTTGCCACTTAATGAATTATAGCTTTCAAATGTAGTTTTTGCTGCAGAGCCCTCCAGAGCGAAGACTCCGGAGCCAGAGATGTGCTAGATGTCGTCTTTCATCGGACCCACAAACGCCATCAGCTAACCACATTGACACACATTGCGGTACAGGGCCAGTTCAGGACAAGATGATATGTAAGACAATTTAGTCTTTAGGTTGACGCGGAACACCACCGAGCCAGCTGAATCGGCCGTTGACGAGTTGAGCTCTTGACCACCTACATAGGCGTTCCTTGGAAAAGCGATCACTTGACTTGAGTAAATACTTGTAGGCAGCGCAACTTCCCCAAATATACGGGCCATGTCTATAATCTGATCAAGTTTTTTTGACAGAGACCCGGGGTTACTTACAGCTTGGGGTCTTAAAATAGATATCAAGTCGATTCAAGAGAGGTTTTAACAAAGTTGGATGATCTACTAAGCGCTTTCATCCTTCGAGGCCTGCAGCGCAACGCATACAGCTAATGGAGGATGGTGTCCTCTTTCTCACCACCTCCGAGATTTTCTTCCTGGGCCATTTTTAGGGGTGAAAGAAGTCGTGGCGGATTCACACTGTTACAAACCCGTCAGAAGCGACTGACAATTACATTTCTGTTAGACCCGGTGGGTTCGCCTTCTCCAAAATTCCGGTTCTTGTAGACAGGAAATGGTCCCTATCAGCGCTATTAGCACTAAGTCTGAGCGAAACGCGTGATCCTAAACTCTGGTCGTTCTATACTTTTGACTAAGCCGTGGCTCAGCGAGCGCATTTGTGTGGGAAGGCATGGTATCGGAGTTGTTTCCCATGGTATCTAGATGTTAGGGTTTACCCGTTTCCATTCGCCACTTCGACACAGCAATTTAAGGTTCCAAAATAGTGCCGGACAGTGATCAATATTTGCCGCATCGTAGTATCTCTGCTGTGCTGATGACCTTTTTATAGGGTGGCTGATTTAACAGATTATTTCACAGCCGTTGAATTACCATCGACTGTTTATTTACCAGATTCGCATACCTGCTTCTGCCACACTTAAAGTTCACTGAAGGCCCTTCGCACTCCAGTACCCGCGGGCGCGTCGGGTATCCTGTAGTCCGGCCAGCGGGCAGGTCTTTCCTGGGTTTTGTCTCTGCCGAGCGCGAGATATGCCTCAGGTACTTCATTGCGACTGAAAGTATATCTTCGTAAAAACCGCAGACCGAATCTTTTCTGGGAACAATATCTTCTTATCTATCTATCTTATCTTCTTATATCTTCTTCTTAATGCGTTTTGGATTAGGAATGGTCCTTTAAGTAAAATTTTAATGCTTCTTATTTTGGACCCAAGATATTTCAGGCACTCCAGGATGCCAGCCATTCAACGAACGTCTTTTTGATCTCCTGAAAACGCCTCGTCTGAGACAAAATAACTGTTTAAATGACATGATTTTTTTCTACACAATTTTGATGTCCTTCCATACACAAATATATTTTAGAGAATACATACGCAAACATATTCTTTTTCACAATCATTTCATAACAAACCGCCTCTTCCTATTTTTTTTCACCCGATGAAAGGCTAATACTTAGTTTAAAAACGTTTCCAACTGTAAAACTTTTAATGTTATACAATATTCGTTCAAATCGCATCGTTTTTTAGTTCGTTTATTAGTGCCCCTCCCGAAGTATACGGTATAGTCCACATCCATTGCAAAATTTTATGAAAAACAGGAATGTATTCTATTCCTTCCACTGAAGGCATATAGATTGTAGGCAGAAAACCAGAAACGCACCTGTAACTACCAATCGGGCTCTAAACCATTCGGGAATTGGAAAACATTGGAATGGGAACATTGTATGAGATCGATCACTAACTCTGCCTCATATACGGCATCAATTAGATTCTTTTTATCTCTGTTATCGTTCACAGAAGATGGCTATAGATGGTGATGGAAAATTTTAAAATATATGAACCCTACGCTGAGTCGATTTGAAGATATTTGACTCCGCATGCCTTTATCCACGCCCATGATCTGGCTGCAATTTTCTTCCAAAGGTGTTAAAATGCTAGTGCAATAAGGGCGATCGATCACATTGCGATGTTCCAGTTTTTGCTCTGTCATTTTTCCATTTCACTTGAGATATGCGTGTGCTATGACCCCTTGCGCCATAAACCGCCATCTCCTTCTCCCCACCCATCGACAGTTCGCCGAAAAGGACGCCCGTTCAAAGGACGCCGCTGTCCTGTCTGGCCCACGCGGAGCCCATAAAGGCACTGGCGGTGACGGGCACTCAAAACGCCCACAATCTGATCAGCGTCAGCTCAGACGGCAAGCTGTGTTCCTGGAGTTTGGACATGCTGGGTCAACCTCAAGAGTCGTTGGAGCTGACTTACCGACAGGCTAAAACTGTGTCTCCCACCGCGATGTCCTTCTTCCCCGAAGATGCCAACAACTTCCTAATCGGTGCCTTCGACGGTAATGTCTACTCCGGATGCAGACACGGCAAGTGAGTTCCACACAAACGCACACATGACAGTTCGACCGTCGATTACGACGAGGTCCACCGTATGCTCCACACCATGGTGGTGCAGGGACGGTGCCTTGCGCGTGACTTAGTTTAAAGTGATAGTAGACTTGCGCTGCATCTACCGCACTCACTCCTCCTCACCCAACTGAGCCCGGTATCATGACAGTCAAGAAGACCGGAGATGTGAGAGGGCGCAGGTGGCTGGCGCGGCCGGAGCCGCCCTAGGCGTACCACCACACCTGACTCGGATCCCACAGAGTGCGAGTGTCATAAAGGCCACATTAAGAAGGAGCCATTGCAGCTTGACTGTCAGTCCTTCAGTCAGCCACTCCACACAAAGCACATTGGGCTGACCACGCGACCCGAGTTTTCCCGTCAGTTGGCAACCTTCCAAGCCACGTTTTTTAGCGCACCGTGATAGTTTCAAGCGCGTCAGATTGTTTATAGTGAGGAAAATGCGCTGAGCCATCAAAATCACTTTCTTCCTCACCCCACTATCAAACCACCCTCCGAGCCGGTCAGTTGTCTGATGCGGAAGTGGGCACAGCTGCTGGTTACCTCGTCTACGTGTACTACGTACACGACCTGGCCCCCCAAACACTGCACCAGAATTTCACACAACAGGGGGTTAAAAGGATTCCATCTCACATGTGCGAGATAGCCATAGGTCACGTTAACAAGGAGTTATCGCAGCCTGACTCTCAGACCACCAGTCAGCCACTCCACACAACATTGAACTGACTGCAAGGTCTGAATGTAATTGTCAGTTGGCAACCTTCCAGCCCACGGCGCTTATCGCCCCGTGGCATTCTCAAGCTTAGACCACACATGCAACAGAGGAGTCACATGGAGAACGAGCCGAGGATCATATTTGCCTCTCACAGCGCGCTCGTTTGTTTGAGATGTAGTGGTTGTTAAGATGACTTTGAATGCGAGAGGTATTCGTCACGTCCTGTAAACCGTCGTTTTGAGTTCTCAATCGCCCTTTCTGCATGCCAACACGTCGAGAAACGGCAACTGATAGTCTTTTTTCGTCCGCTATCGTGAACTGGATGTCGGGGAAGATCGGGTTCAGATTCTTTGTGAAATCCTCAATTTTTTTCCCGACGGATAATGAGAAATGTGTCATGAACATACCGCACCCACAATCGTGGTCGATAGTGGTCTAACGCCAGTGCCTCCAGTTTCTGCAATACTGCCTCAGCAATCAGGCCGGACAACGGCGACCCCATTGGCGTACCTTTGACCTGTTCGTACACGGTTCCATTAAAGTTAAAGAATGTGTTCAGACAGTGTTTCAGGAGGTCGACAAGGTGCCTCATTTTGAGTTTCGTGTCCGCCTCGTTATAGTGCTCTTCTAGCAGGGTTTGTGTGGTTTCGCTGCGAGATGTTGTGGGATGGAGGTTAAAAGTGACGTCACATCGAAAGATACCATCACGTCCTCATCCTTAATTCGAATACTCTGCAACTTTGATATGAATTGTTCAGCTGAGTGGACGGTTGTTGTGGAACCCTGGGTTAGAAACTTGAGACGTTGAAACAGCCACTTGGCTAGACCAAACGTTGGGGTGCCTCTTAGAGAGACGATCGGCCGTAGGGGGTTCCTGGTTTGTGGACCATGGGGAGGCCATAGAATCTCGCGAGCGCTGTGTCCTTTGGTTTCATCTTTTGACAGTCAGTCTTTGTTATTGCCTTTGACTTCCGAAGACTTGCCAGGTTCTTGTTGCTATTGCCTACTAGCGTCTTCGGTATGTCATCTTCGCGAGGGATATATGCAGTTCTATCGCCCAAAAGTGCCTCGGATTTTTTGACGTAGTCTTATTTGATCCAAATAACTGTCGACCGTCCTTTGTCGGCTGCAAGTACGACAATGTTTTTGTCAGTCGGCTTCCCGAAGCAAACAAGCTCTGTATGGGTGGCAAAGGTCACGAACAAGCAACCAGCAACCAGGCTGAAGTTGGCTAAGTTATAATTGCAGAGAGGAGAAACGATAGAAAATGCGGGTAGATTGATACAGTCTGTTTCGGGCTTTATTCTGCTTTCATTCACTCAATCGTAACCTTGACTACCAGCTGGGACTGGAAACACACATATGCGCTCGAGTACGGTGCAGTTTGTCCCCACACTGAGTCTAGCAGCTGAGTCATAAGCACTTCATCGAACCGAAGTTCATCAGTGCCTCGCCAACTGTCATCCTCTGTCGCTTTTGTACACCTGACAACGTAAGCAGATGTCTCCTGGTTTTAATCGGTGTCTGCAAAATACACCTCTGTGTAGTCACCTCTCGTTTCGATTGGTAATGCCTAAAGGTCAGTTTATATGATTGATGCAGGATACTGTTAAACATCAGCGCCTGGTCGCTGCCCTTGTTTTGAGCCATAACGGCTCTCTTCGACAGCAATCGTAAAGATTTACGGACACAATAGGCTTATGCATACGATTTGCATCGTGTTTTAGTTAACATGTGATGTCTGGTGTGTTTCCGAGGAGAAATGAACACACGAGCGGTAGGGGGAGGGGTGCGGTGAGGGTTAGAGACGCTTGACTTTTCATTGCACTCAAACCCACCCTCCAGACGTCTTTACATAGTATTTCAACCGAAACAGCATGGTACTGGAAAGAGCGAGCAAAGC
Organism: Schistocephalus solidus; assembly: GCA_017591395.1. NCBI lineage: Eukaryota > Metazoa > Platyhelminthes > Cestoda > Diphyllobothriidea > Diphyllobothriidae > Schistocephalus > Schistocephalus solidus. The sequence continues at coordinate 62,821 of WEDG01002535.1, forward strand.
TGGTTCTGTTCAAGTCCTCATCGCTACAACCCAGCGCACGCACACATCACTGTCATATAAAAGGATCAAATGGACGTGAGTCACTGCCATCGCTATCTTTACCAACCGCATGCGCGTGCGCGTGTCTAGAAAACTGCGTAGGCGGGTTACCAAATTTCGTGATGGCTCCTTTGAGATACCCGCTGCTCGTTCCAAAACCTAATTCTCACCATTTAATTACTGCACGCCCAAACGGGCGGTTCATCTAGGCCATAAGTCTGTAATTGTCATAACACTACTTTTTTGGTATGCTTAGGACTCGACAAATCCATTCGATCTTGTCGGCAAGGGCAATCATCAGGGGGAGGCGGGGAATGATTTGCGCATCATCATCATCTGTGCCGTTGAGCTAGACCTGACCAGGAACCAAATGGGTGTCCTTAGATTGATACTTTGGTCCCACCTGGCTTGTTGCCCGCCAAGTTCGCTGGACCACAACGGCGGTCAGACTGAATCATGACATGCATTTATCGGGCTGCGCCGTGTACAGAACTACTGTCAACTATGCGTTTGGTGGCAGCACTTAGACATCAGTTCGACCGTCGTAGTCCGACGATGTCCACCGTATGCTCCACAGAGGGGTGTTGCAGGGACGGTGACTTCTGCGCAAATTAGTTTTAAGTGATAGTTGACTTGTACTGTATCTACCACACTCTCTCTTCCCTTACTTGTCTGTGCCCAGTGTCAGAACATAGTCAAGAAGACCAGAGGCGGGGTTGGATGCAGATGAAGCATCTCCCCATTGAGTGGGAGAGTGGGGTGCGGCATGAGCCTGCACCTACGCGTGCGCATGTTCGGCACGCGCACACCACATGTTCGGCATTTGTTATGGGACCGCATACCCGAGTAATAACGCCTGCCACACCCTTATTTTGGCCCCCGTGTTGGTCCAGCGCATCTACCACGTGGCCCGTTTTGGGAGGCCCATGTTAGACGTAGCCTCCCCCCCCCACAGACGCACCACGTCACCCATTGCGACGAATCCTTTCGCCTGTTGATTGACAGGCTCGGACAGTCGACAGATACGTGAGGGAGAGGAAGGAAAGAATGGGTCAGACATCGGGGATGCGCGACATATCAGTGCATTCCTCACTATACTGAATTTGATGCGCATGGATCTGTTGAGGTGCGCCAAGAGCCATGGCTTGGAAGGTCGCCAACTGACAGGATAACCACGGTGCTTCCTAAGTCTGAGAGTCAGGCTGCAGTGGCTCCCTCGTTTGGCACTGTGGGTTCCGACCTGCTCTTTACATTAGCTTAGTACAGGTTGTGGATATCAGGTCGTGTAGGGTACGCGTAGATTAGACCTTAATTTTTGTTGTAACTGCGCCCACGCCCACCTGCAGTCGTCTTGGCACTGTCTTCCCATCAGGATAAGGTGGGGCAGGAAGGATATAGTGAGACGGATGCAGCATAAGTCTTCTTCACACACAAGTCACTGGCGACATGCCCACTCCATGGGCCACTGTATGGGCATCGTCTCTCGCGACAGCCGAACTGGCATGTCGTGTGCATAGAAACTGTAAGTCAATATCGTCCACTATGTCCTATTTAATCCTCTTTCGTCGGCTTAAATGGGACTTTCTACTGGAAGAAAAAAGAGGGACGGAGGGCTCGACCCAAATGCCATTCAATGCTCATTTTTGTACTAGCAAATATCCCACGCTTTTTGCAATCGCGCTTTCGCGCCAAACGTCGTGGCTGACACCTGACTGAATAACGTTCTACTCCTCCTTACTGAGAAGCAAACTGTGGTCTTCCTTCGTCAGGAGATTAAAGACCTCAGTTGTAGCCCGGTTCTAGCGCAGGTAAGAAGCAGCAGTTGCGTGGCACACGTAGACGTGGATTTAGCCTCATTAGCCCTGTGTGCTCACATCCGTCTCCAGCTACGGGAAGGTAAGTTTGCATAATTTTTCTTTACTGTAAACGAATTTAAGTGAAAGCTACCGCTACTGTCTGCTAAGGCATTGGTGCCTCTCGTCAACTACGGTTGGTCATTTGTCCTAATTCAATTTACTTGAAGACTGCCCCTGTTTCCCGGGGGTTGTGAGAATCTTCGTGTATTCTGGTAGAGATATTGCGCGTGTCTGCTGACTCTCTCATAACATTCTGTTGCTGCTGCTATTTTAATTTCTTCCAACCTTTTTCGGACGAGCATGCAGCCAAACTAAAAAACATGCATAGATTCACAAAAATTTCCTTCTGATTCAGAAACCTGCCCAAAAATCTAATTCGGCCGCACGTCTGCGAATGCAAAAAGTGTCGGAGTTGGCAGCAGGTAGCACAGTGGTTCTTGCCAAATCAATATATTCAAATTACAGAAGTGCATAATGCATGCTCCGAGTCAAAGTATCGGATAAATATTAGTGCAATGCTCATGGGAGTGTCCACATTCTCACGAAGAGTCGACCTTACGTGACGCACGCTTCCACGCCGCATGTCATGAACATGCGGCCGACAGCGTTCCGCATTGGCTTTAGCCAGTGCCCCTTCAGATCTGATTGATCCATGTCCGCGAGGAGTAGTTCTGCTCTTCTAGAACTTCCTCTTGAGGCTGATCGCATGGGATGGTATAAATACACACAGCTTGTCAGCGAGAGTGAATTGCAGGTTTAATATATTTTCTCGTGGCCGATCGTGTTCTCTTTATCTGCCGTGTTGGTGTTAGGGATAAAGTCAGGCAAGCAGACGCTTCGTGTGAATTCTAAGTGCCAGACCGGGTCATAAATACTCAGTGGGACCGTCAGCCAACTGCATTTTAAAATGCTACACAGGATGCTGATGCAGAATGTTTCGGCCTTTGCTAGTGGTACTTCTTCCAGGCATGTCTGGGAACCGTATTCCTACGGTTAACCTCATTCTCATTTCTCTATTCACCTCATCGTCTACCACTGGCTAGCTTTAGTCCGTTCGACTGCAGATGGGATGGGGCACAGCTATCTTTTTGGCATAATGCCTCCGTCTACCGTCTGCCACAAACCTGTTTGCCACCCTCTTAGCTCTTATGCAAACGCACAACCCGCTTTAGCGGGCAATGTATGCGACAGTTCGACCCTCGATTCCGACGAGATCCAACGTTTGTCCCACAGCAGCGTCAGCTTAGGAACGATGACTTACGCAGTGTCTACCGCACTCTCCTCTCCCTCACCCACGTGCTCCTAATGCCAAGACAGTCAGAGCAAGAGAGGCTGCAGGTGACTTAAGTGACGTGAGCCTGCGCCTAGGCGGGCCGCCACACCCCCATGGGTGCGCATTCCCATTGGCGCCTGCCGTTTTCTGATTTGGCCCCCATGTTAGTCCACCCTACTACCTCATGAACCGTTTTAGGGGTACAGCAGATACAGCCCTAGGAAAGCCGTTCTCCCTAACTCTTTTGCCTAATACCTCCACCCTGTGTCGCCAACCGAAGAAAAGTCATGCCACTGCAGATAAATACTAGCATTTTTAACGCCTTCTGTTGATGTGGCTATGCGATGAGTCATGGACCGTGTAGTCATACTATCTGCAGGCGTGCGTAGGCACCTATTTGGTAACCCGATTGCAGCAAACATTCAGTTGTGCCTGATGCAAAGTGCAGACAAACTTCCGAGAGGTTGGTGCTCGTTAGAGGCTCTCCTGGAACTGAAAGGTGCAAGCGCTTCTTACGACGAAAGCCGAAACTCGGTACTTAAAATAAATGCTCCCGTGTCTCCTGGGATGGAAATGCAGTCAGACGGAGCGGAAGATAGGGGCAGGCTGTAGTATTTGCGTTTATTTGGGGTATTACTGAAGAATCTATTTCAGGGCATCCCGCGGGTGATCCAGAAATGTCTTATAGTAATGAAGCTGATTTATTGTTAGCATTACAAAATGTGCACGAGACCATCTCGGAATATGAAGCTGAGGTTATTTATACTCTGGAAGACACCGGTCTGTTCGTCAGACTACAGCCTTATCATATGTGAATCTTATCGGATGAAGATGTGCATACGACCAAAGCCAAGAAAGAATCGAAAGGATCGGGTACTATTAGTTGTTTGCCTAGATTAATATGCAATTTTGTTGCAGTTTAGTTGGGGAAATATTCTTTCTTGAAGCACATGCGAGGATTGAACACCCCGTGATTCTGATTCTGGACAACCGCCCTGGACATTCTGGGGGGGGGGCTTCAATAGGGAATAGGGTATGTGTTAAACTCCCTTCCTTTACAACCGTAATTTGTGGAGACCGTTTGTTGATGGAGGTATTATAGTTGCCCCAGAGAGGCTCTTTAAGCGTAGACTTCATTTTCGCGCGCACAAACGAGGAAGAGGAGAAATTAGGCGGAAATGATAAAAAATTCTTAACGAGGTACTGCTGGAGTAGAATTCGGAAAGGTACCCCACCTTGATGCTTCACAGTACTTCACGAGTGCAGTACCTCAACCACGCATACTGCATGCATTTTTGTTTATTTTTAATTTCCTTTTTTCAGAACTAATAATCACACATTAACACACAGTCGCTAGGCCATTCTCGTCTAAATTTCGCGTTGAACCATGAGCCTAGATCAGAAAACCCTGTTGCGCTCAGCATTTGCGAACAGCCTGCGTGTGTCCTCCGTTGCTGTTAAGATCACAAACTCGGTCAATGAATGCTGATTGGTTGGGCACAACCGTTCCCTGACTCGTTGGCCTCCTCGTCTGAACCACGTAGGTATCGCTGAGTGTTCTACCTGTGTGCCACTAATGCCTCTAAGTCACGCATACCTCGAAGCGCTTGTTAGCGTGCTTATGTGTGCGCCCGTTTTTTGTGCTCTATAGTTGAGGAGAGCCTGCGGGTGCGTATACCTTTTACGGTTGGCGCCAAAACGCCTGAGCTACCAACAACGTTTTTTTGAATACACTTTTGACCCGAGCCAAGATTGCTTGAAGGAGAGAAGTCCATTATCGTGGAGCGTGGTCCACTGTCAATATCCGCACGGCAATGTGATGGCTTTTACCTGCACAGCTTTCCAGGCACCTGTGTTTTCGGTAAGGCACAAACACAAGCCCCTTGCATGACTGTGCTGCGCTCGTATGACATCGCATTGCGGAAGTGTATGCTGATAGGTTTCAACTGTGCTCCCCAAACGGTCTGCGTGGTAGATGCGCTGGACCAACATGGGGGTCAAATCAGGGTATGGCAGGTGTTATTCTTATTTGCGATGAACTCCCATAGCAAATTCCGAACATGAGAGGGGGGTTGCGCGTGCCAAACATGGTCACGCGTGGGTGTAAATTCATGCCGCACCACCCACTGTTGCCATTTATGACTATGCTGGGATATGATTCACCTGCGCCCGACCCCGCCTCCGGTCTTCTTGACAGTGTCTTGACACCGGGCACAGGCGAGTACGGAAAGAGAGAGTGCGGTAGATGCAGCGCAAGTTTACTATCATTTCAAACTAATTCACGCGCAAGTTGCCGTCCATGCGCCTCCCTTTTGTGGAGCATACGTTGGACATCGTCGGATTGTAGCGGTCAAACTGACGATAGATTTCAACAATGAATGGAAAAGTGAAAACTGCTCACGTATGCATTATTTTCGGTGTGTAGTAACTTAACTTGGGCTTATGCACTATACTGGCTGGTTTTTTTAACTTCTTCCAAGTAATGTTTCTGCCATTTGAAAGCCTATCGGAAAGCTCTAGACGACTTGCTAATGAATTTCGACGCAAAATTGTGGGATTCTTAAACAGCCCTTGTAGGTCCTCTATCCTGGCCCAGTGAGAATGCATACGTTTCTTTTTACTGACGTTAAGTTCTTCTGTAAAAGTGTCAAATGAATCACCGCAAGGGCACGCATCGGCTGGAAATCTCAAGGCCACAAGAGACAGTTTCGTATTCTACGCTTGTTTTTGAACCTCGGGCCAGACGGAACAGCCTGCGGAGGTTTTGTTTTGAGTGCTTCAGAGGATTTGGTTAGCGTCTGCACATAGGGTTTTGAGAATTTCTCGTAGGGCTAATGTATTTCTATAGAATGCTAACAATTGGTTGCATAATCGGTCAGGTTTGCTTGCAGCAAGAAGAATGGAGGAGGGTGGTGGAGAAAGAAGGATAAATGTTCGGAGTTCTCCATTTGCAAGTTACTTATGTTCATGCAAATGGCTATCGTGAACTCGTCAGTGGTAGCCGCTCGCGTGGTTGTGGTGTCTATGCCGAAGTCGGATTCCATAAGCGCCGTAGTGATCTTCCTTACTGCGCCCCAAGTAGGTACACTTGTATGTGAGTATAGGTATCTTCACCTTCTTGACTTTCATGACAGAAATAGAATTAGGCTTTTGTTGTGACAACCTGAAAAAACATTCTGAGACGCCTTTTGTTCTGGTAAATTCAGATACTGCCCAAAATAGTTACAAGGCGATAAAAAAGCGCCTGTGTGGTCCATATGTAGTAGGCAAGGTATACATTTTAGATCATCACGAAGCGATCTCATGCATCATTCCAACCACTGATGTGGTTGTAGGTCAAGACTATTGAGCGTGTTTCGTTTAGCCTATGCGACGATTGGTTGGTAGTCAAAACGACTAGCGTTCTACATGAACTGTGATAGCTTAGAGACCTCGTCCTTACAAACTGACAGTGTCCTCAAGTTATTTGTCCTTCGATAGATGTTGAGGCACATGATTCACGATCGCAGAAGATGTTACTTTCTTGGCTCACCTATTTAACGAATGACCTGGGGCTACATACTTTGTGCTGTCAGGTCACATTGCACGGTCATATGTCCAGTCGCATCCCAACAGCTACGGCCCCCCTCTCTGCTGGCATCACCCAGGCAATGAATTGCAGTGAACCGTTTGGTGTTCTCTGTTGTACACCTCACATGTTTCTCCGTGTGGCTTTGTCATGCGCGACGCTCATTTTTCGCTTTTGACCAACATTACCCACATATAGGTTCATGAGAGCATTCTTAGCCGCCAACCGACGTGCTATTTGTGTATTGCTCAGTACTACAAATCTACGCCTTCCTTGGTGAATGCGCGCTTCGTCATTTAGTGTTCTATCCAAAGACAGCCCGAGGTTGACTATCAGGGCGTGAGTAAACTTTTGCCTATGAATTCCCTGTCTAAAATCTGTCAGTGACCGATCTCATGCAATGTTAACCAACACTTTAAAATGCGTCTCATATCAGGGATGATTACGTGATAGGAATTGTAGTATTTATCCTCGCGGAGCGTAATCCCTAGATCTTTCAGGCACCATGATGCCAGCTTTTGAACGGACGCCTTTCCGGTTTTCTAAGAAAACCTTACTCCATCAAAAAGTACTACCGAGGTAGTGCACATTTTTCTGTAGATTTTCGATGTCCTTAAAAATTCCAATAGATTTTATAGAAAACATTAGCAAACATATTCTTTCTTGGACTCGTTTGTCAGAACATAATTTCTTCAAATGTTCTACTCGCAGGAAGGGTATATATTTGTTTAAAAACTCAGAAGACTACTTGGCGAGCATACGCGTGCTTTCGATGAATTCTTATCAGACCAGTACATTTATATAGGAACGGAGTACAAGCTAAGGCATATGATCAATAAGGTTCATATCGTCAAACCAGTGAGTCGTGTTAATAAGGGAGGGGTGTGGTGATAAGAGACAAATGGTCAAGCGGCAGTGAGGGTTTGGTGGTCGTTCACGAAGAGGAGGGGAAGAGGAGACGGCCTGGAGTGCATGTAATTGAACCGTCGGTGGCCATGCTAAGCGCGGAGCTTGTAGCAGGTTCTTTGTTGCGCACAAGACCGGCTTTCTCAACCGGATGGCGGTGGCTTCTGCTGTTGCTAGCAACCGCTGACCCAGCGAAGTGGGAGTAGTTTGGTGGCATCTTATAAATCACACGGAAGGCTTCGTTAGGGTTCACACGGTGCCCGGAATCAACCAGGTGTGCGAGAATAGCGCTGTTTATGCTTTTAACTTCGCCCTTTCTCAGCCATACCGGGAGGTGTTCCCTTATTCTTTTGGCTAGATGTCGACTCGTGTGACTGTACAATGTTCATTCAAATCTAATCTTGTCTGTTCGTTTTATAATGTCCATCGTAAAGCATGCACTGTAGTACACTGACTTGTACGATATTCCTTCGACGGAAGGCATATGGCTTGTAGACTGAAAATTCTAAAAGCAAATGCTATCAAGTGAGTACAAGAAAGAATACTATTGCTTTTCCTACACACTATATTTGACTTTGTAAGGGCATCGAAAATCGATAGAAAAAATGCACACTACCTAAGCATTAACCTAAAACGCATTTTAAATGTTGGTTAACATAATGAGATTGGTCACCGACTGTAGGTCCATTCTTGTAGTGACAGTCAGGTTTATAACTCATCTCTCTGGAGAAAGCCTTATTAAGCTATGCTTGCCAGTTTAATTGACAGATCGTTACGTGCCAAACAAATACTCGTGGGACGTAGTGTATCTGGTGAGAAAGGTAACCATATCAGTTGGCTTGTCTTTTAGCACCGCCGCATTTTTTATAATTGCATCTCTGGTGATGAAAACACTGGAATGGACATTTCTGGATTATTAGCCGCCATCAGCTAGTCATACCCAATCGCCCATGATGTACCATCCGAGACTTAAACCTGCAATCGGTTAACTAGAAGTCAAACGTTCTAATGCTGCGGGCTCGTTATCTTGCTGGTTTCTATCTGGAATAGTAACATTGGTGGATAGGCACTTACCGAGCCTCGAGTAGTGCAACATCCGAGGTCGGTTATGGCTGGCTGACGACGGCTAATTAGCCACAAATCGCCATTCCAGTCTCCCTTGTTTTTGCCAGTAATGTCTCTCTGCCCATAATACGAGACGGGTGTGTCCCGTAACTGATCGGTGTGCGCCTGTCCACCTATGATGAGACGAAGGCTTATCTCGTCATCAGTGACCGATGGCTTAAAGCGGTTGTCGGTATTAAATACCGCCGAGGGCTAGCTATTGCCTATCGGGTACAGTGGATGCTATCCACAGCATTTTTGCCAGCCTCTGAAGGCGCATATGAACCTGCCGTGATATCTGGATTAATATAGGTATCTCTGTGTACCAGAAATTCATTCAGTTAACCCCTCTTCTCTTGTCGTGTCAGCTGAGTCCTGAGGAAATTCGGTATTGTTGACCATGTTAACTTGAGTGGAGTTTGCGGATTTATTTCGGAATAAAGCTGTCCGCATTCTCCGAGCCAACGTTACTGCCAATGAACTACAGCCGAACTGGTTTGAGCACATTGTTCACCACCCCTCTCATTATATCGCAGAGCTTGCTGGGTCAAAAAAATTAAATACACGAAATCGAGCAGAAATGCAAATGACTTGTGAAGCTAGTCGGTCTTGAGCTGATCTATTACATTCTTCTTTTGCTGCATCAGTCTTTTAGGCAGATATTTGGCGGGCATAATAATTACCTGCATGATGATCAATTCTTACTTCAATGGGGGTTGATTAAGCCGCTTCGGAGGTTATTCGGTCTGCTGGTTCTTTTCCGACCCCATCGGGCAGTGTCCGGTTGGCAACCGTCCAGACCACAACTGTTGACACGTCGTGGTGGTTTCCAGTGCGTTAACTTTGTTGCAGTGACACAGCTGTTTCGTTCATTCGCCATCGTGAAGGGTACCTAAGAATATGCCCCCATCCCTATCCCCCCCCCTACCCTGCACCATTAGTGCATCCGAGCTGGTCATCCGGCATGCTGGTCTACAAAGCATGTTTTACCACAAACTTCGGAATTCCATTTATTCTGGTCTGCCTCGCGTAGCCAAAAAACATCCCAATTGCTAAAATGGGGGTGTTTAAACGGGTTTAGCTTTCGCAGCCACTTCTTACAAACGCACTAATGCATAATAGCTGTTCTTTCGGCGGATATGCATGCATTTTTTACTGTAACTTAGCTTGCAGACATCATAACCCTGACCATACAAGACGTCTGAAATCATGGCTGCACCTTCTAGCCTTCACGTTCGATTTTTCAGGAAAAATTTTTTATCGTATGTTCAGTGGTGCTTTAGCTGTCATGTCTCTGAAAAGAAAGTGAGTAAACATCGCAATTCAACCCAAAATTATGTGCTTCCTGATACCTGTGCTGTAATGAAATCCCAACACGGCATCTATATATATAGTAAGCTGTGTCGCTTGTCCGTTCTGGCGATCGAACTGTTTAGTAAACCTATGTATGCAACTCTGAGGAAAGTGGTGCTTTTTAAACGTTTCCCTTCCCATGGCACTCAGAGCAGTTTATTTCGCAAGTTCTTGTGAGCGAGTCGTTAGCCGATCTAGTCTTGTTGTAGAACGCGATGCAAGCCCTCTTTTATATCTGGGAAATTTTTGTTGGCTGTGGTGTGGCACCAGCGGTTAGCAAGCCGCAGATTGCCATTACAGTTTCCCCCATCTTTGTCGGTACTAATCCGCCGACACTGACTAGTCCTCGCGCTGTGGCTGCCTGTGAGCGTCCTAAACTGCAACCGCTGTATCCCGTCCTATAATTAAAATAGGTAGGTTCAAGCCACTCTCAGGTGCGCTTTCAGTTATTCTTGGTCGCCACCGACAGGGTGCAAGGGTTTCGTGCGGCGAACAACTGTCCTCGGTCCACATCTCTACTGCTTCCCACCTTGGGTTCGGGCATGTCTAGATTACAACGGCGTATCAACCATTACAGCAATTTTTGAAGAATAGGTATTTTTACTAGTATCCCCTACTCAGTAAGACAGATGTATTTTCCCCCATAATTTGGTGCCCGTCTTTCTGTACATAATGTCCACGAGATTGTAGCTGGAGCAAGCCAGTATTTGACCCCCTTCTTTCTATATCTCCCCACCAGCAAAGCTGGCATCTTGGAACAGTTTGAGGGTCACCGCGCGCCCATCACCGCTGTCTGTATTCCCTGCGTTGAGGGCTCCGCTGACTCCCCACCCCTCTTTCTCACCACCTCCATGGACTGCAGTGTGAAGCTCTGGTCAAAGAAGGACACCTTCCCCATCTTCTCCTTTGACGACCGCATCGCCTACTTCCTCGACTGTGACTGGTCCCCTGTGCACCCCGCTCTTTTCACCACCGTGGATCTCGGTGGACAACTGGATGTCTGGAGCTTAAACCTGGATCACGAGGTAGGCCTGGCTGCCTACTCACGTAGACTAGTCATGTTAGCCTGCTTCCCTCTGTCAGTCTTGTACGCCACCTTCTTTTTGACAGCGTGTAGTCTCGCTCACGATCATCGCTCTCTAATGTGACCTTCGGTTCTGCATTGACGTCAATTGTTTGATAGTATTTTTACGAGGAAGCAGCATGCCTGAATTGTGGCGTAAAGCCACATACGGGGATGAATTCTGTGTGTACTTGTTTTTTTGTGGTGTGTTTGTTTGTTTGTTTATTTCTCTCGATGTACGCGTCGTCACTCCGTTCTGGTCGCACCCGCCACCTACGGCCTCACAAAACTGTGCTCAGCGCACTTTCCCTACCCCAGTAACTGCTTTGATTTACCGGAAAAACCAAATGAAGGTGGTCGGTGTGTCGGTCAACCACTGATTAACCTGTGTGAACACTGACCCTGACGACAGGAAGGAACCAATCATGATCTGGCCCTTTAGATAGGAGGCCTTTATTACGGTCGTCAGCCGTTCTCCGACCCATTTCCGGCTGTCTAAACCCAGTCTCAGCATTAAGACTTATGAGTGCAAAGAGAGAGAGAGGTCGATGCTGCAGCAAGCATCCCTACCTTCTCGGGGTAACGGTCGTAGTCGGGTTCGATCGAGGAAGTATTTTCATGCTACTGCAGTATTCCTATTCGCCACTGCCGAAGTTTCGTGCGTAGTTCATCTCTCCTACTTGAAAGGTGTCCCTGGTGGTATTGGTCACTTATGCAGGCATTCCACTCCCCGTTCTCTCAAACATTGACTGCTCACATCACGTGGTCGGCCAGTGGCAATAGGATGGGGCTCACTAACTGGCCAAGTTCTTTGTTTTGCCTGCATTTGTTGACTGCTCCCTTCGACCCAGTCGAATTTTTGCTCTGCCAATGTCTTCTGCAAGTAATCTAGGCTGTTTTTTTCCGGCCCGAGGCCACAGCGCCAGTTAAGTTTGCAGTTACATTTTCACGCCCACATGCTGCACATATACTCTAATAGCTTACGCCGTATCTCGTCTTCTTTGCCTGCACAGGTTCCAACAGCATCATCAGTTGTAGAGGGCGGAGCGGCGTTGAATAATTGCAAATTTGACAAGCAGGGCTCTCATATTGCGGCTGGGGATGACGCTGGGAGGATACATATATTCGAGCTGCACGAGGTAAGCCCCCAGCCTTTGTGGCAAAAATAACCCTTTATCTACTTTTCCCTTCCCCTCCCCGCCTTCGGCTTCCAGTGGTGTTCGCTGTGTTCAGAGGTCATTGCTCCTGTTTTCTGCTCGTTACTGAACTTCGAAGTTCCATGTACTTACCAGAGACCTATGTGCTCTTCTCTTGACTGTCAGTTGGAATCGGAATCTAATTTCCGTCATTCGGTGCGCCCCGCATGTGCTTTCAAGACCGAGATTTTTGTGGAGTTGTTGGCATTTCAGTAGACTTACTTTCTCAGTAAATATTAGCGGAAATTCTGAAATGTGTTTTCGATTCGAAAAGATTATTTAGTTAGGGTTGTAATATCTTGATTATCGACCAGCATAATGCCCAGATAATTCACTCACGTCAGAATACCGGTTTTGAAAGGAGCTTATTTCCGACCGCCCGGGAGAACAACACTGTGAAAAAAGGCTACTTAAGTAGCATGCGTTTTTCTCATTGATTTGTGTTGCCTTGGAAATTCAAATATGCTTATAGGAAACATTTATTCATTTGATAGAAAATTGCGCCTTTAAATTCAATGCTTTAAGAAGGGATATCTTTCGGTTTTAAAATAGTTTTTAATTATGAGTGTTCTTAAGACCGTTAAATCTCCGTGCGTAATACTTCGTATCCGCCCATTTACTAATGTTGCCTATTAAGTATACAATTTGGTCCACATTCATTTCAATTTTTTAAAACGCTAAGTGACTTCTTTCTCAAAGCGTGGAGAAATGTATGATTTTCCTCAGACAGAGTGTGTACAGTATGCAGTTTGTAAACACTGACTACACGTTTACCGGCAAACTTGGTGCGAAATAATTCGGCAATTGAGAAACTTTTTTAAAACCAAAAGCATAAATTTAAAGAAGACGTACTTTTCTACCAAATGAGTATAAGAAAGAATGGTGTCGTGTATGTTTCTTATAACGTATATTTGCAGCTCTAAGGGCATCGTAAATCAACGAGAAAAATGCATACTAAAGTAGAATAGTATTACCGACAAAGGCAAGAGAGACTGGAATGACCATTTCTGGCCTATTAGCCATCGTCAGGCAGCATGCCCAACCCCAGGTGTTGCAACAGCCGATGGTCGAACCTACGACCTCTTATTTCAAAGTCCAACATCCAAACCATTGAGCCACGGGTTCGTTGTCCTATCGGTTGCGATCGGGTGAATATTTGGCCGTCTATCATTTTCTCACTTCACCCTCCCCAGCGTAATCCCTCTTCTTTCCGGATGGTCCCTTTTTGGTTTTTGTATCTAGAGAAAAGCAGGCAAACTCCAGTTTATTGAAATCTAAAAACGGCACTTTTCTGCACCTACTCAAACTTACTTAGTTATAGAAGTATATTCCCAATTTGTTTTCTTTGAAACATAACATACAGAAATCTATAATCAGGTGGTTTGCCATTTTGTTCTTTCGTTTACTGAGACCCATGCTACTGTTCTATCGGTGTCAAAAGAACTGTGAGTCCTCTGTTTGGTTAAAACGGCTTGTTGGTGGATTTGCAGTTTGACGTGAAATTATAAAGTTTTCGTATACCAGAAAGCACAATTGTTTCAACGAGTTGGGTGGATTTATCTAGGTATTGCACTGTTTCTCTCTTCACCACATATCGAATGCACCGATCGTTGTACTTCCTTTAGTGCCTTTAGCGCGCTAGTTTTATTTCCTCGTTAATAATCCCCACAGTTATCAACAGGAAGACCCTAAGGGTAACTTGGACATTTCTTTAGAGCATGAAAGTCTTTAATCTGAAATCGGCTCTAATTCCAAAACTGATCGAATCTCGCTGTAGTTAGGTCAAGCCTATGGTGTGACACGGTATTGTGAACTTTCCCGCTTGAACCATCTTCCCACGAAGTGTCTTCTTAGTGCGTCAGAGCAAATACGACCCAAATACGATTTTTCCCATTTTTATGTAATTTGAAACAGCTTGTTTCATTTTAGACGGCACCTATTATGACCATTCACGTCTTACTGGTGGACTTGCGTCATATTTCAGGGCTAGGTGGGGGGTCGGTATCAGGAGTACATATATCCGTGTCCGACCAAGCCTGCCACCAACCAGTTTTATGTCTTCTCAAATAGAGATTTTCAGTTATTAATTACTGGCAGACTTTTTGGCAGCCTTCCTAGTGCAAAATAATGGTGATGATACTGCTTTGTTGCTCTTATCACGAATAATTATATCGGTGAACTGGGTGATAATGGTGGTGTTGGAAGTTGTGCAGCCCCCACTCCATTGCCTGATTTCACGCTAACCCCTGTTTTGACGCTCCTGTTACCTCTCCTCTCGTCTTTCTTCTTGCCCGCACAGAAACTGGCTACACCCCGTCCAGACGAGTGGACCAAACTCTCACGCCTGGTTGCCAATTTGTCGGCGACGATGTCTGAACTGCGTGATTTTAACAGCCATAATTACCGGTTCCCGACCTCCAGCTCGGCCGCCTCTCTGGCTTCTCGTCTGTAAACCTGCCAGTAAGCGTTTCCTCCGCCCCCTTTTTCTCCTTGTCCTCCTCCCTCCTCCACCGTCCGCGTGTTGCGCGATCTCTGTTCACTAAATTAAGTACCGCACTGTTAGACTCTTGAATGCTTGTGGTAGACCGCGGGGTTTACGAGTCCCATTTCCTCCTCTTCACCAACATTTCGAACCCTGCTTAACTACATTCTAAGGCCTTTTTATTAGACCTTTTATGAAGGCAGCATCATTTAGAGAATGCGTGCAGGGGACCTGTTTGGATCAAAGTTTAAAGTATATAGGACTCGTGATTTTTGTTCCAGATGTAGGAAAAGCCTTTTTCCGAATTATTCACTTGTTTGGAGCAACCGTTGCCCAAGCGATCGAGCGTTTGCCCCTCAAGAGCAACAGCTGAGGCTTTTGGACAGTCAGCACTCTACTTTCGGACTTTTTGATCTCTGCACCCAGTCGGCAGGAAGCCCTAGATGCTCAGTCCGAAAACTGCTATGAATGTTTGAGCCAAAATTCATCAGCTCCAGCGAACTGACCGCGTAATACTGTACATCTTCAACGATGGATTTACATCGTAACACAGAAAAAAAGGTTTTTGATAACTTTTTGGATTTTGGTTCGGTCAGCTATTGAACAAACCTCTAGTCACGGCGCCCTTTCCTCCTTCACAGGTAACAGGGTCTAAAATAGCTATGGCTCAACATCTCATCGATCCGATTAGCTCACCAACGTAATGACCGCTCCCCACCCATCCAAGTACTGTCCCGGTCGTCGCACCATTTGCATGGCAGGACGGCCGGTGAGGACATTGGAATTTAAAAAGAACCAATCAATAACCCACCCGGCCAGCCAAAAGCGCAACTTGCCTTTTTAAATTACTTATTGTAAAAGCCAGACGATTGATACAGCGCCCCAACCATCGTCCTCGCTGTCCCCATATCAAATGAAAATGTTCCTGCTAGCCAACCTTTTTCGTATTTTCTGAATTGTAAGGCGCGTTTTGGACTGCGCCTCGGTAGTTGAGCCGTGTTGTGTTTCCTGTAGACCGGCTGTATGCGCTTACTCTGTTTTCCTTTTTGTAGGTACACTGCCCTTCCGTCTAGCTATCGCTCCTGAACAAGAAGACTTCATCCATACAATTATGCTACTTTTCTCCATTTTATTTCCTTTTTAAATTGAATTGTATGTATATATACGCGTTTCTGAAAGCCTCTCCTTTTATGTCAAGTAATTTCTATTTTGGGGGTGCCTTGGAGTCTAAGTCACAAGGTCGATGTGGCTGGCTGTTAGTTCGATCGCTTAAGCTTTGTTTATGCTTCTCATGATTTCTTCGCTTGAAAACTCACTTTCTCACAGTCAGTTAACCGAAAAAATTAGTCATAAACAAGTTTGTTAGAAAAAAAGGTATGCGAACTTATTACGCCGGCTCTGGTTAACTCTCCAGATCCTGATAACAGAAGTAGACAGTTGGCAAAATTGTGTGGTGTAGCTAGTTCTGAAATCCTTGCCTTTTAAACTCAGAAGCTCTGTTTTCCCTAACGGTGGTTATTTAATGTTTAAGTTGCATGGAACTGATAACTACTTACTACTGATAACTACTTAATTATTATTTTTTCGTCCCGTTGTTTCCTGTGTAGGTTTAGTCATATTTTGCAGAACAGATGAACAAGTACCCATTTCTCCTGCTTATTCTGCGGAATCTTGCTTACTTTGCATTCGTGTATAAAGATTGGGCGTATTTTGACTTTTTAAAAGTACAGAATCATGAAATCCTTGAAGAAGCGCTGGTTGGTAGGTTGATTAATACTACTCACGTAACACACGTGGTGGCCTTGATGTACTCAATTGCCAACATACTACCTTATCGCAACAAAAATCCGTAGCACCTAGGAGCGAAGGCTTAGTAAAAAAGTAGGTTTTACAAAGTACACAGGCCCTTTTTTGAATCGATGTTTTCTCGACGTAACTCCTTCGAAGATGGCATAATTTCCCCTAAAATATGCTTAGGATGTGAATTTTCGTACATTCGTTTCAGGAAAAGTGATTATGCTTATGCACAAGCATCGAAAAGCAGTGAAAAGATGAACTATGTTTTTCTGGTGAGAAAAAAATGGCCAATTTGAAATACTTCTGCTAGAGGACTCCATGCTATCGGTGAGGTGGATTTTTCCAGAGGTCCTTTTTGCGATTCAGCGCCCACCTGCGTGATTATTTTTTCTTCACTTGACGGTTATGAGTGCACGTCGTTAGTCCCGGGCTTGGCCAGTTGCCAAGAACTGCTTGTCCTGGCGGCAGTTTCACCGCCACACAAATGCATTCTGAACGGGTCGCGGTAGCAGAAAATTATCCCTCTACTAACTAAAATAATTAGCGGAAAGGACTTGGCTCCTCCCGAAATCTCGCTATGGACAGCTGAATATGCAGACTAAACGTTGTAAGTCATCCTCGAGGGATGCACGTGTTGGGAGGGTGCAGTTAAACAGTGGCATGAAATCTTTTGAATCAAGACCCGCTTTGTGTGTCAAGGTATTCAGATCTGGGGTGTGCTAACTTGATGAGAACTAGAAGCCTGGGGGACGCAAGACTTTAAAAAATGCTGCTTAACTTGACGGAATTGGTGCTCTTTATTACAGCAACCAGAGCGCTGCAAAAACAGCAATAGAGGGAACGCGCTGAAGTTTAAGTGCTGGACTACACCCTTATTTGTTATCCCTTAAGGCATCTATCTCTCAATATGACGATTACGTGATATATGTGGTACTTAAAATTGCAAGTCAATTAACTATAGCATTTGTAGAGGCGAATGTTCGCATTCCAGGAGTGTGTATAAGTAAAGAAGAAGGTTGTTCGTTCGCAGGAATCATGGATTTATTTTTCTGAGCTTTTAAACTAACTGGAGTCCATCTTCGGAGATAAAATGGCAACAAAAACGAGCAACAGGCAGAGGCCAATCAGGCCCCAGTGACGCCTGAGATGATTGCGCAGGGCTCGATATGCCGGAACCAGATCTATCGATCGATCGAGTTCTCATTGGAGGCCCAGGCTTCAATCAATTTTCGGCATGCCTCGCATCTGGCGTGGGCAATTATAGTCGGGCTGCGAAGTTAAACTCGTGATCCGTTTCTTAGGTGTGGGTGGTCACTTGTGGTAGTCCGTCGCACAGCAAGCTTATACTCGTGTAGGCGCGATCCAAGCATACGTCCAATCTGTCCTGTGCAGTTACAGGAACAGTTTTGGCACGGGATGCGATACACTACCCCCCGACTGCTAATTAGGAGTTAATTTGTCCTTGATTCTCATGACTTTGCTGTGCATGGTAGCTTTGGGTTGGTGTGCAATTCCGACACCAAGTCCCGCAACAATGCGCTCGATCGCTTCTGACACGTCCTTGATGTATGGTATCGCATGCCATACCGTAGGGGTTGGTTCTGGAACTCGTAGGCATCGGCTTATGAACGCCTTCGGATAGCCGTTCCGCATAAACTGGTCGCGGAGGTAACGGGTCCCACGTGCTTTTTCCGCCGGCTTGCTGCAATGAGTCTGGATGCGTTTGAACAGTGTTCTCACACAGCCCCTTTTGTGAGCCACCGGATGGTTGCTGGTAAAATCGAGAAGCTACGTGGTCTTCGTTGCTTTCCTATAGATAACAGTTTCTGTTTCGTTATTGCGACTTCGCCAGACGAGTAAATAAAGGAAGAGGAGTTGTTGCGCTTTTTCTTTCCCGTGAATTATATATTTGAGAAGATTGAGTTAAGGTGATCACGGAAATGCTGCAGCATGTTCCTTTTCACGATAGCAAATGTGTCGTCTACGTGACGGCACCAAAAGATAGGTTGCTGTTGGGTGAAGGCGATCTTCACTAAACCGGAGTTTGAAAAGCCTAGGGGAGTTCCCTTAATCTGATCATGGGGTTCTCCGGCAAAGTTGACTGAATTGGCTATTTCTGGCAAGACAACGAGCCCGTGGCTCAATGGTTAGAGCGTTAGACTTCTGATCAACGGGTCACAAGTTCGATACTCGGTTTGTGCACCACCTGGGGTCAGGTGTGACTGGTTGATGACGGCTAATAAGCCAGAAATGGCCATTCCAGTCTCCCTTGTCTTTGTCGGTTCTACCTTACCAACATATGGTTCGCGTCGCTATGCGACTGCCTGTGAGGGCTATAGTCTGAGCTCCAGGGCACAACCGAACATACATGTTCCTTAAGCGGATCGGTGAGCCACACACTATCATTATATTCCCGATCGCAACCGACGAATCAACGAGCCCGTAGCTCAATGGTAGAGCGTTCGAATCAATTACCAAAGGTCGCGGGTTCGAATCCCTGGTGTTCCGCACTTGGGATTGGGTATGCCTGATTGATGACGGCTCATATGCAAAAATGGCCATTCCAGTCTCCATTGTCTGTACCGGCAACATTTATCTGCACAAACTGGGTTGACTGCAAGCTCTGAGTGTGATTGTCGGTTGGAAACCTTCCAAGCCACGGCGTTCAGCAAACTGTGATTGGCTAAGGCTCGGATCACTTGTTCTATGTGCATTTCCAAATCCCCATTTTCGTTATCTGTATCCCTAATTTGCAATAACAAGTTGATTTTATTAAGAGCAGAATCTCGCACTGTTCTTTTAAAAGACAGTTGACTGAACTTATCCCAAACAATAAAATTTTCTCAAATTTGCTGGTGCTCGAACGATTAATTTAGTGTAGTATAGAGCAGTGTGTTACTACTCTGTTATGGAACGCCAGGTATGGCTGTGTGTGCCCCCTAAACGAGTCGCGTGGTAGGAGCCCTCGACTAACGGGGGGATTATATCACGGCAGGCCTTATTTGGATTGCGCTTTCATGACAAAGGCCGAACATGTGGAAGGGGCATAGTGGCGCGTATAGGTGCAGGTTCACGCTGCGCCAACAGCCTACGCCGAATCCCGCCTCTGGTCTTTTTTGACCACCGGACACATGTGGGTGGTGGAAGAGAGAGATATTGAGTGTGGTAAATGCAGTGCAAGTCTAGTATCACTTAGAACTACTCCACGCGTCAGTCACATTCCCCGCACCAACGTGCAGTGCTGCACACGACAGCATACGATGGTTGAACTGTCCTCGTGTTTAGGTGTGTGGTACTTCATGATAAGGGAGAGAGAGGTTCATACTGAATTAATCCCCTCGGCGAGTCAGTCGGGTTCGGTTCGCAGGTTTGCTTCAGCATTGGTGAGTTACGGCGCTGGCCTCATGCGTCATGCGTCGCCTGCCAAAAACAGATTGTTCCCTTGTTATAGCAAACTAAAAAGGATACCAGGGCTCCCAACTTTCCTTCTTTAGCCTGTGCTTTGTCCGTGAGTCCTTAAATATGGACGCGCATCGCATTTAACGCGCGGCATCAGCCACTGCGTCTAACCGGGTGACGGAGTTTGGATTGGTCAGTGTTATGAGAGTGGGCGGAGAGAGAGAGAGAGAGTTTGGCTGGTCCACGTCGCATTGCGCGCATTAATGCCCAAGTACCCAAACCATAGTCCATTAAACTACTACCACAATGCGCGAACACTAATGGTTTAGAAGTTTATCAAGTGTCAGCCTTACCCAGTCCTACTTAGGGCCGAACTGTGATGACTCCTTCATCATATGACATGTATGGTATGCAACAGTTTGTTCGTCGCATGCGAAGAGGTCCACCGTGCCTCATAACGACTTGCGCGCGACTTAGGACATAGTGAGACACCTACCGCATTTTTCATCCCTCACCCACCTTGCTCCGACGGAGGGGCAATATCAAGGCGACGGGTGGTAAACGTGTGCCCAGAGGTGGTCAATACTCAAAATTACATCTACGCGTACCACACACGAACTTGATCTTGCGGCATGTATCCGGTTTCTGTAAGGACGGTTCGGTCCTCATGAGAGTGCCTTAAGGGCACATTACAAAGGCGTCATTACATGCCGACTATCACTCCTAAACCCACCAAGTTTTTCCAGGCCACGACTCTTAATGCATCGTGGCAGGTTCAAGGGCGTCAGGGTGATTACAGAGATGAATGCGCTGATGTGCCGCACTGGTGGAATCCCAAGGGTTTGCCCCACTGTTGCCACTCCAACCAAAGGGTTTGGTATTTGGCACAAATGTTTGACGAGGCGTGAAAGCATACGTCTAGTGCGTGTCACACACGTCTTCGACAGTAGTTATTTACTCGATGCAGATTTATAAATGCGTACTGCGAGCCCCTTCTTTAGTCCAGCTCGTATGCAGCACAACTCTTTCTGGAGTGCAGTGTATGGTACATAGGTTTGGTTAAGGCCATCGCCCGGCTGAAACCCCGTAAGCATGAAGTCACTATCCTTGTCTTATGTGGCACGTCTCAGTCGCCTGTTTGGCACATTCAACCACCTGCGCCCACTCCTGCATGTACTCTTGGTACGCTGCCTGACAGGGAGTGCTGGGTTTCCATGGCCTCGGTAGCTGTAATGATAATGGCCTCCTTCGTCTGCGAACCTGTGTGGAAAACCGTCTCCTGCTGACCTACACCTTCTTGCGCCTCCCGACGCGGGAGAAGGCCACGTGGATGCACTCTCGGTCGCGGTGCTGTTGGATGCTTGACTATGTTCGCGTCCGTAGGCGAGATTGACAGGACGTGCTGGTGACCAAAATGATCGGCGATGCCGATGGCTGGACGAATCACCGCCTCGTCATCGCCAAGATGAGGCTCCGAATTCAACCCCAATGAGGGCCTTATGATAAGCGACCACCAGGTAAGGTAGATACTCTTTTGCTAAATTTGCCTGCTCACTGTTTTGATTTCAGCAACCAGATAACCCAGAAACTGGAGGACCTGCATGCTCCAGATAATAATGCCACCATGGACACATGATGATGTCCACTGCGGAAAGTTATCCAGTTCACCGCCCTCGAAGTCCTCGCCGTCAACACCAGGAATGGGTTGATGACGATAGTTCGAACGCCGATTTCGACGAGGTCCACCGTATGCTCCACACAAGGTGATGCAGGGACGGGGACTTGCGCGTGAATTAGTTTTAAGTGATAGTAGCCTTGCGCTGCAGTTACCGCACTCTCTCCTCCTCCCCCACCTGAGCCCGGTGTCAAGACAGAGTCAAGAAGACCGGAGATGGGAGAGGGCGCAGGTGGCTGGCGCGGCCGATGCCGCTTTTGGGTGTACCACCACACCTGACTCGGATCCCACGGAATGGGAGTACCATAAATGCCACATTACGAAGGAGCCATTGCAACCTGACTCAGTCCGCCAGTCAGCCACTCCACACACAACACACATTGGGCTGACCACGCGGTCCGATTTATCCCGTCAGTTAGCAACCTTCCAACCCACGGCTTTTAGCGCACCGTGATAGTTTCAAGCGCGTCAGATTGTTAATAGTTAGGAAAATGCGCTGAGCTGTCGACCTCACTCTCTCCCCCACCCCCACAATCAGACCACCATCCGAACCAGTCAGTTGTTTGATGTGGGAGTGGGCGCATTGGCTGACGGGTCGGCATACCTGTCTTTGCGCGCCATAGCACGACCTGGCCCCCATAACGCACACACCAGGATTCACTAAATCAGGGGATATGGAGGAGCCATCGTCGTCTGACACCCAGTCCACTGGTTAGCCACTCGACACACACAGCACATACACGGGGCCGACGGCGTGGTCTGGTGTAAGCGTCAGATTGGCAGGCTTCCAAGCCAATGTTTCTAGGAGACCATGATTTTATCAGGTACATTATGATGATTGTGAGGGTGTTGTCAATGTATTAGTGTAGATGGTGTGCGCTGATGTGGCTTAGCCTCCAGTAGTTACCGCAGGTTGTCGTAGAGGCGCTTGTGTCCAAATAGGCCCATGTGGTGTGTAAATGTGCGGGAGCAGTGAGGACAGTGGAGGCGGGTGCGGCGACTGTATGTCGGAGCCCCAGGCACTGGTTCACCAGCCTCCGTGCGATGGAATTGCAGGTGACCAACCAGGCCGTTGCGTGAGTTGAAGTTTCAGGCGCATTGTGGGCAGGAGAAATCGGTAGAGTCTGGGGGGGGTGATGTCATTCATGGTGTTGGGGGTGGCAGTGGCGGTAAGAATGGCAGGAGTGGAGAGTGTGCATGATGTATCGGTGTTGTCGGCATTGCGGTGAATTCTGCTGTCATGGATGTGCATGTGACCGAATAGGCCCATGCGATGAGTGAATGCGCGAGGACAGTGAGGACAGTGGATGCGACGATCCTTGCTGTGTGTTGGTGCTCCAGGCACTGGTTCACCCGTCTCTGTACGATGGATTCGCAAGTGACCGACCAGGCCGATGCGTGAGGTGAATGTGCGGTCGCATTGAAGACAGTTTAGGAGAGATTCCCCATCGCTGATGATGGTGGTGGTAGTGAAGGTGAAGGCGGTGGTGGTTGCGGTGTTGGGAGTAACAGGCGATGAGTAGAGGGATGTGGTGTATATGATGGTGGGAGTAATGGAATTGATGCCAGGAGTGAGGGTGGGGGAGTCTGAAGGAGGGTTGGCAGAATTTGACGTTGACAGCGCGGGCATGTTAGTAGGGCCTGGGCATCGACAATGTTGGTCCGGGGCGCTGGTGACTTTCGTGCCGCTCTTTTGGCCTTGGCGGCGACGATCCGGTTTGCCTCATAGATGGTTGAACCAGTCTTCACGGATCTTCTCCATGCCGGTCTATCATGGGTGAGGTCCTCCCAGGTCGCCTGGGTTGATTTGCAGTTGCTTCAACGATTTCTTCAAAGTGTCCTTTTAGCGTCGTTTTTGACCTCCCTGTCGGCGAGCGCCCGTAGCGACATCTCCGTAGAAACGTCGTTTGGATAGTCGCTCGTCGTCCATCCTTACCAGGTGGCCGCTCCATCGCAGTTGCACTTGCCTCAGCATAGCTTGGATGCTGAGGATTCCGGTCCACTCCAGGACCTCCGTGTCCGGGATCCTGTCTTGCCATCTCAGCTTCAGTATTCTGCGGAGGCAACTGAGATGAAAGTGATTCAGCTTCCTGGCTTTGTTCGAGTAGACGGTCCAGGACTCCACTCCGTTAAGGAGTGTCGTCAAGACGACGGCCTTGTATATCTTCAGTTTGGTGTACAGGTGAATACCGTGGCGATTCCAGACGGAGGCCTGCAGCCGGCCGTAGGCCTGACTAGCTTTGGAGATCCGTTGGGCAACCTTGTCATCGATTCTCGTGTTGCGTGACAGCGTGCTTCCTAGATAAGCGAAGGTTTCCACGTTTTTGTGTTGAGCACCGTTGACATCGATTCGGAGAGCATTGCATTTTGCGCTGGGTGGCGGCTGGTGCATGACAACCGCTTTGGCTGTACTGATTTTTAATCCAAAATCAGCGCAGCCAGCAGCGAAGAGGTCCATACTCATTTGCATGTCCTCCTCCGTCACGGTGTTAAGGGCGCAGTCGTCCGCGAAGAGCAAGTCATGGACTGTAGTCGTTGACACGTGCGTTGGAGCCTGTATACGCCGACTGTTGAGAAGGTGCCCGTCAGTTCTGTAGGCGATGCGGATACCAGGCCGCTCATCATGGTAGGCATCCATCAGCATAGCCTAGAACATGAGACTGAACAGGGTGTGAGCCAATACGCAGCCCTGATTCACTCCATTGGTCACTGCGAATGCTTCGGACACCGTCCCGTTGTCAGTGACGCGCGCCGTCATCCCGTCATGAAGCTGACGCACCATGTGCGTGAACCGCTCAGGACAGCCGAAATTCTGCATGATTTTCCACAGTCCGTCGCGATTCACCGTGTCAAAGGCTTTCGTTAGATCCACGAAGGTAGTGTAAAGGTGGGTTCGCATCTCCTGGCTGTTCTCTTGTAGCTGGTGGGCGGCAAAGATCATATCGGTTGTTTCATGGTGTCTGCGGAAGCCACATTGACTTTTCGGGATCAAACTCTGCTCTAGGTGACCGTTCAGACGATTGAGAAGGATACGTGCGAAGATCCTCCCAGCGATGTTGAGCAACGAGATGCCTCTGTGATTATCACAGGTTTGCTGGTTCCCCTTCCGGTTATAGAGATGGACGATGGTGGGGTCTTTGAAGTCCTGAGTAACTTGTCCTTGGCGCCATATCTCCTGGAAGAGTGTTGTGACTTCTGCCATCAGCCGGGGCCCACCGTGCTTGTAGACTTCCGGTGGGATTGCGTTGGATCCCGGTGCTTTACCGCTGGAAATCGGCTGCACGGCTCGGATGGTTTCTGGTAGGGAAGGCGTTAGATCCAGGTCAAAGTTCGTGTCCACTTGAGGGAGCCGGTCAATGGCAGCAACGGAGATGGCTGATGAGCAATTAAGGACATTTCTGAAGTGCTCGGCCCAGCGCTTCAGAATTTGCGATTTCTCTGTCAGCAGTGTTGTGCCGTCATATCGGAGCAGTGGTGCGGTCCCCTTGATACATGGGCCCTAGATGGCCTTGATGGCTTTGAAAATGTTTTTCATTTCATTGCGGTCCGCATACCCCTGGATTTTCTCAGCCTTTCGGATCATCCAGGCATACTGCATCTCCCACAGCCATTGCTGTATAAGGCGCCGGCGTCCGAAGAAGGCTGCTTTGGTGGCGTCAGTCCGAAGGTCCATGTAGGTTTTGTGTAGTCTATTCTTCTCCGCGAGTAAGTTGCTGACGTCGGCGTCATTGTCGTCAAACCAGTCCTGGTGTTGACGGCGGGCGCGTCCGAGGATTTCGAGAGCGGTGGACTGAATGACATTTCACAGTTGACACCATCGTGTATCCACGGTAGCATTATCATCTGGAGCATGCAGGTCCTCCAGTTTCTCGGTTATTTGGTTGCTGAAATCAAAACAGTGAGCAGGCAAATTTAATAAAAGAGTATTTAACTTACCTGGTGGCCTCTTACATTGGGGCCTTTTTCGGGGTTGCAGTCGGAGCCTCATCTGAGAGATGATGAAGCGGTGATCTGTCCAACCATTGGCATCGCGGATCGCCTTGGTTACCAGCACGTCCTGTCGATCTCGCCTCCGGACGAGAACATAGTACAGCAACTGCAGGCGCCGCGACCGAGGGTGCATCCACGTGGCCTAGTGTGAGTGGACTCACCCGAGCAGCCTGGAAGTAATGGCGAGGGGGATGGGACGGAGGTATTGTTGTTTGTTTTTGTTTTACGACCGCGTATTTGCAATCTGCGAGCCGTGGCCGGCTGCAGAAGACGTGATAACCAGAATTTGTTTAGGGCACATTTTCTAGCCCCTTCTTCCTCGAGGAGGCAAGCAGTGCTGTCCCTAAATAGGGCTGCTCGGACATCCCAGGCGGCTGCCGAACTCCAATATGGGTCACGGTTTTGTTTTAGTGGGAGAACGACCCGAGTTAACCTGGGCCGCCTATGGGGTTGCTTTCGCCTCCACCGTAGGACATTTGAGATGGAGGGGGGAGGTGGGAAGTTCGGGAGTCAGACATACCGGGTGTGGAGGCACACACAACACCGGAGACCCTCACCTGGTTTAGCCCGCCAGTCGTGACGGTTGCCCGAGGTGTGGCCACTGGGAAAAACCCAATTTCGAGGAGCCACATATGAGATTAAGGTACCAGTTAGAGGCGGCCACAGGATCATTCACCACCTGAACGAGACAAATGGAGCAACCAAATGCTATCTGTGTGGTGCTTCCCCTAACGAGTACCCCTACACCCCACACACACACACCCTTACACCCTGGATTGATGACAATGACGCCGACACCAGCGATCTTTTCGTGGAGAAGAATGGGCTTCACAAACCCTACATTGACATTCGGACTAACGCCACGAAAGCAGTCTTCTTCAGTTGCCATCGCCTTGTACAATAACGGCTGCGGGAGATGCAGGAAGTCGGGATGGTCCAAAATACTGCGGAACTCCAAGGGTGTGCGGACCGAAATGAAATGAAAAACTTCTTTAAACTAATTAATGCCATCTACGGCCCCTGCATCAAGGGAATCGCTCCGCTGCTGAGCTCTGATGGCACAAAACTTCTGACGAAGAAATCCCAAATGCTGAAGTGCAGGACCGAGCATTTCAGTAGTGTCCTTAATCCTTATCAGCCATCTCCGATGCTACAAGTAACCGGCTCCCTCAATTAATACGAACAATGACCTGGATCTGCCTCCTTTCCTAACAAAAACCATCCGGGCCGTGCATCAGATTTCCAGCGCGAAAGCCCCGGGATCCGAAGCAATCCCACCGGAAGTCTACAAGAACGGCAGGCCCCAGCTGATGGCAGAACTCACAGCATTCTTCTAGGAGACGCGGTGCCAAGGACAAGTTCCTCAGGATTTCAAATACGCGACCACCGCCCATCTCTTCCAGCAGAATGGGTAACCGTCAAATCTGTGATAATCACAGAGGCATCTCGTTGCTCAACATCACCGGGAAGATCTACGCCCGTATCCTTCTCAATCGTCTGAACGGTCACCTAGAGCAGGGCCTGCCCCCGGAAAGCCAGTGTGGCTTCCGACGACACCGCGGAACACGCAAAATGGTTGTTGCTGATCGCCAGCTACAAGAGAAGTGCCAGAAGATGCTAACCCACCTCCACAATATCGTCGTGGATCTGACGAAAGCCTTTGGCATGGTGATTCGCGACGTCCTGTGGAATTTTATACAGAAATTCGGCTGTCCTGAGCGGTTCACGCATTCGCAGTGACCAACGGAGTGAAGCAGGGCTGCGTACTGGCCCCCGCCCTTTTCAGTCTCATGTTCTCTGATATGCTGATCGACGCCTACCGTGATGAGCGCCCTGGGATTCGCATCGCCTATAGAACTGACGGGCATCTTCTCAACAGTCGGCGTATGCAGGTCCCAACGCGCGTGTCTATGACTGAAGTCCATGACTCGCTCTTCGCGGACGACTGTGCCCTTAACACCGTGAGGGAGAAGGACATTCAAAGGAGCATACACCTCTTCGTCGCGGGATGCGCCAATTTCGGACTAACAATCAATAAAACCAAAATGGTGGTCATGCACAAACTGCCACCCAGCGCAGAAAACAATGCTCCTCGAATCAATTTCAAAAGTGTGGAAACCCTTGCTTATTTGGGAAGCACGCTGTCACGCAACATGCGAATCGATGTCCAGGTTGCCCAAAGTATCTCCAAAGCCAGTCAGGCCTTCGACCGACTGCAGGCCTCCGTGTGGAATCACCACGGTATTCACCTGAACACCAAACTGAAGATGTACAACGCCGTCGTCTTGATGACACGCCTTTACGGAGCGGAGACCTGGACCTTCTACTCGAACCAAGCCAGGAAGCTTAATCACTTCTATCTCAGATGCCTCCACATAATACTGAAGCTGAAATTGCAAGACGGGCATCACGGACACGGAAGTCCTGGAGCGGACCAGAATCCTCAGAATCCACGCCATGCTGAGGCAAGTGTAACTGCGATGGAGCGGCCACCTGGTAAGAATGGACGACGAGCGACTACCCAAACGACTTTTCTACGGAGATATCGCTACAGGTGCTCGCCGACTGAGAGGTAAAAAAACGACACTACAAGGACACTTTAAAGAAATCTCGGAAGAAAATTCAAATTAATCTGGTAACCTAGGAGGACCTCGCCCAGGATAGACCGGCATGGAGAAGATCCATAAAGACTGGTGCAGCCATCTATGAGGCCAACCTGATCGCCGCTGCTAATGCCAAAAGGGTGTCTAGCAAGCCACAAGCACCGTGGATCAACACTGTCAATGCCCAAGCCCTGTCAACGTGCCCACGCTGTCAACGCACATTCCGCGTGCGACTAGGCCTGGTTAAAAATCTTCGAACTCAATGCAACAACAATCCTACAACATCAACTTCTGCCACACCTGCCGTAAAAATTACGCATTTACATTAAAGTTTCTTCAAACAGTCCTTTCCAAGCTTGCGAAATAGGGTTGGTACCAGCAGTTACGTCTGTGGAACGCCACTCTCTATATCTATGTTGCGTCATTTTTGTCGCTTTACCCAGGCAAATTGGTAACTACTGAAAAAGAAAATTTTTGAGCTGCTTTAGAATCTTTCTCCCGCCAAGAGGAAACTAAGCACCGACCTGGCTATCATCGATTGCTGGCTTTCCTTTTCTATGGATAAGTAGTAAGCTGAAAGGGACGTTGGTAGCTGCAGAATGTCTTAAGATGTTTCGACTAATTTATTTGGTGTTCCTTAGTTATCAGTCATCAGACCAAGTTTAGGTTAACTAGGGAAGAGTTACGACACTAGATTGAGGGATTGCGTCTGCTCTGAGCTACGATTTCAAGCAGCAATTACCATTGACGAGGTATGTGCCTCTGTTTAATCAAATCCCACCTGGAGAGTTTATGGCATTGGTTGCTTTTATGTCTGCGATTGAGATGGATCAGGATTGTTTGTGTTCAAATGATGCCCGTTTCATTAGCCGAGAGATATCCCAAACTCTCAGCCTTATTTAGCCGACTTCCAAGCCTTCTGATTAGGAAACATTCAAGTTGCCATATATTCTACTTGAACAGTCCCTTGATGCTCAAAAGGGCAGGTTTTTGCATTACTTATAGTGACGCACGCACTGCCGTTGGATCAGTCGAGTGGCTGTAGGTGGCCTCAGATATTTCTTTTTGAAGAAATTTGCAATTTTTACAGTTAGATTGTTACCAGCAGAAGTGTTTAATAAATAACAATACTAAAATAAGTTTGTCTGGTCGGACATTCTGTAGCTATTGGCTGAGGGAGCCGCAATCGTGACCATAGTTTGCGCTTGTGCGGTACTTCATGAAAATCCAGCCATCGCGCTTAAATCCCTACAATTACTTAGATAGATAGATATTTTTTGTATCCGGAAGGCCATTGTCATTAGAAAAAATAAAAGGAATGCGCAATCATGTACAGTTAAGTTACTTATGGTAGTTCAGTTTTTTGGCGATGTCAAATGACACAAATCAGTTTGGTGGGAAAAAATTAATAAAAAGAGCAGGCAGGGAAAAAAGTTCTTAGGCCTTTTTATGGAAAAGGTATATGATGAATGTGATTTGTGGGTTTTTTAGGAGAAAGAAAACCTGTCGATCGTGAGAAAAAATCTACGCCTGATGAGAGCGTATGAGGATTCAAAACGCTCCTCGTCTTGCCACAAATCATGTAACGACAGAGGCTACTTATCACCACCTCATCACTGCAGGTGTGATCATAATTCACATCGACCAGCTATAGGGATAACGGTCAAGGATGCGGAACAGGCAAGCTGTCCCGGGCATCAGCAGTACGCTTGGGGCCGAACGAGGAAACGGCCGTAGAGGTCGCGAAGTTCATGGTCGAAGTGCCAGTAGTGCGTCCATACTTCTCTTATTGTTGATTGCTGAGACCACCGACAAAGGGGTAAAACAGAGGAACCTGCCAAGATAGTCAACAGTCTATGTTAAGTCAACACCATTGCGAAGGTTAAAGGCCACAAACACCGTCGCCTGGCAGCTGCGATGGCTGACGAAGTTGTGGCTATTTGCAGAGGTTCAAAAAAGAAGTGAAACCGTGAAGACCGAAGGAACCAAAGGAACCAACGGGGTTGTCAATATTTCACAATGATAAACAAAATCAAAAGGGGATGACAAATGGCTGTGAAGATCATCTTTTTAAAACAATTGTGCACGAGAAACATACTACTTCATGAGGGAATATGAAGCAGCATGGTTGGTTACTTCTGAGCGTAGTCTATTAGGATACTGGTAGAATCGGCAACTGAGTAGTTAGAAGTCTAAAAAGTGCACTCCATCGTGCTACTTTGTCTGAAACTCGACAATAAACTTGAGGCCTGCACATCTCAGAAGTCAGATTGGAATTCTGATGATGTCTATCAGCAACCAAAACGGACGCGGTTTAAAATGTGCAACCGAATATGCTCCGATTTTTTGAAGATTATTTGACGGACTGATGGGTTATTCTGACGTCTTAGTTTCGTAGGGAGACGGCACATGGAAGAGACGGTCTCCTCAATTCCTGGTGGTCCTTTTTCGGGGCCATGGAGAAAGCTGCTCGGAAAGGATGAGGAAAATAAAAGGTTAATCAAATCAGGGTTAAGATAGATTTGCAGTCTTAGTTTGAAAGCAGACAAAGTATTTGATAACCTTATATCAGTTGGCAGGTTATATCAAAGAATGCAATACCTATAAACAAACAATCGATAGTATTTCGAAGTGGAGGATCTAGGCGGAGGTATAATCAGTGAAGGACTACGTAGGTTGAACGGAAGACTAACAGGCATAAGGGCTGAAATTTGGGAAATATTCGAATTATTATTAAGGCTGAGAAAAATAGGTAGAAGCCAGCTTCTAGTCACCGAACGCATAGCAATTTTAGGTTAGTTAACTGGCACCAATCTCCGTCTGATGACGCGATTAGATTAACGGCTCCTCACGTGGCTACGATGTGCATGCCTCCTTTCGTTTACTTTCCCACATTGTGCAGAAAGACCAAGTAGATACTAATTCCTGCTTTGTACAACATAACCCTATAACCTTTAGATAATTTACTCAAAATCCTCTATGGCCTGCAGTGTCTGAAAGTTTTCAGTTTCTGTGGATCGTTTAGTTTTTTGTGATTACACAAAAGCGTACTGTCATGCCATGTGTTACAAACCCTTAATGGAGCTTGCTATCTGGCTGGTAGACAGACGAATTCAAATTCGATTAGTCTATCTGTTGACCTATCATCTTGGCTTTTGAAATTTTCGAACTTCGCATCTGGGTGGCCAGCAGGCCATTTTACGTCAAATATCCAACAAGGTTCCCTAATTCATATCGCTATGTGCGTATAGCCGTTAACCTGCCCTCTGTAGTGAAAAAAGAGACCCTGAAATATTCTGGCTTCATACCTACTTGCTTCTGCTACACCAAAACGCTAAACAGCCTGTACTTATTCCGTCTGCCAAAATCCCATGTTAGACTAAACCTGTCCTCAAGAAGTAAATATTTGTAAGGGTTTAAGATCATACTGGGTAGTGAGTTCCACTGCTACAAAGCGAGATGCTTAACGCGAACATATTTCTTGTTTTAAAAGAAGACTTGATGGCATAATATTTGACAAAAGACAACTCACACCACATGACTTCTAAAAGTCAGGCTTGAAAAACCTTTCTGGCTCTAATTTTCTTTCACACTGCTTCGCATTGAACTGGTACAAGTCATTTGTAGTTGTGTTATGCATTGACTTCAAAAAATTTAAATGTTTACAACGTATATTGAGTTTTAATATGCAATTGTTACCTTACATAAATAGGGTCTTCAAGGACATTGCCTGTTACTCTTAAAATATACTCTACTATATAAAAAGATGACCTGAACCTTCCTAGGCTTGCCGAAGCTGTTCGCCCTGTTCAAAGGTGATCATCCTTATTGTGGCCCAGCAAAATGAGATTCATTCATAGGAGTCTAACCGCCCTAAACGCAACTATAGTTTAAGCTTTTGCCTCGACTGCTGTCAATATAACAGCACATGAGATCTCAGTTAACTTCTTGTTGGATACTTTATCAGCAGTGTGGACAAAGCTGGCCTGGCTGCAGTATGAAAGACTATTTCAATCGGAAATTTTTCTGGACGGCTTATTGCCCTTACATCGCGCATGAGTAAAAGACCGCAGGCAACAGCTATATCCACCAACCTTCCAAATCATCTCACTTGCATCCAAATGTATTCTGTTAGTTTTAAATGTTATTATCATATGCATAAAATGGCTATTTATCAATCGTTTGTGAATGTTCAAAAAAATTGGAAACGTGAATTGAATGGCCGCTAGTCTCTAGAAGTTTGGCTGTGAGCCTGGCCTAAGTAAACAGTTAAGAGATTTTCACCATTTTTTAAACAGAGTCTTCTTAAGTTCAGTTCAGTTAACTTGAGTAAACTATATGTGGGTAACTTTGAACTGCATTTTTGTTACAGGCAGCGGAAACATGTCCAAAATATTAAACAGGGAACATCAAAAATTTCGGTTGAAATCTCAAAATTGTACAGACAGAAGAAATGTTCACATTATTGCACGCAATGGAGTAGGTATAATAAGCACACACACACACACACACGATACAGCGAAAGTAGAATGAGTTTGGATCGGCAGGCGCTATGTTGAATGTCAGGAGGGAACGTGCACAGAGTGAGACAACTATTTTAAAACACTTACTTAAAGATTACAAGTAGTATTATAAACCATAATAAATTGCATCAGAATAACAGCAGTCTGAAGGCATCATGGTGCGTACTACAATGCTGATCCAGTTTCCGTTTAAAAGCTTTCACTGGTGTAGGCATAACAATATCCTCTGGCAAGGCATTCCGAACTTCAACCACTCTGCTGGAGAAGAATTTTTATGTTTCCAGCCTTGCATCAGTCACACGTATCTTGAGTGGGTGAGCTCGTTGGTTGGTTGTGGTTGCTAGATCGAAGAAGTCTTCTGGTATTAGGCAGCAGTCCTGACCGCATAGGTTTCGGAAATTTTGTATAAAATCGCCCCGTAGTTGCCTGTAACTCAAAGGAAAAAATGTTTAGATTATCGTAGCAAGTTTCGTAGGGTAGTGAGCCCTGTCCGGTTACAAGTTTGGTTGCACGCGTTTAAATTTGTTCAAGATGGCTGTTGTCCTTAGCGGTCCAGAGTCTCCAAGCTTCTCAATATTTCTCAAAAATGTTTTTTCCTGATTATTTGAAAACTTCTAATATTATGCCAGTTTTTAAATCTGGCTCTCGTTCCGATTTTTAAATGTTCGTGGTGTTCGTAAAACTTCCTCTCTTGCTAAACATTTTGAGAAACTAATTGAGATAAAAATTAAAGTTTTTTGCATAACCAATCAACTTCTTAGCTTTTCCCAACATGGCTTTTTACCCGACTGCTCTTGTGGAACATGCTAAATGTCTTTTCTACATCTATTAATGGCTGTTCATACTGATAATGTATCTGTAGTCGTTAGCAAATTTGATCGTAGTAAAGCATTCCATAAAGTGCTTCAAAGGCAAATCATATTTAAACTGGAAGCTCTAGGACTTCGTAATTCCCTTATTGATTTCAGTACATCTTACCTGTCTAATCAGACAAAAAGGGTCTTTGTGGGGCCCTCATTTTCAACAGAGATCCCTATTGTAAGCGGTATCCTCCAGGGCACCGTACTGGATCCTCGTTTGTATTTGCTCTACATTAATGACATCTTATTTGTAGTTAAACCCGTTCACTCTGTTTTTTTATGGTGGTGCTCTCAAATTCGTGCATTCCTTCTCTGAAGCTACAGTCCAATGATGTTTAGAACAAACAAATGCAGACTTTAATGCTCTTTTCGCGTGGAGCTCAGCGTGACAAATAGAATTTGCACCTTTTTAAGTGTCGTACCATGTCTTTTGGGCCCGAAAGGCTACCATAGCCAGGTATCTGTTTATGGCCCCCTATGAATGAATGTTCACCCATTCCATTCCTGAAATTAAACCTTTGTGGAGTGTTTGTCCTTATTATTCTATTGAATATTGCTGCCCATCGTTCGTTTTAATGAACGAGTCTAGCCATTCTCAAAATTCTAAATGTCCAAAGACATTTTACTAAAAAAATTTACCTCCGAAACTTGCAACTATTTCCTACTCGAATAGATGTCACGTAACTAACATAAACTTTCTATGGGTTTGGAGACTGGATGGTGACTTCTGTCTCTTCTTCCGGCTAAACAATAGTTCAAATCTTCCCCGCATAGTAGCACTTACCTCCTTTAGTGGCCCTATACTAATTATATGTCCTATCTTGTCCTCCAGTTCTAAGCACGCCCGATTTTTTGCTTCCAGCTATAGCTTCCTTTGGAGTAATCTGCTAATCGATATAAGATTGTCAATTACTCTCTCGGTTCCATGCATCCTATCCCCCATGAAAAATCGATGTCTCCATAACCCACCCCTTAGAGGTCATACAGACGAGCATGGTTTAATAGACCTCCGGTATATTTCCTTCTAACCATCCACAGAATTCTATCCTGGCTTCTGAGATGTCGAGGCCCAAGTCAATTGTCGGTCCTCCCCCGGTTATCATGTGAACTAGCACCCCTTGAGCGCAGTATTTTGAAGTCTTTGTACTCACTTTCTGAACTGCTTTTATACTTTCATCCTACGCTTAGAAGCAAACTACCCTGTTCCTGCATATCCCTTCGCAAAGCAGCTTTTTTCCTGCACCTTTTTTAAAAAGTGGAGGCTCCCTGAACCCTACTTTCACTGCTCGTTCTGAGCACACCATTTTTCCTAAAAATTTTAATTATTGTTCTATAAGGAAATATCGACGTTTGATTTGAAAAACTCCTCTTACTCTCCATGATAACTTTTCTATGAATTCTGTGGCGTACTTGTAAACAACAGAATTTACCAACATCGTCTTCATTGTATTTATTTTAACTAAACGGTAAGTTTGTTTTCATAGTGTTCTCTATGCCCTTATAATAAAAGTTTTTATCGTTTTACTTTTGAACTACCAGGGGTCATTTATGCCTTTGAAAGCATTCGATAGGCCGTTATTTCCTATAAGTAGTGTGTGTGCAATATGGATATAACTGCGTTTCTGCTGCGTCAGAGGGCTTACTTAAGGGGTTGGGAAAATACGCTTGATCCATTCCATTTCCTTAAGATGAACACCTTACTCTTGTCATTGCACTGAATACTTACCTCAGAGTTTAGCAAATTTTTCTAACCACGCTTCTACTTATAAGACAGCACCCAAGGCTGATATTAATATATAGGCTTTACTCAAACGAATATGTGCCTAAAAGAAACAGATTAATTAAAAAACTCATTAAGATAACGATGCCCACCTACACAGACAACAACATGTTACAGGTAGAATGGGCAGATTAAAGGCTCTATAAGGTGGTACCGACGGTCCAACAAGCGTTGAATTTTAAGGGCGGGAGAAGAAGTTCATAAAGTTCTCATTTGCGAAACGAGAGAAACGGTTGATTGACTTAACATAAAGGATTTCCTTGTGCGATATGTTAACAGTCAAAATGCTTTCCACCGGACTAGATACCGACGAAGAGAACAAAAGTTCGACAGTTAGTTATAGACCTGAGTACAAGATTACAGAATAGAGAGACAAATATAGTGATCTACAAGAACCCGATAATGCTGTGTCGTCCCCTAATCCGTTGACAGAACCAAATCAAATGAAGGCACAATAGCTTCCTTAAATGCAAGCTCAAGCTGCAACGTAATTGAAGCACTCAAAAATGTGTAACTCACATTAGTTTACACTAACGTAGAGAGCAGACTTTCGAAACTAGATGAACAGAAATGCATGCCTGTCAACTATCCCCCGGCATTATCTCTTTGACAGAAACCTGGTTGTGAGAAATCGTATGCCGTAAATTGATACTACCAGGATTTCTGTTGTTTCAAAGAGAGCGGAGACGGCATCAAGAAGGAGGAGTTGCCAACTACGTAAAACACAGACTGCTTGAGTCAGAAATAACAGGAAAGCTTCCATGCAGTGACGAGACTATCTGGTTTAGTATAAAATTTCCTGGATCACAAAGCCTTGAAGTTCTGACCATCTAGCAACTGCCGACAAGTGCCTTGAGACTGACACTCGTTGTAAGAGGCGGTAAAAGAAATTTTGCTTGGCCTGGCATTTGAATAATGGCAAATTTAATGCACTACTTACTGACTGGAGTTCAATATAGACACTCGGTCCAGAACTAGTTTTCGTCCGACGTTTATTGGACATGACACTCAGACAATTCCTCACTTAGCACTTCTTAAATACAGCTGTGGTGGAGGAAGCTGTATCTCTGTTAAGCAAGCGCTGGTAGTTCATCCCTTAGACTACCCGCAATTTATCGTGGTTAAAGAGTTATTGGTTTCAAATTACCTTTAAAAATAAGAACTCTACTAGTTGGTTATGTCTATTGCCTACCGTCAACCGTCGAAGTCGGACGATTTCCGCAGTATGCTCCACAGAAGGGTGGTGCAGGGACGGTGTCTTGCGCATGGATTAATTTTACGTGATAGTAGCCTTGCGCTGCAGCTATCGCAGTCTCACCTCCTCACCCACCTGAGTCCGGTGTCATGACAGATTCAAGAAGATCGAAGGTGGGAGAAGACGCAGGTGGCTGACGCGGCCGGAGCCGCCCCCAGGCATGCCACCACACCTGGCTCGGATACCGTGGAGTGGCAGTGCCATAAAGGTCACATTAAGAAGGAGCCATTGCAGCCTGACTATCACTCCGCCGGTCAGTCACTTCACACAAAACACACATTGGGCTGACCACGCGGTCCAAATTATCTCGCCAGTCGGCAACCTTCCAAGCCATCGCTTTTAGCGCACCGTGATAGTTTCAAGCGCTTCAGATTATTTATAGTGAAGAAATGTGCTGAGCCGTCGACCTCACTCTCTACTTCGTTCCCACAATTAGACCACCGTCCGAGCCGGTCAGTTGTCTGATGTGGAAGTGGGCGCAGCTGCTGGTGACCTCATCAACGCGTACTACATATACGACCTGGCCCCAAAAAAACACCAGTACCAGGATAACACATAACAGGGGGTTAAACGGCTCACACCTCACATGTGTGAGAGTGACGGAGGTCAAGATAAGAAGAAGCCATCGGAGCCTGACTATCGGACCGCCAGTCTGCTACCCCAAACAACACACATTGAACTGACTGCGAGTTCTGAGCGTAATTTTTAGTTGGCAACCTTCCAACCCACGGCACTTATCGCCCCGGGATATTCTCAAGCTCAGATCACACATGCAACAGATGAGCCACATGGAGAAGGAGCTGAGGACCATACTTGCCTCTCAATCAACTATGCAGACTGAGAGCATGTTTATTGTGGTGTTTCGTGTGTTCATGTGAAGTGCAACGGCTGATGAGGATAGATGTAGTGTTGCGGGATAGGCTACGTTTGTTAAACGCAGGTTATCATGGAGGCTTATGCGACCTAATAGGTTCATGCGGTGTGTGAATGTGCGTGGGCAGACATTTGCGTCAAGTGCGGCGTGTGTATATTGGTACTCCTGGCACTGATTCGCAATTCGCTGTGCGATGGATTTGCAATTGACCGATAAGGCCGATGCGTTATATGCATGAGAGGTGACAATGAGGACAGGTTAGGTCAGGAGACGCTGAGTCTGGGGCTCTACTGCTGGTACTGGTAGTCGAGCTCATGAGAGGAATATGGGAAATGTTGATGGGAGCGCAAAATGTGTTGGCATCGCGGTGGATTCTGCTTACGTGCATGCGCATGTGACCAAGCAGACCCATGCGCGTGGGCTGTGTGGCATTGGCGGCGGGGGTCTTGGCTGAGTGTTGCTGCTCTAGACACTAGTTTGCCAGCCTCTGGGCGATGGATTCGCAAGTGACTGAACTGGTCAACGTGTGAGGTGAATGTGCGATCGCAATGAGGACGAGTTAGTATCGCAACCGTATCGCTGGGCGGTGGTGATGTTGGGCGTAACAGGTAACAAGTAGTCGGAGGTGGCTACTGAGGTGGTGGGAGTGGGGCAAGTGGTGTTCGTCAGTGTGATCGGCGCAGGGAGTGGAGGAGGGAGGATGGTGTGGGTGATCGTGGGAGGCGGGGCTTAAATGAAGTTGTTATCAGTGTTTGGGGTGGTCGTCGTCGTGGGATCTGAGGCAAGTGTGGGAGAATTTGATGTAGTAGGATTGTGGTTGCATTGAGTTCGAAGATTCCCAACCAGGCATATTCGCGCGCGCGGAATGTGTGTTGACAGCGTGGGCAGGTTGGCAGGGCTTGGGCATTGGCGATGTGCATCCAAGGCCCTTTTGGCCTAAGCAGTGGCAATCCAGTTGTCTTCATATATTGCTGAACCAGTCTTCACGGATCTTCTCCATGCCGGTTTATCCTGGGCGAGGTCCTCCCAGGTCACCAAGTTGATTTGCAGTTGCTTCAGCGATTTCTTCAAAGTGTCCTTTTAGCACCATATTTGACCTCCCTGTCGGCGAGCACCCGTAGCGACATCTCCGTAGAAAATTCGTTTGGGTAGTCGCTCTTTATCCATTCTTACCAGGTGGCCGCTCCATCGCAGTTGCACTTGACCTCAGCATGGCGTGGATGCTGAGGATTCCGGTCCGCTCCAGGACTTCCGTGTCCGGGATTCTGTCTTGCCATCTCAGCTTCAGTATTCTGCGGAGGCAGCTGAGATAAAAGTGATTCAGATTCCTGGCTAGGTTCGAGTAGACGGTCCAGGTCTCCGCTCCGTAAAGGAGTGTCGTCAAGACGACGGCCTTGTACCTCTTCAGTTTGGTGTTCAGAGGAATAGCGTAGCAATTCCACACGGAGGCCTGCAGCCGGCCGAAGGCCTGACTGGCTTCGGAGATCCGTTGGGCAACCTAGTCATCGATTTTCGTGCTTCCTATATAAGCGAAGGTTTCCACGTTTTTGTGTTGAGCACCGTTAAAATTGATTCGGGGAGCATTGCATTCCGCGCTGGGTGGCGGCTGGCGCTTGACAACCGTTTTGGCTGTACTGATTGTTAATCCAAAATTGGCACAGCCTGCGGTGAAGAGGTCCATACGCCCTTGCATGTCTTCCTCCGTCACGGTGTTAAGGGTGCAGTCGTCCGCGAAGAGCAAGTCATGGACTGTACCAGTAGACACGCACGTTGAAGCCCGTATATGCCGACTGTTGAGAAGGTATCCATCAGTTCTATAGGCGATGCGGATCCCAGGCTGCTCATCACGGTAGGCGTCCATCAGCATAGCCGAGAACATGAGACTGAACAGGGTGGGAGCCAATACGCAGCCCTGCTTCACTCCGTTGGTCACTGCGGATTCTTCGGATACCGTCATCCTGTCATGAAGCTGACACACCATGCACGTGAACTGCTCAGGACAGCCGAATTTCTGCATGTTTTCCACAGTCCGTCGCGATTCACCATGCCAAAGGCTTTCGTTAGATCCACGAAGGTAGTGTATAGGTGAGTTCGCATCTCCTGGCACTTCTATTGTAGCTGGCGGGCGTCAAAGATCATATAGGTTGTTCCGTGGTGTCGGCGGAATCCACATTGGCTTTCCGTGGGCAGGCCCTGCTCTAGGTGACCGTTCAGTCGATTGAGAAGGATTCGGGCGAAGATCTCCACGAGATGCCTCTGTGGTTATCACAGAGTTGCCGGTTTCCCTTCCGTCTGTAGAGATGGACGATGGTCGCGTCTTTTAAATCCTGAGGAACTTGTCCTTGACGCACATCTCCTGGAAGAGTATTGTGAGTTCTGCCATCAGCCGGGGCCCACTGTGCTTGTAGACTTCCGGTGGGATTGCGTCGGATCCCGGTGCTTTACCGTTGGAAGTCTGCTGCACGGCCCGGATGGTTTCTGGTAGGGAAGGCGGCCGATCCAGGTCATTGTTCGTGTCCACTTGAGGGAGCCGGTCAATGGCAGCTTTAGAGATGGCTGATGAGCAATTAAGGACACTTCTGAAGTGCTCGGCCCAGCACTTCAGAATTTTCGATTTCTCTGTCAGCAGTGTTGTGCCGTCAGAGCTGAGCAGCGGTGCGGTCCTCTTGATAAACGGGTCATAGATGGCCTTGATGGCTTTAAAAAGTTTTTCATTTCATTGCGGTCCGCATACCCCTGGATTTCCTCAGCCTTTCGGATCATCCAGGCATCCTGCATCTCCCGCAGCCATTGCCGTACAAGGCGCCGGCATCTGAAATGGCTGCTTTGGTGGTTTCAGTCCGAAGGTCCATGTAGGCTTTGTGTAGTCCATTCTTCTCCGCGAGTAAGTTGCTGATGTTGGCGTCATTGTAGTCAAAGCAGTCTTGGTGTTGACGGCGTGTGCGTCCGAGGACTTCAAGGGCGGTGAACTGGATGACATTTCGCAGTTGACACCATCGTGTCTACACGGTAGCATTATCAGCTGGAGCATGCAGGTCCTCCAGTTTCTCGGTTATTTGGTTGCTGAAATCAAAACAGTGAGCAGGCAAATTTAACAAAAGATTATTTCACTTACCTGGCGGCCCTTTTACTTGCGGCCTTCGTCGGGGGTGCAGTCGGAGCCTCATCTGGGGTATGACGAGGCGGTGATGTGTCCAACCATCGGCATCGAGGATCGCCTTGGTTACCAGCACGTCCTGTCGATCTCGCCTCCGGACGAGCACATCGTTCAGTAGCTGCAAGCGCCGCGACCGAGGGTGCATCCACGTGGCCTTCTCCCGCGTCGGCAGGTGGAAGAAGGTGTTGGTCACCAGGAGACGGTGTTCCGCACACGTGCGAAGAAGCAGGAGGCCGTTATCGTTACAGCTACCGAGACCGTGGGGACCCAGCACTCCCTACCAGGTAGCGTGGTCCGTCCCGACGCGGGCGTTGAAGTCACCAAGGACAATTAACTTGTCCTATTTCGGCACAGTCGCCAACAGAGCGTGCAGGTCCTCGTAGAATTTGTCCTTCGCCGCATCAGTGCTCGTCATTGGGGGAGCGTAGGCGCTGATGATGCTGGCAAACAGGTCTCCCCTAATAGTCAGGCCGAGGCTCACCAGGCCATCATTGATACCCTGCGGCAGACAGGGCAGACGTCCCACGATGTCCTTCTGGATGACAAAGGCAACACCAGCGTCGCGTCGCTCTGCCTTTGGCCGGCCACTCCAGAAGAAGGTCTAGCCGGTACCCACATCCTCCAGCTGACCCTGCTCAGAGAATCGGGTCTCGCTGAGAGCAGCAATGTCCACCTTGTAGCGCGCGAGTTCCCGAGCGACTAGGGCCATCCTCCGTTCCGGTCGGTTGCTCCTAGGATTGTCTAAAAGGGAATGAACATTCCAGCCTGCTAGTCTGAGTGGACTCACCCGAGCAGCCTGGAGGTACTGGCGAGGGGGATGGGGACAGGGGTATTGTTGTGTGTTTGAGTTTTACGACCGCGTATTTTGCAATCTGCGAGCCGCGGCTGGCTGCAGAAGACGTGATAACCAGCATTTGTTTAAGGCGAGGAGGCAAGCAGTGCTCTCCCTAAATAGAGCTGCCTGGA
Source organism: Schistocephalus solidus (assembly GCA_017591395.1). Lineage (NCBI taxonomy): Eukaryota > Metazoa > Platyhelminthes > Cestoda > Diphyllobothriidea > Diphyllobothriidae > Schistocephalus > Schistocephalus solidus. The sequence goes on from WEDG01002535.1 coordinate 104,540, forward strand.
CATCCCAGACGGCTGTCGAACTCCACTATGGGTCACGGTCTTGTTTTAGTGGGAGAACGACCTGACTTAGCCTGGGCCGCCTAAGGGGTTGATGCCGCCCCCACCGTATGAATTTTTGACAGGGGGAGTTCGGAATTTCGGGAGTCAGACATACCGGGTGTGGAGGCACACACAACACCGGAGACCCTCACCTGGTTTACTCCACCGGTCGTGACGATTGCCCGGGGTGTGGCCGCTGGGAAGAACCCAACTTCGAGGAGCCACAGATGAGAGTTGGGTACCAGTTAGAGGCGGCCACAGGAGCATTTACCACCTGTACGATACAAATGGAGCGATCAAATGCTATCTCTGTGGTGCTACCTCTAACTAGTACCCCTACACCCCCATCATCATAGAGACCACATCACAACACTCATGACCTGTTACCCTCACCGCTGCAACGACCACTGAGGCTACCGCCATCAACACCACCACCACCACCACCACCACTAGCGATCGGGTCTCTCTCCTCATTGTGACTGCACATTCACCGCACGCATCGGCCTGGTCGGTCACTTTTATGAATCCGACGTACAGAGCCTTGTGAACCAGTGCGGGAGCAGCAACCCACAGCAACAACAATCGGACAATTCCAAATTCTACGTCAAATTCTGCCAACCCTCCTTCAGACTCCCCCATCGTCACCCCTGGCATCAATTTTATTACTTCCACCATCATAGAGACCACATTCAAATACTCATCGCCTGTTACCCCGACCACCGCAACCACCACCGCCTTTGCCTTCACTACCACCACCATCAGCGAAGGGGACTCTCTCCTAAACTGTCCTCCATGCGACCGCACATTCACCTCACGCATCGGCCTGGTCGGTCACTTGCGAATCTATCATGCACAGACTGGTTAACCAGTGCCTGGAGCACCAACGCACAGCAGAGATCGTCGCCTCCACTGTCCTCACTGTCCTTGCGCCTGCACTCATCGCATGGGCCTATTCGGTCACATGCGCATCTATGACAGCGGAATTCACCGCAATGCCGACAACACCGATACATCATGCACACCCACCGCTCCTGCCATTCTCACCGCCACTGCCAGCCCCACTTCCACGAATGACATCCCCACAGCCCCTTCCGATTTCTCCTGCCTACGCTGCACCCGCATCTTCAACGCACGCATCGGCCTGGTCGGTCACCTGCGAATCCATCGCACGGAGGCTGGTGAACCAGTGCCTGGGGCTCCGATAAAGAGAACCGCGCCCGCCTCCACTGCCCTCACTGCTCCCGTACCTTTACATACCATATGGGCTTATTAGGACACATGTGCCTCCACGACAAACTACGTTAAATGACTGGATGATAAACCACATTCGGCCTGCACTACCTTTACCAATTCAAACACAATACCCTCGCCATAATCATGTTCCTGAGAATATCATGGTTTCCTAGAAACCTTGGTTTGGAAGACTGTCAATCTGACGCTTAAACCATACCCTGCCATCGATCCATTGCATAGGTTGTGTGTGTTGAATGGCCCCCTAAGCGGGCCACATGGTAGATGTGTTGGACCAAGACGGGGGCCACATCAGGGTACGGCAGGCGTTATTTGGGTTGTACTCCCATAAAAAATGCCAACATGGGTGTGATGGTGGCACGCACATGGGGGGCTCAGCTTTCGGTCTTGACTTTGTCATGACACCGGGTTTATGTGGGGGAGGAGAGTGTGCGGTAGCTGCAGCGCAAGGCTATTATCACTTAAAAATAATCCGCAAGCGATTCACCGTCCCTGTACCACCATTCTATGGAGCATACGGTGAACACAGTCGGTCTACGACAGTTCGGACTCTCGAGCGGCTGACCGGTGGACTGGGAGTCAGGCGGCGATGGCTCCTCCATATCCCCTGAGTAAGTGAATCCTGGTGTGAGCATAATGAGGGCCAGGTCGTGCTGTAGCGCGCGAAGAAGGGTACGCCGACTCGTCAGCCAATGCGCCCACTCCCACATCAGACAACTGTCTGGCTCGGATGGTGGTCTGATTGTGGGGGTGGGGGAGAGAGTGAGGTCAACAGCTCAGCGCATTTTCCTCACTATAAACAATTGTACGCGCTTGAAATTATCTGAATGGTGCCACCTCCAAGTAGTACCCCCTAAACCCCATATCGCCCACCCAATGCCACATCGCAGTTAACCTTCATTTTAGTTATTGCTTGATTGCAGGTTATTTCAAGCTTCTTGCAGTTCAATGGTTTTTACCTTTTGGCCCTATACATTTCGAGGACTTACTCGAGACCGTAGATATCGGCATCTGGAATCAGGTTGACGACTTTCTTACCCGCGGATCAAGCATACTTGATCTTATCTTCTGCAGAGGTTGCCTGCCTTTGACAGTGTCATCTCTAGACCCACTTGGGAGTTCAGAACATGACATTGTGGTTTCTGCACTACGATTCGAATTTTATGAAACGTTTTTCACAAAATATATCTTTTTCTTTGATTTCCGATCAGCCGCTTCGGCAGAATTATCGATACCACTTAATTGGCACGACTGGTCTGATTTCTATGTCACGATGTGAATACCTGCACCAGTACGCTCTACGAAGTTTTAGCTCCACTTATTTTTCATTTTGTTCCTCGTAAGAAATTAAATAATGTCACTGATGAGGGTTGTCTCCCTTTATCATTTCGCCGTTGGTTACGTAAACTCTCTCGTTTATTCCATCTGCAAAGGACATTTCCGTTCTGCTCTTGATTGGACGTATCTTTTAGCAGAATACGAGGCTGTCCGAAGCAAAGCGGCTAGCCGATGAGATCAACTGTGTTGAAAACTGTTCGTTATATGTCGCGAAACGTTTTTCACGCACAGTAAGTACCCTCGAAACACACGGTACGCCGCCCTTCGAGACGCCCTTGGAAATCCTAGTTGATGACAAATTGACGGTTGATAGTTTTGATGTTTCCTTGTCCAGAACATTTATTGAAAATTCGACCGCTCCCTTTCCGACAATCCAGGGTGTGACTGGTGCCATCCTCGAAACAATTACTTTTAACCTCCTGGACGTAACCGTAGCCATTCGATGTTTTCGTCAATATCATAGTCCGGGACCAGATGTCGTCCCGGTCAGTATTAAAAAAGAAGGTGCTAACGATATTTTTCCGTCCCTTCTGTGCAAGATATTTAATCTAGCTCTGGAAAGTGAAAACTTTCCCAGTGTGTGGAAAGAATCACACATTCTGCCCACCCCCAAACACGGCCAATCTACATCATTTTAAGATTTTTGGCCAATTAATACACTCTCCGCAGCTTGAAAATCTCGGGGACCTTAATCAAAGGTAAGATGATATATCACTTAACCGAGAATAACCGACTAAGTGCGGCCCAGCATGGTTTCCTTAAAAAAAGGTCTTGTAATACCTGTCAACTCTCATTCTTTGATCACGTTTTACAATCTAGGGACAATGGTTTTGCACTTAACATCACCTATTTCGATTTCACTAAGGCATTTGATCGTGTTGACTATGCCCTTCTTCTCCTGAAACTCTCTTCTTTAGGTAACTGCGGTTAACTTCGGCACGTGAAATCTTCTTACTTGAGCTCTTGCACACAACATGTTAAGATCTTCAATGTTGTCCCCCGCACGTGCGCGGAGTGGAGTTAGTCAGGGTAGTGTGCTTGGCCCGCTCTTATTTTGTCTTTTTTTTCAATGACGTACCAGGTTTGTTTCGGAATGGACGGCTCTTTATGCATGCTGATGATTTAAAAGTTGCCTATCGATACAAGCCGGCAGATCGCAACATCGTGCTCATAGTCTTCAAAAAAACGATCTTGAGGCCTTTGCCCAGCGGTGTTGAACATGGCGTCTTTCGTTTTTTGGCATAAATGCTCCGTTATGATTGTTGGCGATAACTATCAGGCTTAGCTAAGCATAGATGGTAACGACCATAACGTGCTTGAAATTGTTAAGCATCTGGGCACACAATCTTCCAAAGAACGCAGAACTACCGGGTTCATCTTCCAAAATTTAAAATTTATTGATATAAGACTTCGTTTACATAAACTTTACGTCAGGCCTGGCCCGGAATACGGCTCGTTTCTATTTAGCCTTCTGCGCACTAGTGAACGGAAGAAAATAGAATCGGTCCAACATTTCTATACTAAAAGAGTTTTCTCATCGGAGCACCGTAATCTGACGTATAAAGAACGCTGTGGGCTTATAAACATTGATCCCTTATGGTTTCGCCGATTACAGAAGGGAGTCTATTTACTGTTTAAGTTTTGAATAGTCGAACATTTAATCCCCTTACCACTGTGAGGCAGCTTGACCACTCTTGGTTAAGGCCGGGATGGCACTGTCATAAAAAATATAAGTACTGAAATAAAATTATAACAATTCGCAGACAAAATGTACAAATATGTAATAATGTAGGCAGAACTGGTCCTGTTAGGGTAATAGTTAGCGATGTTTCAAAATTAATGGTGATCTAGGAAATAGGCAGTGAAAATACGCCTACCTTGAAAATGGAGGCAGGGTTTAATAGGCCTTCATTTTCAAAAAAAGTGTAGGAGAAAAAAGCTATTTAGGAAAATAAGGTATGGTGGTAGGTTATGCTAATACAACAGTAAAATTTCAGAAGGAGATAATGAAATGTCGATATGGTTCGTTCTTGATCACTAAGGCGTATGAAGTACAGTCTCGCAAAAAGGCGTCAGTGGACGTGAGACTTCAGCGCCTCAGGATCCAGAATTTAATTCTGATGATGGTAAGTACCCAACGAAGCGAGAGCATGATTGACTGTGCACGTCCAAATGACTTCCATCGATATAATGACTGGTGGTTTAAGGAGACATCATGGTTCTCGGGGGACTCGAGGTAGAGAAAATGAATTTAAAGATGGTCCCTTAAATTCCCGACGGGCCTTTCGCTGAGTCATGGAGAAACCTGCTCGGAAAAGATGAGTAAAATAAAAGGTAAACAGATTCAATGTTAAGATAAGTGTGCAGTCTTCGCTTGAATGCAGATAAAAGAGTTTACCGCTTTAGTTTCAATTGCCATGTTATGCCCACGAAAGTTATAACTAAAAGCAAAGAATAGAGAGCGTTTAGAAGTGGAGGATGCAGGAGGCGGTATAATAAGTGCTGAATTTCTTAAGTTATAAGGAACATTACCGGGGATAATGACAGAAAGCTTTGGGAGATTTGAGCTATTATTCAGTCAAAAAAGGAGATAAAAGCCTGCTTGCAGTCTCCTGACCAAACGAAATTTTAGCTTCGTCAGCTGGCATCTTGTTGAGTAGGAAGTATTTGGAAGAGCCGGATAGAGGAGTTTTTTGTGAAATGTCTTTGAAATGTTCAATATTGAAGCGGCTAGATTCGTTCATTAAACCGAAAAAAAGACAGCAAAACTTAGTATGGGAAGCATTAACATCCGATAAAGTCTTTAGTTAATTTCAGGAAGGTAGAAATTATAAGAAATGAAGCCGCAAATCTGAGCAGCTTCGGTCGTAATTCTATTGGCTTGAGGTGAAAGATCTAATGTATTGGTGTAGCTTAAGCCCAATTCCTTGATGGAGGAATATTCAGTCATAGAGCAACCTTTAAAAATAACAGGTTGCGGCAGCCTTACAGACCCAAAACTCATGTAGCGACACTTAGAAGCGGAGACCGATATAAGCTATGTGAAGCGTCACGCCGAACGAGCGTCTAAGTCCGAATGAATTCGTTCTAGGCATCGTTTGGCCATAGAGTAAGAGAAGGATTACACGCATTTGAGGTCAACAGCATAAATATAAGATTGAGAATGTTTAAATATCGATGAAATATCATTTATGTAAAGTAAGAACAACAAAGGAACTAACACGGTACCTTGAAGGACACCACTTACAATCGGGGTAGCAATTGAGTATGAGAACCCCACTAACACTTTTTTCAATCAGATAGGTATGATCTAATAAAGTCAGTAAGGGGACTACGCAATCCTATAGCTTCTAGTTTAGCTAGAAGTCGTCTATGAGGCACTTTATCGAATGCCTTAATAAGATCAACATAAATAACTACCACAGATAGATGATAATTACAAAGAGAGGTTAACAGATTTAGAAAAGGCATGTTGCAGGTTTCACAAGAGTGGTCTGGGAAAAAGTTATGTTGGGAGGAGATGAGAATGTGATTACTTATGCAAAAATCTGTGATTTGTTTGCAATTAGTTTTTTAACAAGTTTAGGAAGAGAGAGCGTTTTATGATCACCGTGATAGTTATGAATGTCAGAGCGGGAACCAGATTTAAAACTTAAAATTATAACAGAAGTTTTACAATAAGCGGAAAAGAAAGAGTTGTCGAGACATACTGAGAATAATTTGCTAAGCAAATGTGCAAAATCTATTAACTGTTTAATAAGTGAGTTTGGAATGTTATCAGTTCCAACCGAATGGGAATTTTGTAGGCGAGATGTTTCTTTTTGAATACTTGAAGGCGAGAACTTTATGGTTGTTAGATGTGATTTTGAATTTGACAGCAGAGAGATTGAGGGAGTGAGGCTAGTTTAAATGATAAAGTTGTTGGAAAAAATGAATTTTACAATAATGCTTTACTCAAATCCTCTGTAACGAAATTTATGTTACAGTCAAGTAAAGGCGGAGTTACATTCAGGCGCTAAGCCGATGACTGCAAATGGAAGACTTGAGCATTACTTAGTGCCCGAGACTCCATATGCTCATCTCGCGCGAGCCTAACTTTCAATGCTAATTCAAATATTTGTGCTATTCTTAGGTGAACTGACCAAGAGCTTTTAGACGGATCGTTAAGTTACTTTCGTAATTTTTTAAGTCTGTTTTGGAGAAAATTTGGAACAGTAGAAGAGACTGTATTTGAATTAAATATTTTAAGCGGGATAAAAGCCTGGATTTTTTCTGTAAGGCTCTGAAATAGTTCTTGGAAAAAGCTTGGATCCTTAATTGAAAATATGCTATTCTTATCTACAGTGCTTACGAAATAATTTTTTATTCATGGTTTTTGGTAGCAAAGTCGAGGTATTTGAATTTAACCTCAGGCTTTGTAGAAAGGGAGATTGGAAAAACAACAATGAATTAGCGCGTCATCACTTATAAATAGATCACGAGGGAAATTCATATAGGGTGGACGTCATTTGTAAAAATTAAATCTAAAATGCTTTCCTTTCTAGTCACTGAACTAATTAGTTGGTTAATGTTTGAAAAGTTAATAATATCAACCAAGTTCAGAAGATTAGGCGGAGAGGAATGATCCTGCCATACAATATCTGGCACAGTTAGGTATCATCAGTTATTATCGGTAAACGCCAGAGCAATATGAATCAACCAACCCACAATATAAAAATCCCGCAACATATTCTTTTTTAAGAGAACTTTTACTAGTTTGTTTGCATTTACAACATCTTCAAGGAATTCTGGTTTCCAAAAAGTTAGAATCTGTCTTCCGGATCGACGGAGTGTGCGGCAGTTACAAATTCAGTATAGCGTTATAAATCCATACAAAGTGGATAATTTGCTGCATTATGTGAAAAGCCATACGAACAGCAGAAATGAGTAGTATGGTAGGCGCATCCGATTCAGAACGATTCGTCATTTCTAAAAAAAATATTCAACAAACTTTGGAATATACGGTGAACTAGGAAAGAAGCAGTGAAAAAACTCCTACGGTTAAATCAGGGGCGAAGTTCGGCAAGCCGCTATTTTAAAAAGAAAATCTAGGAGAAAATCTGCTAATCTAAAGAATTAATAGCTAGAGTTGGTGGGATAAGTACGATGCAGTGGGATAGTACTTTGAGGTTGGTGACAACGCATGAGGGGTTGGAACGCTCCTTGTCATATGAGCGAACATATAACAGCCAGAGCTACTCTTTAAAATATATTATACTCAAGTAAATGCCAGCTGGGTCAGGAGATTGGAAGCAGGTTTTTATCTCCTTTTTTACTTAATAATAGCTCAAATCTCCCAAAGCTTTCTGTCATTATCCCCGTTAATCTTCCTTATAACCTAAGAACTTCAGCACTTATTATAACTCCTGCATCCTCCACATGTAAACGCTCTCTATTCTTTGCTTTTAGGTATAACTTTCGTGAGAATAACTTGCCAATTGAAATTAGGTCGTTAACTAGTCTATCTGCATTCAAGCGAAGACTGCACACTTAGCTTAATACTGATTCTGTTTACCTTTTATTTTCCTCATCTTTTCCCAGTAACTTTCTCCATGCCTCGGAGAAAGGCCCGTCAGGAATTTAGGGAACCTACTTGAAACTCTATTTCTCTACCTGGAGTCCCCCAGAAACCATGATGTCTCCTTAAAACACCAGTCATTCAATCGATAGCAGTCATTTGGAAGTACGCCGTCAATAATGCTCCCGTTTCGAGTGATACTTACCATCATCAGAATTCAATTCTGGATCATGAGGCGCTGTGGTTTTCACGTTCACTGACGCCTTTTTGCGAGACTGTGCTTCATGCGCCTTAGTGATCAAGAATGAACCATATCGACATTTCATTATCTCCTTCTGAAATGTTACGGTAGTATTAGCCTAACCTACCACCTTACCTTATTTCCCAAGCAGCTGTTTTCTCCTACACCCTTTTTGAAAATGAAGGCCTATTAAACCCTGCCTCCATTTTCAAGGAAGGAGTATTTTTACTGCATATTTCCTAGTTCACAATTAATTTCGAAACATCGCTAATTATTGCCCTAACAGGACCAGTTCTGCCTACATTATTACATATATGTACATTTTATCTGCACACATTTTCATTATTTTATTTTGTTACAAATTTTTGTTTCGACAGTGCCTTCTCGGTGCTAACAAATATAAATTCGAAATGCCAAAGTGCTGACATTTCCATACACAGCCTTAAGTAGCAAATAACAATAATTGTTTACTGAGTTTTTGTCAGTAGTGGGAGATGCTTTCGTCTACTCGGTTAGGAAAATATTTAATGCAACATATATTCCTCTGCTCTAAGCCTACAAAATATCTGGGAAAATTAGGCTTACGGTAGTATTTTGAGTGGTGCAGACAACCAGCTCGCTGTCTTTGCCTGTTCAGTTGGTTTTCATCATCCTTTGAATCTAACGTCAGTCTCCGGTCAGTTTGTGGTGTAATAAATAGGGGTTGCATAAACTGTCCTCCCATCCCAACCGAATTCGCGTTGCTCGGAGCAAGATAAATAAGAAAATATTCTATTGAATGCCCAGAGGGCCCCATCATAACAAACATAGTATCGCGTTATAAATAAATACAAAGTGGATAATTGCTGCATTATGTGAACAGCCATATGACCAGCAGAAAGAAGTAGTATGGAAGGTATATCCGGTACAGAAAGATGCACCATTTTTAAAAAAATTGTCAATGATCTCTGGAATATACGGTGAACTAGGAAAGAAGCAGCGAAAAAAGCTTCTACGGTTAAATTGTGGGCGGAGTTCGGCGAGCTGCCAATTTAAAAAGAAAAACCAGAAGAAAAAAACTGCTTCCCTTAAGAATTAATAGCTAGAGTTTATGGGATTGGTACGATGTAGTGGGATAGTACTGTGCTGTTGGTGACAACATATGAGAGTTCAAAACGCTTCTTGTCGTTGGAGCGATCGTATAACAGCCATAGCTACTGTTTATAACCATCAGAAAGGTGAGAAAGGAGAAGCTCATTGTAGACAGAGAGACTACCAACGCACTGAACATGTGCTAGCCCTTACCTTTTATGAACTGCTATCATCCCAGGGGCAGCAGCATTAGAAAAAACGCTAACAATGATATATATCCAGGCGTTTTTTTCACTGCTAGCCTGCTCCCCACTGCATTTTTCGTCTGATATTACATTTTAACTAGCATTAAGTAAAATTATTTATTAATGTATCTTGTATGACAGTGTACCTAGATCCCTTAATAATGTTGTGTCTCGTCTCTGCACCCTTTCAAGTCGATTTAATCCTTCTGCGTCCATGGTCTCCAGGTCTGCATCGAACCAGAGAAGTCTATCTCCGTTCGAAGGTTGGCCAATCGAAATTATTACTTCTTTTGCAATCGACAATATGCACCCCGTCTGCTTGGGTGTCATGCGGAAATAGCTGCATTCTTGGCGGCTGGGTCCCAACAGCTCCTCAGCATCAAATAGGATATGCAGCAAATGCTTGCCGGCAGAGTTTTTGCGCAAGTGTAGAACTGTCAACTGTCTGGAGGTCTGGATCACCGCCGAATGCAGACCATCTTTACTTCATATAGACTCTGCAAATCTTTTCATCATATCTACACTCATTTTTAAAAATTCCTTTATCAGTGAGTATATTTCCCCATTTAAACTTTGAGCTTTTTTCGGAGAATCTGCCCGTCTCCTTTGAATAATTCTTTTGATTATTTTTCCTTTTATAGACTTTGTGATGTTTTGATAAGTTCCATTGTTTCTTCAGCCTGCACGAGGATATCACTCGCTTTGGAGTGCCGGACGATTTATCGGAATTTCGATTTGAGTCTTCTTTCCAGCATGTTCATAGCAGCATTTAGAGGCCAATTAACGTAGCCGCATAGGTGTACAGATGCTTTTACGAAATACGCCCGTCTGAGTTGTCAACATACCCAATGCTTGTGGATGATGATGAAGGAATAGCGCGGCCTTTTAAACTGTCTGCTGCAAACAACCCCTATTTTCCACAAGGGTATGTTCTGTGCACTCAGCAACCCGATAATGTCGTATTTATTGGACATAGACCGCGCATAATGACATCTGTATTGGTAAAAAATAATATATCGCCCTTTTCGTGAATGCGAGGAACTTTTAACAGCGTCTTTTCACATTTCATTCATTTATGTTTTAAAAGCCTCCATTTTAGAAGACAATTAACTAGTAGAATCTGTCATACCATTTGTAAAAACGTCCCCTGTAACATCGCCGACCATTTTTTCATATCCCTCTACTGCGCACTGCCAATGCATAATAATCCCTTTTTGCAGTGTAAAATACGTCTAATTCTTTCTCTTGGAATGTAAGAATTTGCAAAATATGTATTTTCAGTGGAAATTGTTAACGACAAAACTGTTGTGGTGGGGATGCCACTTGGTTTTAAAATGTAGGCAACATTATGTGGACCAAGAAACACAAGCAGTGGACTATGCTGCTGAAATGTGACATGACACAGTAGGACACGGGAGTAGCAACGTAAAAAGTAGAGATAAAAGAATCTCGGACCTATCTCTTAATTTCGGACTCTTTGCTCGTCATAGACCAGTATGATCTCCACCGTCAAGACCGCATTAGTAAGCGTAGTGGTAGTTGTCTTCTCTATATTAAAGCTTCATTTAAGCACTTCCCGTTCGATCTAATTGTTACGTCTTTCTCTGGTACTTACTTATTCACATCTATTATTCACAGGGTGGTGGAATTATTGTGTATGTGAAAGACGTGCTAATAGTTCCGACAAGACGAGCAAGTTTGCGTGCAGCACGAAAGCCATATGGTAGAACATCAAGGATCTTGGCTCTCCATGTCTGGATGTCCTCATTGTCTATCGGCCACCTAGGGTAGACCGAGTCGCAGACACCCAGTTGTTGAAAAAATTAGAAAACTTATTCAGTCGACCTAATTTTATGATTATGTGTGACTTTAACGCACCAGGAATTAACTGGAGCACTCTTCAATCATCATGCCCGAAATCGACTTTTGATTATATTTTTCTTCAAAAGACCTTGAAGACACTCCTCACACAACATGTCCTTTTCCGCACCAGAGCACTTGAAGGACAAAGGGCTAACTGTCTCGACCTGATTTGCATGAAAACATCAGGCAGCGTTGACGAGATTATTTAAATGCCTCCGCTCTGTTGTAGTGAGCATGTGCTGCTTATGTGAGACTAATCCTTATTATCCGTTGCGCCTGCTATAGAGGAAAAACGGCGTACTGTTTGGCGAGGAAACTTTCATCAGATGCGAGCAGATTTAACAGACATCAACTGGACCTCAACGTTTTCGAGCACCATGAACGAAGATTGGGAGTCCTTCCGAAATGTTCTTCTGCAACTTCTGGACAGACAATGCCCACTAACGAGTGTCCATCACAGCAAGCGTCCTGGGTGGCTAGACAGCAACTTAAAAAGGGAAATAAACAAGAAGCGAAAGTTGTGGAGAAAATATTGCGAGTCAAATCAAGTCGCATATTTTAATAAGTATAAAACACAGAGAAACAAACTGAGAAGCCTTATCCTTAAAACGCGAAGAGAATTCTAGAGGACTTTGCTGCAAAAGTCAACGCATAATCCAAAGTTTATCTACAGTAACCTCCGCAGATGTACAAGGAATAGGCATAAAATACCTAACTCGGTTGGAGGAGTGGTCGAATAATTGGCTTTTGTGGTTCAACGTCGATAAGTGTAAAATACTTCGCTTAGGCAACCCATCTGGATCTGCCGAAAGTAGAAGCTTCTTTCTCAATGGTGAAGTCTGAGAAGACATGGAAACCCAAAAGGACCTTGGTGTTCTGAGGACCACCACCTTAAAACCATCCTCTCACTGCTCGAAAGTGGCGATGAGCGCAATCGCGGTGCTGCATGCCATCAGACGAGCCTTTTTGATTTCGATGGACATCTCTTCGCTAAGACTTTTGGAACATTCAGTAGGCCGCATTTGGAATATACTGTGCAAGCCTGGAAACTCTGGGCAGTTCAAGATCAGCACTGCCTCGAAAGAACACAGAGGAAAGCCACCAAAATGGTTAGGAGTCAATGCTCCTTGCCACATCCAACCCACCTAATGAATCTTAATCTGTTCCCTTTGAGTCATAAGCAAATGCGTGGTGATCTCCTGCAGACATTCCGCATTGTGAACGGATTGGATTGTTGCCTGGAATTCTCGGAATTCTTTGAAATTACCACCACGACCCATCTCCGAGGTCACCCATTGAAACTGCGTGTCCAGCAGTTGATACTGGATGTGCGCAAGTTCTCCTTCTCTGTCAGAGTGGTTCTACCATGGAATGCCTTCCCTGAAGACGTTGTGATGTCACCATCACTGGAAAGCTTCTAAAGGAACCTTGACAGTTTTAGGTTCCAAAACTAGCCTGAGCGATGAGGAATTTATCTTAACCCTCAAGAGTCACGCACCAATGTTCATCTTTTATGACCGCCTTTTGTACCTTAGCAACCTACGCGGTTTCTCTGTATACCGTACTTAATTTTACGTTAAAAATAGGGTACTCAAAGGCCCATGTCTATTTCCCTCAATAAATTGAATTGAATCATATCGCCCCGACTAAAGGCAATTCTCGGATGCATTTACAACCTGCCTAATTCATCAACTGATGGTGCTTAAAACTCTGTGAAATTTTTAAATTGGTTTCGCAGTCAAATTTTAACACTTAAAATAATCGCCGGAGATTTTAATTTTCCTGAAATTGACTGGATTTCAAACTGTTGTCAACGCAGATTTCAGCCTTTCCTAGATACCATCAGTTTTTGTAATTGGTTTCAGCTGGTCTGTTCTTGTAAGGGAAGACAAGCATATTTTAAACCTGATTTTCACAAACAACATTGCCCACTTCTTCGTTGATTTTAAGCGGGGCCTCTTCCAACAGGACCGTACATTTATTCACTTTTGCCTTCCGAGTGTCTCTTCGAAAATGGCTTTCGCCGTTCGTACCTATCATGCTTTCGACCTCGCAGATATGAGCTTAAGTAATAAAATTTTTGACTCATTGAGCTGGCAGCATCTCTCCTCCATGAATGGCCCAGCAAGTCTTTGTGACTTCAAGTCAGTAGTTTCAAATAACATCCTGGAATTTGTGCCAACCAAAATTGCCAAGCCATACGCTTTGGAATCCACCGTTCCTCACTTTCCTTTGCTACAAATAAAGAAATTGAGAAAGCAGTTAAAATATTAATCAATCTTTGCATCTAAGGATGGCAGAGATTTTCGAATTTGCCTCTGAGATTTGTCTTGCACATGACAGACATTGGGGATCTTGCGCACTCAGTGAGCCAAACACTACAAAATAGGTTGCTCAGTTGTTCCGCAATCGATCCTCCTCTAATTGAGGTTATGAAACTCATCCATTACTAAATGAATCTAAGAACTTCGTTCTCGACGACTCTGACAAGGCAGAATTGTTTAGCGCGTTCATTGCAAATCATCTTACGATGGAATCTTAACTGGTTCCGACATTTCAGGCATTCTCATTCAATGTTATCAGCATCATTGATTTCTCCTCATAACTAATTTCGAAGCAAATAATTCGTCTAAACCTCGCACTCTCCGGAGATTGGCGGTATTCCAAACTCAGATATTAAGAGAATGCCGAGCTTCCACCGATTGATTAGCTATATATTCTCTGTTTATCTTTTAAACGGATTCTTTTCTGACGTATGAAAGACATCTATTATTCTTCCTGTTCTTAAGTCGGGATCTCCTTCGGACGTAAATAATTATCGAGGCGTTCACAAAACCCTGGCTCTAGAAAAACTTCTTGAAAAATTATTTTTAATCAAATTGTCTACTTTTGTCTAGAAAATAAGCTCCTAAGCGACTCGCAATATGGATTTCTATCTGGAAGATACTGCGAAGTGTGTCACTTAGCTTTCTTAACGTTGTCACTTCCCTTCGTAATGGGCAGCAGTCAGTGGTTGTGATCTTGTTTGACCTGAGCAAAGCCTCTGACAAGGTACCGCACAGAAGTCTTCTGGGGAAACTGGCAGCCCTCGGCATCCGACTCAACTTCATTGGTTCGTTCATGTCTAACCGCAGCCAGAAGGTCTTAAAAGGTAATAACTATTCGACGCCTCAGCTGATCACAAGTGGCGTTTTTCGAGGCACGGTTCTAGGTCACCTTCTCTTCATTCTGTACATAAATGAAATTTCAACTTTACTCAAAAATTCACAAAATTTCGTTTACGCTGACGATCTCAAGTGCAATAATTCAGTTTCTAAAGACACTGCCAATAGTTGCGTTGATAAAATCAACACTGATCTACTTATTCTCTCACGTTGGAGCTCTAGTTGGCAGATGGAATTTCCTCCAGCCAAGAGCAGTTTCATATGTTTTGGCCCCGCTAAGCTTCCTGGACCCCTAGTATTTCAAAAAAGTACACATTCAGAACGATCAACAATAAGAGACTTAGGTCTTAATTTTGACGATTACAGAAGGGACTATATTTATTGTTTAAGCTTTTTAATAGTCGAATATTTAATTCCCACACCACTGTGAGGCAGTTTGACTACTCTCTGTGCAGCATGCATTGCAATGAAATTTTTTGAGCATTTAGAATTTTAATTTCGTTAGCGCCAGGAAGGCACTGTCGAAACAAACATTAGTAACAAAATAAAATAATGACGAATGTTGCAGATAAAATGTACAAATATGAACTAATGTAGGCAGAACTTGTCCTGTTAGGGCAATAGATAGCGATATTTCGAAATTTATTGTGAACGAGGAAATAGGCAGGGAAAATACTCCTACCTTGAAAATGGAGGCGGGGTTCAATAGGCCTTCATTTTCAAAAAGAGTGTAGGAGAAAAAAGCTGCTTAGGAAAATAAGGTAAGGTGGTATGTTAGGCTAATACTACAGTAACATTTCAGAAGGAGATAATGAAATGTCGATATGGTTCATTCGTGATCACTAAGGCGCATGAAGCACAGTCTTGCAAAAAGGCGTCAGTGGACTTGAGGCCTCAGCGCCTCAGAATACGAATTTTAATTTTGATGATGCTAAATATCCAACGAAACGAGAGCGTGATTGATTGTGCACGTCCAAATGACTTCCATCGATTGAATGAATGGTGGTATAAGGAGACATCACGGTTCCTGAGGGACTCGAGGTAGAGAAAATGAATTTTAAGATGGTCCCTTAAATTCCCGATGGGCCTTTCTCCAGTCATGAAGATAGCTACTGAGAAAAGATGAGGAAAATAAAAGGTAAACAAAATCAGATTTAAGCTAAGTGTGCAGTCTTCGCTTGAATGCAGATAAGCTAGTTAACGAACTTATTTCAGTTGACAAGTTATTCTCAAGAAAGTTATACCTAGAAGCAAAGAATAGAGAGCGTTTAGAAGTGGAGGATGCAGGAGGTGTTATAAGTTGTGCTTAATGTCTTAAGTTAAAACGAATTTTAACGGGGATAATGACAGAAACCTTTAGGAGATTTGAGCCATTATTAAGTCAAAAAAGGAGATAAAAGCCTGCTTCCAGTCTCCTGACCCAACGAAAGTTTAGCTTCGTCAGCTGGCATCTAGTTAAGTAGGAATTATTTGGAAGAGTCAGATACAGGAGTTTTTTGTGAAATGTCTTTGGAAGATTTCAATTTTTAACGGCTAGTTTCGTTCAGATATCCGAAAAAAGACAGCAAATCTCTAGTATGGAAAGCATTAACATCCGATAAAGTCTTAGTTTAATTTAAGGAAGGTAGAACTTATAAGAAAGGAAGCCGCAAATCTGAGCAGCCTCGGTCATAGTTCGATCGGTGTGAGGCGAAAGATCTAATGTATTGGTGTAGCTCAAGCCCAAGTCCTTCATAAATGAACATATAGTCAAAGGACAAACTTTAAAATTAATAGGTTGTGGTAGCCCAGCAGGCCCCAGCAGGCCTTGCCTTCTTATCAGCTGTGGAAAATACTCTGTCGTCATCAGGTGAAAAAAAGACGTGTCAAACGCGACAACGCTGCTGGTGAATATGAATGCTAGATTACGGGACATAATCATTGGGTTAAAAAATCTGATAGGTTGCCTATCATCCCTTGAGTAAGTGCTTTCACGATTTTCTCAAAAATTATTTAAGAAAGGAGATAGAATCCTGGCTGAGCAATTGCTGTCTCTGAACAGAAATATGGAACAGGTACAGGCAACGTTGAAAAATGTTTTTAGCACATTAAAGGGAATACCTCAGTTGCCAATGTCAAGATTTCTTCCCTTCAATTCCCCTGGTGCACAGTGGAAATCTGCAACGACTTCATTCTTTGGCTTTGTATGAAGGAGTGGTTAGCAGACGAGGTGAAGTGTGTATAATTTTTTGTCCGCTATCATATCAAACAACTGGCCGTGTAGGTAGTCGAAATGAGGCAGAGTTCATCCGAAATCGGCTTACCGTTCTTCGAAGCACACCGCTTTGTCCAATTTCCTGCATAGCTGGTGGATACAAGGCAAAGCGATCATTTCTTCCCTAGTCAATTGCTCCCGATACTTAAAGGTAGGTTTATATTCAATTTAATGACCATTTGGGTGAATTTTCCATTTTATTAACCGAGGCATTGATGAAGTACGCCGAACAGCCATTAATTATTTCCATGGATCCAAGGATCGGGTATAGATTGCGACGAAAACGCCCATGCAGCAGAGATCCGGAAAAATATTTGTCCAGGAATTATCACCTACATGCATCCGGATTCAAGGAGTCCTCACCGATGACTCCGCATGCCCAAAATTATCACCAGCCAAGAAAAGGGTAAGGAAACTTATAACATTACCCCCAATAAAAATCATTCAGTTAACCTTTTGCATTTCTTTCTTAATCTAATGGGTATTTACCACTATGCATTATAAACTACTGTTTTCCAATTTTTACCAAACATTTCTTCCTCTACAGGAACCGACAGCGGCCATTATAAATGATCCCTCCTTCTGGAATTCGGAAGATGTATAAATTTTCCTGAATGCAGACTACACGTTTGTACATTTCTTTCGACATTTTATTTTGCTCACAATTACTCAAAAACCAGTCCTGTCTAAAAGAGCTATCCACTTTCCCTTTTTCATTCAAATTAATAAATGCCACGTTGAACATTCGCTTATGAACCTGAATGGACTGCTTATAGCTAAAGGTTACGCTTATTCACGCATGGGAGTACGATGTGATACATATAATGGTATGACAATAGCCGAAAACTTTAAAGCCTGTACTCGCAGCCACAAAATCGATACCATGATTTTTTTAGGTGGTGTGGCCACCCAAAGCTATCATGATGATTTTCACGCCGTACTCACACCAGATTCCCTCGTCCTGCCACGCCATCGCTAGGTCTTTCCACAGTGCCAAGGCGACGATAGATTTTATTTTATTTTATTGATTTATTGACAGTTAACAGGCAAGGTAATATATATATATATATATATATATATATATGCAGAATAACATGACCGACAAAGACAAGGGAGACTGGAATGGCCATTTCTGGCTTATTAGCTGTCATCAGCCAGCCATAATCAACCCCAGGCGCTGCGGCGCCCGAGCCTCGAACTGGTGACCTTGTTGGGCAGAAGTCCAACGCTCTACCCAGTGCGCCACGAGCTCGTTGTCGTGCCGGCAAGAGACAAGAGAGTCAAGCTGACAGTGAAAAAACTCCTGATCGTTGTTTCAGGTGTTTTCAGGAGAAAAAACTGCAGCTTATTGGGTAATTAAAATTCAGGACGGGGACGCGTTGACACAGGTGCCCGGTGAAGAACTTATCCATTCAGTGTTATGGATCCAGTTTTCTGCACCAGCAGGTATGTCGGCGAGCGGCCGTTCGCTGTCGACTGAGAAATAAGCCGATTGAGGTCTACAGAGCCAGCAATATTGCCCTCAGCATGAAGTCCGGCACAGGATTCAGAGTCCGTGAACGCCATCAGAACCAAAGAGAGCTTTCACAGAGTCAGAAGCCAAAAGTTTTCGAAGTTTTCCTGAATTTAGAAAACTAGCGACAGCTCGTGTAGACAAGAGATAGCTTAACTGAATTTTGATACTTCTGGGTAGCTTATTTCAGATTGCTATTGCGTTTACCGAAAAAAACTGTCGGTATCTAACATCTCGATGACAAGTGCGCCGAGAGTGGTCGAGGTGCCTCAGAGATGTAAGGGGGTTAAATGTACGACTGTTTACAAGTTTAAACAGTAAAAATAGTCCGTTCTGTAATATGCAAAGCCACTTGCATGGCGCCATCAGGCCACGAATCGCATGCATTAGACAAGGTTAAGGAAAAAATTGGCATTGCCTGTGAACTGAAATTTTTATAGATCTTCCTTACTAAAGACAATAACACAAATGGTTCTCAGAAATGTCAAAGCTTAGCATGAGAGAGGAAAAGATTTTCCTTCAAAAACTTTGGTCGTCAGAATCGTTAACATTTCCATGGTTTTCTGTAGAATATCTCATAATGTCCGTGCACATTTTGGAAGAAAATGCACTACCGTCTTTAAGCCCACGAATGCGCGATGCATTGACATTACATTAAGCGAAGTGAGTCGCGCGTGGGATCCTATCAAAGGTCGCGCTTCAAGGTTGCGACTCGACCGTCAACCTCGTCTGTCGGACAACCCTTTGGAGCGTATTGAGCATGGCTTTAGACAGAAGAGTTTCCCTACTATTTTCTGCTCTTCCCAACAAAAGTACCTTTTTTTGATAAATTCTATTTTTGAAAAGCGTTATGCACTGCTGATGAGCGCACGGTTATTGTGCTTGTCGGTCTACCGGCCAGAGGTAAAACTTATATATCAAGAAGGTTGACGCGTTACCTAAACTGGATTGGAATCAACACCAGAGGTAATTCTCACACTTTGATGACCTCCTCATAGTCTTTAATGTCGGCGACTACCGCAGAAAAGCTACCTGTGAGAAGGGGCACGACTTTTTTGACGACTCTAATACGGAGGCTGCATCTATTCGAATGTGAGTTTCGTAATTTGCGCACTTTGAACCGCATTTATTGCCCCTGAATTCTTACAAATATGCTGCTCAATAGCCCTTTTCCTTTCCTGACCGTAATTACAAGGAAGTGTCAATATGTACAGGTCGGCTTGCGTGTCTTGTTTGGGTACTGTTGCAGGCTTGTACCGAAAACGTATTTACGCACAACAGGCTTTCCGAGGTCTGTATTCAAATGTAGCTGAATGATGCAAACTTAAAGTTTTTTCGTCTCACCAACCATTAAACCGATTATTCCGAAATATCTCATTTTATCTAATTTTGCTATTTTACTTGAGTATGAACTATGTTTTGTTCGAAACCGCAGTTGAGCGAAGCGTGGTCTTACGCCCGTGATTTCAGAGGGGAGTGATGCTATAATATCGAAGACGTCTACGAAAAATCTAAAAAATTACTTTGTTGTTTGAAGTCTTAAAAATTGTGGGGGTGCCGTTGTCTTTATTAAAAAAACATGTATTTCTCTGATTAGAATCGAGAATCAAATCGGGACTACTTTAGCAAAATCTCTGATATCCACTTCTGTTGGTAAAATATTTTCAAAGAAATTTTCGTGCCATATATCCGTTTTAATTAACATTAATTTTTATAGGTGGTAGGTGAGCAATGCACGCATCATCGACTTTTTAAACTTATGAAATGTCATATACTCTGAATTTCATTGTATACCCACGCAAAAACATAACCTAAATTTCATTACTTGGTAGTATATTGACGTCCAATCTAAATACCTCTCGAGGTGAGGAATTCAAAGTCATTCACCGCGCTATTTCTAAGCCATAGCAGTTGGCATTCTCCAGCTATCTGAAGCTATGTCTAAACACATTCGCACGGCCTGACCCAAATAATAACGGAGAAATTAAAGTGATAACTAAAAATACCTGTAGAGTCATGCAAAAACAATTGGGTTTCATGCACCTGGCGTCTATCCCGTTCTGCTCCCAGATGACGCCCATCTCTCATCTTTCGTTCCATAAAGCTATGCTGGAGATTATTACTACCTCATATAACCTCACGACTGCCTTAAAAATCATAAGGGAGTTGTCGATGTGGTCCTCATACAACAAGGAATTCGAGCACTTCAGCCATGTTGTAGCGCTTGTAGACAGGGCGTCATGCCAAGTCTGTTACTTCGATGAAGTCCATCGTCTTTACTCTTCACAGATACAATGGAGAGAATGTAGAAGAGATGATTAGTTGTCGTTACTAAAGCCCAGATTCACGATTAAATTTCCATTGCTTTCTCACTTTCCTGCTCAGCAGAAAAGCTGTGGAGCTTGTCAGAAAGCGTTTTTTGAGCGACACCATCCAACTAAGTCGAGGATGTTTTAGGGTGGAGAGATCATAGGAACAGTGTCAGCCGAATGACGATAGCCTGTTGTACCACTTTCCGTAGATTAACGAAAGTTTTGTTGATATTTCGCGCAAACGTCTTGGATTTAATGCTGTTCGATTAGTTCAAGGTTCAACCACGAGGGTGAGTAACACTTATCTACATTCCATTCACTCTATTACCTTTTAATCTGGACTTAGGCATTAGGTGGTTGACTTCGCTCTTCCCTAGCCACGAGAACTCATTTGCTGTAGAAAATTTCTTTCGATCATCGCCATTATGTGTTTCTCACTATCTTTTCCTCTAAGAGCTTCGCAAGCATGTTTACTCGTTTGTATAAGAAACAGAACAAATTATTATAACTAACATCGTAAGTCACCTGCATGAATGTACAAATACCACACAACAGAGGCAATATCACTTAAAATCCACTCCTTATTTCGAAGACATTCTTGTTGCCTAGGCAATTAACATGCAGTTCCAAGTGAGTTCCTCATTGTTTGCCTTTTCGAGTTCGCATTGTCTGCTAAATATTCCAACATTTGAGGCGGTTGTTTGATTAGAAATCAAACCTTGATGTCTTAGATCTCAAATACTTCCGTGATAGATTTATCTCCATCTCCTAATTTACTTTTATCATCTGTAGTTTTATGAACCTGCCTGTTGTACGACTCCCGAATGTTGACCGAAAGCAGAAACTATCCCCAATAACGGCTTTATCATGGTCATCCATGAGGTTGAAATCTCATTGCAATTCTGGGACAGTTGACTCTATTATTAACCTTGGGAGAGTTGTAATTTAGTGTGCGAATAAAGTTGTCGAGACTATTTATTCAGAATAAGGGTCCTAAGCTGTATGCATGTTGAGAATATGCTGTAATGACTAGTTACTGCCATCAATAGCATTTTCGTCCTTTTATCTTTGTATCTTACAAGACTTAAACTTTTAGAAGCTCATAATTTTTACATTTTTATTAGTTCATGCCACACAAGCGTGTTGATGCGGGAAATACAAAATAATTCATTAAACAACCTTAATTATTTCCTCCATGCACCACTTGTCTGTCGCCTTAAATTAACCTTTGAAACACCACGTGGCTCTTCAATATTGCTAATTTTAATCACACAAGAGTCAAAATCTCTTGTTTTCTTTCTTTCTCGCTTTGTAGGAAAGCAGCGTCTGACGCACTTGATGACCTAACAGAGTGGCTCGAGGCTGACGGAGAGATTGCCGTTTTCGATGCGACAAATACTACTCGCGCACGCCGTGAAATGGTGTACAATCACTGTGTCAAACACAAGTTCAAGGTCATATTTGTAGAATCGATCTGTGACAACAAGAAAGTAATTCAGGCCAGTATACTTGTAAGTCATCCAACCCCTCTCTCTCTCTCTCTCTCTGTCTCTCGTTTTCGGGAAGTATTCTTCATTCTATCCTTTGATTTGTAATGCCTTTATGATTTCATATGGGCTTACCTCTTTATCTGCATATTGTGCCTTCCCCCACCTTTGATTTCTTTCCGCGTATGTCCTGAAAGTTAAGGTCAGGGGTGTTAGTAATTTTGGCTACCACGAAAGCATGGAATGTCACAAAGTCACTTGATCTTAAAATCCGTTTTTTGCAATATTTCTTTTCTTGATCCGAATTATTATACAGACGAAGGGGTTAGGCATTATCTAGCCGACGTTTAAACGTATTTGTAAGATGATCTTGGTTGGTCAGGTCTGAAGGAGAAGATAAGATAGCTAGAACAGCAAGTTTATTGGCCTGGCGTTTCGGATTCTCACTCGAACTCATCACCAGAGACAGTAGCAGATGAGGCACAGGGTGCGCAGTATTTGTAGTATGTAGTGGCCACGCGATCACATTCGATAACCGCTGGGGGTCATAATTGATGCGATGGTAGCTTGGCCGTTCGCGTCCGATTCTTTAATGACTGTGATTTCATCATCCATGTGGGATGTGGGCGTGATAATGACCCGGCAATTTTGCTCACTGTCATTGGAGGTGTTGGTCACCCACGTCCTTCTCACGTGACCGATTCTCCTGCCCAGGCGATTTCCCAACACAGAATATGAGAACGGGAGCTCATTTCACTTGTTAATGGACTTTGGACCTGAGAACCAAAACTCGAACTGATCGCGGGTCACGCGGTTATCACCTCTGACGAAGATTTCGGCCTTATCAAATTTGATAATATGGCCGGGTCCCTTCGAGTGAGCTACGACCTGATAGTTAACTTCTTTCCTCCTCACAGCAATTGCGCGCTCGGCTATTCGCGTCCCAAGTAATCTCTCGGTTTCTCCGACGTAGTTGCTTTGTCCACATCTGCACCAGATCCGCTAAACGATGCCAGACCTTTCCTTCCATGACAGTGGCCAGGTCTCTTTTAAGTCACTTTCAATTTTAAGAGTAACAGTGATCAATCTCGCCACTGAAAATCATCCTTTCTGGATAAAACCTAGGAAGTGTCCCATAGTCCCTTCACCTTTTTCAAGATTTGCATTGTTTAATTTATGTACCCTACCATCATCGTAGAAAGAAAGGCGAGTTTAAAACATCGAAATCCCCCTACCCTCAAAAACTCAGCCTAATGTGAAGAATCCGCGCAATCGATCCGTCAAACACATCACAGCCCTTCGCCTCTTACTCAAGCATTCCGAACCTCGCAGGCGCTGGTTCAGATTCAATTCCTGTTCGATAATTTCATATGGCAGCTAACTCTGTGCTTCGCTCCACTATCGTACTCCTATGATAAATTCGATCAACACGAGCGGCAAGGGCCCCGCCTCGTAGACGGTGCGGTAGCCAATCGTCTGTCACACCTCCCTTTAGTGTACACCATATTCCAACGAGACTGACTCCTATTTTACGCGTTCCTCACACATCCGATGCCCCCTCACCCTGACTCCATAGGAGCACACCTTCGATTTGACGATTTGTGATCTCTCATGGGTGGGGAGGACCAATGAGACCGCAGTATGGAGGAGTCATTACAGCCTGGCCCTCGTTCCGATATACCAGCCTTTCAAGCCGCAGCTGCCAGCGCGCTTGGTGATTGGTTTAAGCACACAGACTCGTTAGTGCGAAGGCTGTTATTCTTATTAGCGTCGGTATCTACTTTTCATGACAGTTCACAGAGGAAGGTGTTTATCGTCCTGGGGATCCGGCCGTACGCCGTACAGCCACGCAATACAAGATAATTTTTGTGAAGGACGAGTTGCTG
This sequence comes from Schistocephalus solidus, assembly GCA_017591395.1. Lineage (NCBI taxonomy): Eukaryota > Metazoa > Platyhelminthes > Cestoda > Diphyllobothriidea > Diphyllobothriidae > Schistocephalus > Schistocephalus solidus. The sequence goes on from WEDG01002535.1 coordinate 128,761, forward strand.
CTAGAGACTAGCTTTGTGTTTTTTGCTTGCAAAAGTAGCCTCATACAATCTTGGCTATTTTCAATAAACAGCATCACAATGTTTGGGGTCTGTGTCCCCTTAAGGAGATTATTCATTCGTTTAAGGACTTTGAAGAACGTACCACAAATTATGCGTCGAATTGTTTAACTGCGCCTTCAGCGCAGCGTTGTAACAATGCCTAGCACTGACTCGGCATCTTCCCAGGAAAAATCTTTGCAGGATTCATTTGTTTTTTCCTGTTTATTCCATCTGCCCATGTGCATCAAACCGTGCTTTGTAGGAGGACTACACGCAAATGCATTTACACTCCATTTTGTGTTAACTGAGGAGAGGAGTATTTCAGGTATTTCAAGGGCACTTGATTGGGAAACGTTTACAGTCACCGGCATTGCAAGCCCTATTATCTCCCTGTTTATATGCGCTGATCATAAATCATGTGACCCGCATATTGCACCAGAAGGCCTTTCTAGGAGACAGTTCATGGAAGGGAGGAACCGTCCTCCCGTAACACAGATGGTATTAAACTCAATTCCAGGTATCTCGGGGCTAAGTTTAAGGCTAGGGCTAAAGGGTATAGTTAGGTCAGAGGAATATGTACCTTTCTGGAATTTAGCGCAAGGTTGCCTGTGTCACGGGGGGATTGAGGTGGGAAGAAGTTCCTACTCTCATGTTTTACCGAAAGGACTTACTATGTGGTTCGAAGACCTTAAGAGAGAAAAAAAACTGCTACTGTCTCAAACTACGCAGGTACTTAGAGGCTTTTTATAAACCAAAGCACTCACTTCCAACAGTTGCAAAATTTTTGATAATGTGATTCCCGGTGAGATATGCGTAAACAAGGCATCGTGGTTACAACCCTTCCGGTAAATGCGATTTGACCTGCACAGGCATCACTTATGAAGAGAAAAGCGTATACACCTTAAGTAATGCTTCTTTTGAGTGTACTTCACAAGGGTAGCTGAAAGGTAGCGAGTCGAAAGTCGACGTTCTATAGCATGGGAAAATTAACTTTCAGTTATTTTCCCAACAATTCATTTTCCGCCAGTTCCTTTAAATAATCTTTTCCAGTTGAAAGCGTGCGGAAACACTGTTCCATTTTTTCACGAAGTTCAGCCCTTACTTGTTTGGTTTAGTTTCTGCTACGCTTGCTACGTCTCCTACCTACTTCTGATACCCCGTCGGTTCTAGCTGGACTCTTCTTTTCACAAGGGCTTACCGCCACTCCTGCCTAACACCTTGCATGTTGGTCAGCTTACACGATAGTTCGACCTCGTCGTACCCGTCGATCAATGCCCACGCGCTTCATCCCTTCCTAAAGTAAGGTCACTGGGAGCACATCTGATGCTTTTCCTGGTGTTTCCATCTATGCGACATGATTGCTTTTTGTGCATCAAAGCACCTGTTTCTTTACAAGTTTCTTTCCAAATTATAGACCTTGTTCTTTTGGAGTAAAAGCAATAAGATTACTAACATTCAAGGACATATCAAAATAGTTAGCTTGTTATCAGTTCCCTTTTTAAGATTGTTTATTAGCTAGAGGTGAACTCCCAAAAAAGCATATTTCCATATGTCTTACAGTTAAACTGGTTGTCCGTTTTGCGTTTTTTGCGGAAATAATACAGACAAACTCAGGGAAGACTGCGATGACCCGTCGTCCACCAGCCATACCCAACGCAAGGTTTACGTGATCTGATCGACGAACGCACTGCCCACGATATTTGCCTATGCCCGCAAGTCTTGAATACACCTCCAGGCGCTTCGATAGCTCTCTACAACCAGCTGCTCATACCATACGTGCTACATGATTGCTGGCTTTGACCAAACTGTTCGCTTAAACTGAACTAATGTAGTGCCGTTTATCTCCTCGATGGGCAGGAACTTCACAGGAATGAAATATTTCATAGGCTGACATGCCGATAGGTCGGTCAATGACTTATAACTTGAAATAGAATTGTTAGCTGAAATCGTGAACGTACCACTTTATGCATATAAAGAGAATTTTCCTTTTGGTATTTTGGATGTTGGCTTACGATGAATTTCAGATTGTCCTTGAAATGATGGTGAATAATTTACATTTTCCTGTGTTTTCTGTCTATTTCCCATAAATGTAGATTCTGTTGTACGTGCTTATCAAAACATTCAAAATAAGACATTTTTAGGGGCATTTACCAAAATAATAAGTTCTGCGACAGTCTTTCTAATGCAGATGGTCGTTTGGGTCATATTTATAGACACACCCAAGCATGAAAACTCTTTCCTGAGAAGAAAGCAATTAATATGCCTAAGATCGACTTAAAAACTCTTTTAATAAGTAACATCTTTCGTTGTCGAATGTCTGCGTACTTCACCGGTTTTTTCGACCGTTTTTTTCGACTTCACTGAAAATTAGGGATACAATTCTGCTGAAAACGAAAGAACTCTCTTATTTCTTTCTATTGCAGCATTTCGCCATGCTTGCTTACCTCTCGGTCCAGTTCTAAGATTGCTTATGCACAAGCGAGTGGCCGAATATATAATAAGATTTCGCGAAGAAATGTCAATGTTTTATCCTTTCAGTTTCAATTTTGCGTGTTCATTAATAGCCAATTGCATATAGATATTGTCTGGACATCTTTCGCATAGGGCGTGACAGAGAAAACTGACGGCATGTGACGGCTTTTCGTATATATGCTTGTTTACGCTCCAAATTATCGGTGGGGTAAAAAAATATACTCACACAAGTTTATTACTGATTTTTTCGTCATTAGACGTCACAAATTTGCAAAACTGAATTTTTAAGACTAAATCCGTCCTTGTTTTCCCGAAAACAATGCGATTTCTCATATCTCCATTTACCTGATTTTCGTGAACGCAAGATTAAATTTTCCGTCCTCTGAAGGGATATATTAGAAAAGTTTTAGCTTTAATTCATATTCGTTTATAGTAAAATGCAATCAAACAAGAAGGGTTGGTCGAGAAGTGCAATAGTGTAGGAAAACACCTGGAAATCAAAAAACGTCAGACTTTGCCCCATTTTGCTCAGTTTTGCCTTCAATAAACAGATCTGAAATGAAATCTTCCTTAGTAAACAGTTTTTGCACCTCAAATCAGTACAAAAATCTAACTAATAACTTCAAATTAGTGCCTTTTCATGAGTTAGGCAATCTACTGTACTTGATGTTCCATCCGGAACTATCAATACTGAACACTTGTTTCTACTCACCTAAACTGTTTTATTGTTATTGGTTGAGAAAAAGTAGACTCGATCGCTGGGACAAAAACTTTATTCGCCTGACATTTCGGACTCCAGCTCGGGGGTTCGAGTTGGAGTCCAAACCGTCAGGTGAATAAAGTTTTTGTCCCAGCGATCACTTCTGTCTCTCAATTACTTCCTGGGACTCGCATTTTCGCTTTTATTGGCAAATATTTTGGTCAGTCTACCTTCTTTATTGCCGTGGCTCACGCACATTTATTTGCGCCCTCTGATTTACGGTCGCATGGCTAATATGAGGTACAACTCACCGCATTTGAGTGAACATTCTTCTTAATTGCGTTTGCCGTTTCCTCCATTATCTTTGACATTTGTTGGTTCTATGAAAATCCTCGGTTTTTTTCCGCCCGTGTTCTTTAGGCGCCACTGTCGACAAAATCTGTATCTTTGCCTCAGTGAACTTTAGCCGAGATGGCGAGACCTCGTCCCTAACTTTTTGATGATGCCGCCCCAGCCAAATGCTTTTCAAAACACTGTACAGTTCCCACAAGACTTGAAAGACATTTGAACGATCCATTTATTATCTTTTATCAAATGAAAGTTGACTGGTGGATATGATAACCCAAACCGTGTTAGGAATAAGGCGATATATGCATTGGTGACTGGGAGCTGCCGATCCTATGAGTATTTTTGTCCTCATATTAATACAGTTTCTGCCAGGGACCTCGCTTTTTAAAGTGGGCTTCAACATTTCTTCTTAATTTCTCGAAGGTCGCGCGACAAGGCTTCACAGGATCAGCTCCAGTTTTTTGCGTAACCTATCACATTATGCCCTATCACCTTCAGGGATAAAATAGTGCAATCTTGTCACCCTACAATTTTTTTAGCCCGCATTAAGCTTATGCAAACAGAATATTACTCGGAACATTGGTATCAGCCAAAAGCCCACACATAGTTCGGTAAGCCGTGATAATAGGAAATCGCTCACGCTCGAAATTCCAGGAAGAGTACCCGTTGCCGTTCCTTAACACTGACCTAAACTCCAAACTTAACCCTTTTCTTGACTCTAACCCTGCTAGCCCCGGAGCGCAGCACAACACCGCCTGTGCTATAGGGGTTCCTACCCCCATGTCCTGCATATAGTTATTCTTGACTTCTGCGAAAGTTCTACGGAGCCGAAGTCCTCGCTGGAGAGTGGTGGCTGCGGTAGTCGCGAATCGCCTGAGTGGTCGTCACTTCTCCCCCCAGCCTATGCAGCGTGAAGATTGCGCATGAGTCACGGATACTGAGGCATTGCATTGAAGCTCTGCAATCAAAAACTCCGGCCTGGCCAACTTATTGTCGCGGGCCTATCACGGTGTCCGCTTTGCGTCAGTAAGTGGAGTATGAACTGTCGGTCAACACACCTATGATGTTTGTAGTCTCTAGAAACCGTGGCTTGGAAGGCTGCCAATCTGACGCTTATACCAGACCACGTCCTCGGCCCAGCGTATTTTCTGTGTGTGTCAAGTGGCTGACCAATGAACTGGGAGTCAGACGGCGATATCTCCTCCATATAACCTGCTTTAGTGAATCCTGGTGTGTGTGTAATGGCGGCCAGCTCGTGCTGTGGCGCGCGAAGATGGGTACGCCGACCCGTCAGCCAATGCGCCCACTCCCACATCAGATAACTGACCGGCTCGGACGGTGGTCTGATTGTGGGGGTGGGGAGAGAGTGAGGTCGACAGCTCAGCGCATTTTCCTCACTATAAACAATCTGACGCGCTTGAAACTATCACGGTGCGCTAGAAATCGTGGCTCGGAAGGCTGCCAACTGACGGGATAACTCGGACCGCGTGGTTAGCCAAATGTGTTTTGTGTGGAGTGGCTGACTGGCGGACTGAGAGTCAGGCTGCAATGGCTCCTTCTTAATGTGGCCTTTATGGCACTCCCACTCCGTGGGATCCGAGCCAGGTGTGGTGGTACGCCCAGGGGCGGCTCCGGCCGCGCCAGCCACCTGCGTCCTCTTCCCCCTCCGGTCTTCTTAACTCTGTCATGACACTGGGTTCAGGTGGGGGGGGAGGAGAGAGTGCGGTAGCTGCAGCGCAAGGCTACTATCACTTAAAACTAATTCACGCGCAAGTCACTGTCCCTGCACCAACTAGTGCGGAGCATACGGTGGACATCGTCGAAATCGACGGTCGAACTATCGAATGATATTTGTGGAAATCCCTTACTTCATTCCGACGTCCACTTTTGTTATATATTTTGGGTACTATCAACTCGCAGTGTCAGACGACTATAAACCCTGTCCCAGCAGTCGCAGTAATGCGTATGAACTGGATTTCTAAGAGAAACTACATGGGGAACTCGGAGGATCCAACGTTAGTGCTTCAAACCGCTGCAAAAGTCGGTGAAGTACGTTTTGGAAGTATGATAATAACCCACCTTGTTGATAACATGGCGCCATTACAGTTTACGTTGCTTAATCGTTAATGTTGCCCTGATTAGAACAGGGAAGTTGCTAGTTGCCGCTTACTACGTAGATGTTCACGCATGAACCCCAGAAGCCGACTTCTCTCCTTAGCTACCTCTCAGTGCATTATAGGTGATCTGCGTCATCCAACTGTTAGCAATGTTAACTTATAATAGGCGTTTTGTTCATGTAATGGATGGCCATTTTCTTTCTTGCCCGACAGGAAGTGAAGGTCAACAGTCCCGACTACGCCGGAGTGGACAAAGACATTGCCCTACAAGACTTCCTCCAACGCATTGAACACTACACCTCGCGCTACGAACCTATCGACGATGACCTAGACAAGGACCTATCCTATATTAAAATTTTCAACCAGGGACAACGTTACCTCGCCAATCGTATTGAAGGTGCGTACTTATTTATTTGTTGCGTCTATCCCGCTCTCTGTGTGATCTTACCTTAAAGACTTTTCGGTGCCACTGTGTCAGACCTAGATAGACATCGAACATTTCGATGTCTGGGCTGTGACCATCTTATCATTGCCAGAAATGACTATAAGAGGTCAGGTGCATTCGTTGTGCTGGAAGTATAAGGAAAGATAATAGAACCCGCGACCTTAGAAAGTTATCGGTGGATCGGTGCCCTCGACGCAATGCGAGAACATTGACAATTCATTATGCGTTATGCTGAACTTATGACTCGTAATAGGTCGCAAAGTGCCCTTCTAGTGCACCTAGCTTTTGTTTGTGACCATTTGTCTGGTGTATTACTTACCGTTATATCGTCTCCTGCGAGAATCCAGCTGATGAAACTTCCAGGTCAAACCTGCGCCCCGTGCTCAGTCTTCCTGTAAGGTTCAATCAGTTAATTCCGCTCTTAATTGACTTTGGATACGTTCGAGCACTGCAAGCTGCATGTGGCGCCATGCCGCAACGGCAGACTGCTGGCTTAGTGCCCGACTGGGTCCGAGCTCAAAAGTCTGGTCTACCAGGTCCGGAGTTGACCCGGTTGGTTTGTGGTGCCACATTCATTAGAAGTGGCATTTTATTACTTACATTACTTACATCTAACGGAAAATGTGGTCGGCGGTGGGCAAAAGGATATTTTCAGAGCGGGCTGCAGTTAGTGCTTAGTGCTAGTATTGTCCAATGTCGTGCACTAAAGTAGAAGACACATCCCAGTGTTGTGTTAAGGAGCAATTTCGTGCTGAAAAGGCAGAATAATCAACAGTGAACGAAGAGCCCAAAATGGTGACTGAGAGCTTAATCACACGGTCGTAATCGGTCCGAGGATTGACGCTAATTAGCGCTCAGCCCATCATCCAACACAGCTCTGCTTTTTAGTCGCTGTTGGCGGGCTGAACGCTCCCCTTCCTCCGGAAACAACTGATACATTTCATCATGTGGGCCAGGACACCATCAACCTCGGTCTACATGTCCGACTAATTGCACGATTGTGGTCTCATCAACAGTCTCCTGGCAGGCTCGGGCGGGTCATTGGCATATGCTAGGCGAATAGGGCAGGTGCCGGGGAATCCTTTCTCATAGCAAACCAGCTCACTTTGACGCGCTTGAGTCTACCACAAAACGCTAAAAGCCATGATCTGCAAGGCTGCCAGCTGGCAATATAACTGGTCCTCCTTGGGAAATGGGACCAGACTGCAGTCTCGCTTTTGGCAGGCCTGTAGATTAACGCGCTTGTGGAGTTGGAGGCCAGACCACGTGTGGCACGCTTGGGGTAGTTGTGTGGTTAGATTTGTTAGTCATTGTGCCCACGTTCACCTTCTATCGTCTTGGCTTTGCCTTGCTGCCACCAGAGCGCAGTAAGGAGGAGGAGAAGTGTGAGCGAGGTAAGTACAGTAGGTCTCTTCCACCACAAGCAATCTGACGTGTTGGTAGTGCAGCAGCGGACTTCGTCGCTTGCGACATCTAACCTATCCTCAGGCCAAACCCAAGACGTGTCTGGCTTCTAATACCACGGCTGATTACCTGTGTGGAACGTTCTGTCGCAAACTATGGTGCTTTAACAATTTCACCTGTCGGCTTTAGTCTAGCTTGTCGTTGGACGTTTAAAACGAGACTGTCGTATTCTGGAACCTACTTCGTGCCTCCCTCAAGGCCTGTGCCTTGCTGGCTGTGACGAGGAGTTCCTAGCAAGGCAGGCTCGCCCATCTTCCATCATGCGATCCGGAAAGCTCTGGCTTGTGTCTCTCATGTTTAAATTGTGAAAATCACTTACACCAACTTTTTGAGCTCAACCAACCTGCCTTACCACAGGAATTCGTGAATGTCAAATTTCGCGGTTTTGGAGTCACCTGTGACGCTTCATTTTCATCTTTTACTCAGGTAACGTCAATAGCCGCATCGTCTACTACCTCATGAACATAAATGTGGGCAAACGAACCATCTACCTCGTTCGGGTACGTCACCAGCTATTTTTTAACGCTCTTTTATATTCATTTTAAACGTATGATATCCATGGGCGAACTTTCATTATAAAGATGAAACCTCTCACTTTGCCTGATGGTAGATAAAAGTAAAAGAAACAACTTTAATTCTGCAAGGCCACCATCTTCTCCTATTCCGGAGTTTTCTGACATTTTTCCTTTTCCTGTCCACCTGCAGCACGGAGAAAGCGAGCTTAATCTTCAGGGTCGAATTGGTGGAGATTCTTCCCTGTCAGAACGAGGCAGACTTGTAAGTTCATTCCTAGCTGCTTCACTTGGCACAGCGTGCAACCACTCACCTTTCATTTTTCCTCTCCGTAATTATTTTCCTCAGTAATGAAGTCCTCACCATATGGTTGCATGATGAGCTGCTGAAGGGCTGAGACGTCCATTAGAGCTCAGAAAACATGTGTGCAACTTTCAATGCATGTTTCATGATGACATGAATTATATCTGCAGTACGGATTAGCATTCAGCGCATTCAGTCGGTGTGCTTTTCCCTGGCACGTTAACCGCAATTCGAAAGTGCATTTTTAGTAAAATTGTGCTATCACTTATGGTTGCGAATAATTTCCCCCCCCCCAATGGTATCATGCATTTTTCGCACTTATTTTCTATGCCTTTATAACTTCAAATATATTTACTAGAAACCAGCAGTATTCTTTTCTGTACTCATTGGGTAGCGAGTCACGTTTTCTCCAAATATCTACTTGAAAAAAGGATGAATTTTTGATTTTTGCGATGTTTTTCTGTTTATGTGCCCGTAAAATTTCCATCCATAAGGCATCTTATTTGTCCATTTATCGATGCGGCATGTGGTTAGGAAACTGGAATGCAAGCGTCATAACAATTCAGATTGCGATTTACTCGGGAATCGACGAAGTATTCTTAAAACTAAAACATACCCTCTTTTCAATTATACAATTTGAAGAAGAGGTAGATTGCTAAAAGATAGGTATAATTAAGAATATTCTGTGATAGTTTTCTGTAAAATATATTTACATTTAGGGAGCACCGGAAATTAATGCGAAAAGTTAGTACTGCTTAAGTATTCATTTATTCTGTGTTGTTTTTACAGACTGTCCGACATTCTCATGTGACTCGTATATCCTGCTGGACGGTACTGAATATTACAACTTTGCTTGAATAATCTTTTGTAATCGAAGACAAAATGTAATTAAAGTTTCAGGAAAGATAGCACATCTCCTGTAATTCAGTCGATTCACACCCTATATCTTTTCAGGAAAAGGACATATTTGATGGATTATTTTATTTCGTATGTTCAGCCCAACTGCTCGTGTGCATTAAGCCGTGTTTTAGAGGAAGACTGCTTGTCATTGGGAGACGATGTCAGTTTCTGGCATGGCAAATTCTACGGCCACTCGGTTTATTTGCTCAGAGCATGCGACCTGCGTATTTTACCATTGTTTGCTCTCCCTATAGCCACTTCATGGTGCAAGGCAGATAGAGGACTTGAGGACTGTCTCAAAATAGTCGGATTTTTCGGCAAGATTGGAATATACCACCCAGGCTTAAAACGTCTACTTACCTAGCTGCTACCTACTTTCTTTGTCTGCAGCTGGTTCTCGACCTCAGCAGTAGTGATTTGGACGGTACGCTCTTCATATTCCTTTACTTTATCTACAATGGTGCAGCCGGCGTTTGGCCATCTACCCCAAAAACGATGCATTTAAACGTATGCTCACTGTTTGACCTCCGCGAATACCATAAAGCCACAGAAAAAGACTGCCGGAGCTTTTTACGTCTACACGACGGGAATTTATTTCGATGGCTACGGTGCAAAATGCTATCATAATGACGCGTGTTTACACGACCAAAGTTCAGTACTTAAACGATTTTGACTTTCATGAATGAATGCGAAGGTTTGAGCCCCAGAAGATTGCATGAGCGAAGGAGAAGTCTTTTCGAATATGGTGACAATTTATTTATTATTTACAGCTTTCAAACCCCTGCATTAGTAACAAAAGAGGGCACTTATAGGGGGCTACTAACCAATCAATGATTACTGACACTAGTTTGGAATTAACTGCGCAGGGCTCTGTACGTCGGCGCAAAATCCATGCATCGCTCAGCTTTGGGTCGGGGTGCTCTGAGTTTATTAGGGATTGTCCTGTTGCGAAATATGTGCTGTAACTTGAGATTAAATTATTGTGTGCTGTAACTTGGGATTAAATTATTGTGTGCTGTAACTTGGGATTAAATTATTGTGTGCTGTAAATTGGGATTAAATTATTGGGGGTTGGCTGTACTGGTGCCACTCTCACAAACATGATGACGAGAACTCAGCCGTGATATCGCAGTGGCGTTCGTAATTGTCACTTTCAAGGGGTCATATTTCAGTCCAATGGGTTTTAAAAATAAAGATAGTTCCTTCCGCCGTGGGCCAAGTTTAAGGATGAGACTCACTTCAAAGTAGGTTGCAGATTCTTTGTGCAGCCTTTCAAGCAAATGTGGTTTGAGCCACACTGGCATGGATAATCTAAGGAAAAGGGCATAAACCATAAATAGTTTTGTCTTTCGGAGTGTACTGTAACCAGACAATTGAAAAGTACTCAGTAAAAGTCACCATTCTACCGCTCATGATTTGGCCTAAGTTGGGGTCCCATGTTAGACGGTTTTTTGATGGCATCCGAGTTATCATTTCTGTTTGAAAGTATATACAGATCTTTCTTTCAATGCGTAAGTTTATTTTCACCTCTCGAACGGTGAACCGGCTTGCGTTCCTTTTATAAACATGTGTTGGTTGCAGCGATTGCACCTACTTCGATGTTGGTTGGTTTTCTTCGCGTAATCGCCGGTATTTATGTCTGTAGGCTTGTTTCTGGTGACTGTGGTGACTTTTGTCTGAGCCTGAAACGTCAGATTTTTATGAGCATGCAAGAGTTTGTTGGTGGATAGGAGGTCAGTGCCATCATTCACTAAGTTATTTCCGTCGGTTCCGCGTCCAGGCAGTGGAGTCCATACTTTTTGCGCAGTTTCTCCGACGTCGTTGCCGTTCACAGGCCTGCGGTTCATCCTGTAGAATGTGTTTCAGTTCCTTTCTGAAAGCACAAAATCCCCAGATCACATTAAATGTCGGCCGCACGTGGTTTTGGTAAGAATGACTTCTGTGGCCTACACAGGACAGAGGAAAAGGAACACACGCTCAAGTAATAAAAGTTAACCTGCGCATAATTCCAAGACGGGGAAATATTCCCCCATCGTAACCGTAGCTCTCATCTTAATCCTAAACGTAAACACTACATTTACCACCAACCCTAACCTAAAACCTAACGCTAAATTTTACCCTAACCCTACTTCTCCTGGAATTTGGTGCTAAGGGTGGTTCCAGTGCTCATCTCCTATCTAGGGGCCTGTGGACAGCCTGTCAGCTGCCCATCCCCCCAACACAATACCGGTTGTCGGCTTTCGGGTCTGTGGTTTTCGGTCAGTTCCTCTCCGATGTCGTTGCCGCCCCCCTAGGGACTATGTTTCAGTTCCTTGCTGAAGGCGGAGAATCCTTTGATTACTTTAGATGTCGGCCGTAGGCGTTTTGTTGCCTATAGACGCAGCTCGTATTCTGTCCCCCAAGATGACACTAGTTAGACAGGTGATGTCGTCTAATCAGAAGCATCTAGTGGCCAGCAGGGTGGATAATCTTGCATGGCACAGTGATTTGGCGCGGGTTTGCTTTTTCTCTGCTATACTTAACTGCGCAAAGCACCTGACGGTGGAGTGCGCTTTCTTTCAAATTACTTTTGACTTCTTAGACGTTATCCGCCTTGCTTTCGCTTCGGTCACATTGTTTGCCGACTTCTGGGTTTGGCTCAATGTATGGGAAAGCGCAAATTCTGTGCAAACTTTACTGAATGTCCTTGGCGTCAAGTTGAAATCACCTCATGGGCAAACAGTAAAGTATGCCCAGGACAATATGCTGTGCTGCACAAGGTATAATTATGGAAAAAGTTTCAATTTTTCTATAACAGTTAGTGGTGTGGAGAAAGTTTCTCACTAAGTAGACGACAGGCGTCGTTCTTTCTGAGGTAGATAACCGAAGCCATATCACGTCCAACTACTGCACTGGAAAGTTTTTCGGGCGTACAACAGATGCCAAAAACAGGCGACCTGTATTTATAGACCATTGTGATTTATACAGTGGCATCGAAGTTTGCCCTAACGCGGGCTTGAACCGCCCCTTCCCACTGTTTAGTTTGCATGGTCGTTGTGACTTCCGCGTGCCCTGCAATTTGCTATCGATACTCTTCTGGATCCGCAGAGTGAAGATTTGAGGGTTGTCAGGGTAGCTCTCAAGCAGTTCTGTAGTTCACATTCGGTAACCCCGAGTAGCTGTCACGGAATATCCCATTTTTGACTAGTTTTCAATGAGTGTTTGTCGTCAAGCTCCCTCCGAGGACGCTACACCTATAATCGATTATGGAGGTCTAAAGAGATGAGCACGCGGTGCTCTCTGTCATATGTCACACGTGTATTTGAAAGTAATTGGGAGACACAGTACACCATACTGGCTACCCAGGTACTGGCTGACTGCCCGGACACACTTGTTTCACCGATATTCTACCGAAGCTGGCAGCAGAACAGACGGTGAGAAGAAGTAGATACAATTGCTAGGACAAAAGCTTTATTCGCCTGACGTTTTGGATTCCGACTCGAGCCCATCCTCAGAGAGTATCAGCTACGTGTGCCAAAAGGTGCCGGTAACCTCCGCCGCAAAGCGTTTGCTGAACGCTGATCACATTGGAGCCCAACTATTGGCAGCGAGCCCCATTGCTCAATGCTGGAGCGTTGAATTTAAACCCTCAGTGACCAAATAACCGAACTTCAAGCCCTTGCTCACCCACACCTGGTGCTGCATGTAGCTGGTTGTAGACGGCTGGTAAGCAGGAGGTGACCATACCAACCCACCACACCTCTTGGCTGTGTCGTACTCCTTTCTGTATATATTACCAGTCGCTCTGTGACTTCCTGCTTGCCAGTGATTAATGGTTGAGCCCCAAGGCGAAACGAAAGGAGCATATCCCTTAACCCGATCAGTGAAGCCCTTTCATTATGTATTCGAGGCATTTCGTCACGCCAGAACGTCCCGCCTGCCACAGCGCGTGCCCGAGGACCTTACATGTCTTGCACAGATTTTGCTATTTTTAAGCGAGCCTCCGCGCATTATTTGGTCGTGCAAGATTTTAAGGTCTCCTTTGTCTAAATCGCTGGAGATCATGCGTTTGCGCTAATGCAACCTAAGGTTGCGCGCATGTTTCGTACCCCATTTCGTTCTTCTTCCACCTCTTCGCATCATGTCTTTCCACCTCGCGGGTTTCCATGATCTGACACAGGGATCAGCCGCATCTGGTCGTCCCTCGCGCAATATACTCGACAGGGCCTGCAGTAGCCGACCAAATTGACTGAATATTCGTAAATAACCTTGAGTTTCATTTAACTGCCCTTGGTACTTCTTTATACTTGACTGCCATGATCTACCGAGTACTTATGTTACCACTATATGAGCTTCACGTATCTACTCTGCCTGTACTTGTAGTGACGGGGGCCATCGGCATATTTTGTTATGTCACGTCTTTGCACTTTTCCTGTGCAGATGATTACCCTGCCCAGTCTCTGAAAGCTGTTGTTCTTTTGTCTTCCAATTTATTCGCTGGGTATTGGCGTGTGTTAAAACTTATGCATCATCAGCGTACCGCCTACATGCTCATGTGTAAGTTCACGGCATTGTCGATAGGTCGGGTCTTCATTTGTGTTCACGTTCGACCTTCAGTGTCCACTTCAGTGGCAGCAAACCATCTGCTGCCTCTTTTGATTTACAGAGATTCTCTGGATTCGTTAGTAAAAAAAAAAAAACTCGGAGACTACTGCCCAGTCGGCTATTTCGCACCCGACGCCATCACGTTTTGCGGCCAAAGACGTTGAGATTGGCACACTCACACACGCACGGCTTAAAAGGTCACCTCGAATAGGTTTGCGGTTATGTAGCGCTGGACAGCGTCGTTAGACACCGCTTCAAGCAGGCATATCTGGATGTAGTAAGAAAATGGGTTTATAACTTATGAATTCTGCTATAGTGAATAAACGCTAGAGTAAAAAAAGAGGGAAACAGTAATAAAAGCGAAATGCGAAGTACCATACAAAGGAGTAGAGGTGGTTTGGTAACCAGTTAGGTACCGGTAGAGATTGCAGCCCTGTTGGCAACTGCGGGTAAAGGCCGTGAAGATGCTGACGGTACGGGACACGTGTGACGAAACGTGAGTGAGAATGGAGGTCGATGTCAGAGGCAGGGGGTGGGGGAGGAACACCAGTTATCTTCACCGACCAACGATCACACTGCTCTCATCCAGGATGGCCATGAAAAGTGAACTCAGCACATTCAACCAACCCTGTCGAGTTTGTGACTCGTAAAACAAGCTCAGCAGGCAAGTGGCCGTTGTCGGAGCATCAGTTCACGATGTATTGCGTAGTAAAGAAGTCTCTAACAATGGGGTAATCGTCTCCTGTCGATTTTCTGCCGTCAAGTTGCGCCATTTTGCGGAAAGGAATTTTGAGCTGGAGTTCTCACGTTCGAAGAGAACCGAGTAGAATGCTTACCATTTCAGGCCGCGTTTAATGTGAGCCACTTTGGGACATACGCGTGTTGCGCCAATTTTTTTTAGATTACCCTGGCATTTGCCGTTTACGTTTATCTTCTTTTTACCACCGAGTTCACGAGGGTTGCAGCGTTTGCGTTGTTAATACAGGTCCTAATTGAACCACGTGCTCATCCATGAAGAACTCGGGCATTCGATTGGTTTTCATGGTAGGGGGACGAGGGAGTGAAGTTGGCAGTGGAGAATCCCTCTCTCCATGGAATATTCCTTACTATAACGAATACGAAGCACTTGCATATACCACCACGCGCTTGGGGGTCGTGGCTTCGAAGGTTGCCAATTAACAGTCCCTATGGGGAGTAATTTGAGGCGAATGGAAGATAGAATTAGCATGTACCGTCTTAGTTTAGTTATAGCACGCAATGGAGATGTTTCTGTTATCGCGATCACAGCTTCGGGGGGTTGTGCCCAAGACTCAACTGGCAGGTTGCTAAGCTGAATGACTACTCGATCCCTGGTTAAAACAGGATTTTTCCTAGACTCGGATCGGTGCGTGCCTGCCTAATGATGGCACGTAGGTCGGATGGGGTCATTCCAGCCTTCCTTTTCTTTGCCAAAGATACTTCTCGAATAGAAATACAACATCGAGCCCGTGGCCCAATGGTTTGAACTTTAGACTTCTGATCAACAGGTCGTGCGTTCGATCCTCGGGTTGTGCACCACCTGAGGTTGGGTATTATTGGCTGATGGCGGCTAATGAGCCAGAA
This sequence comes from Schistocephalus solidus, assembly GCA_017591395.1. Lineage (NCBI taxonomy): Eukaryota > Metazoa > Platyhelminthes > Cestoda > Diphyllobothriidea > Diphyllobothriidae > Schistocephalus > Schistocephalus solidus. Next base: position 144,248 of record WEDG01002535.1, read on the forward strand.
ATAGTCATTCCAGTGTCCCTTGTCTTTTGTCGGCATTGTAACCCTGCTTCTACTACTACTACTACTACTAATGGGCGCTGTGCGACTGTTGGTAATGCTAGAGAATGAGCCTCAAAGCAGAGCGGGACGTGAGATCTGTTAATGATATGTTTCTCGTTAATCATCGGTTGCAAATCTCTCCGAATTCTACGCAACCAGGTTCTGCTGACGTAGATGAAGAGACTATTTTGCCGCAGTCTTGCCTCGCATGAACAAGATGCTGGGAGAGCGGGGTTTCCTGATTCATTTACCTGTTTCCACTCACGCTAATTTTATCTTTAAATTTTAAACTCAAATGACTGCATGAGCGCTTCTGTAAATGCTACCGCATACAAACATCCCGTCTGCAAGAGTCGTTTTCCCATCCCTGGAGGCCTCGCCGGCTTCGTCAACGCTCCAGTATTTTTGATGTCGAGCCATTTTTGTTACCTCATGTACAAGCCATATCTCTTATTCGCCGCCTATAGCGTGCGCTTTGTCCCGCCGTTCCGGAGCGCCTCTGTCTTCCAAGCTTGTATGTTCTTGTGTTTCCGTTGACTTTGATAGTACTAACTGCGCTTCCGCCTTCGCTCCTCCTTTTGACAGTTTCGTTTAACGTTTCTAGAGTTATTTGCTGTTGGCACCTTCAGTTTGCACTTTTTTAGTAAAGGCATCCCCTTATCACGAATAGTTAAGTGTTATGCATTTCCTGCCCCCCTCCTCCTTTTTTACTACTACTACTACTACTACTACTACTACTACTACTACTACTACTACTACTATTACTACTACTACTACTTCTACTACTACTACTACTCCGTCCCTCCTCCTTTCCTCTATCCCTACTCATCATCCTATTTTTTCATATCCACCTCCTACCTTTTCCCTATCTCACCTTCCCTCCTACACCTGCTCCTTCGCTCGCTCCCCTTCCTATTTTCCCTCTCCTTCTATGCCGCCTACATCATTTCCATTTTCTCCCTGTAGTTTGCCCAAAAGCTGGGGAAGTTTATGGAGGATGAAGGACTTTCTGATCTCAAGGTGTGGACCAGCCATTTTCGGCGCACTATCCAGACTAGCGAATTTATTCAATGCAGTCGCCTCGAACACTGGAAGGCGCTTGATGAGTTGGATGCTGTGAGTCTTGTGTGCATTTATTCCACCCACTAGCCTGTTGTCTTGGAAGCACTGAAGCCTGGATGTCTCTAGCACCTACATTTCCTCCTCAAGAGCTACTTTTCTGAATGCAGTCTGTAAGCATGCGAATACTTGCACCATGGGGAACAGAGCATGAATTAGCGTAAGCGTTGCGTCAGTCACGAAACGTAGTTAGGAGCGCAGAAAAAGGTAGTGGGGGACTGTGATACCCATTTCTGGCTTATTAGCCGTCAACAGCCAGCCATACCCAACTTCAGATTCGTATGAACTGAGATTCGAATCCGGATTCTTTGGTCATACAGTGTTATTAAGTCAAAGTCTTTACTACTGAGCCCCAAGGCTCAGCGGGAGGCGGACATTTCCTGTAAGGCGATCGGTGAACACCTTTACCGTGCTAGCAAATATTCCCGATCGCAGCCGACAGAACAACCATGCCGTGACTCAATGGCGGCGTGTTGGACTTATCAACCCCCACTGACCAAAGAACTAGCGTTCGAATGAGAGGTCGTACAGACCTGGGATTGGGTATGGCTAGCTGACAACGGCTTATAAACATGAGGTGGCCATTCCAGCTCGTCGGTATGCCGGTGAGGGCTCTAGATTAAGCTGCAATGCGCAACGTAAGGAGCGTCTTCCATTACCCAATCGGTGAACGTCCAACCCTCCCCATACTACTGATATTTTTATTCAAGATTTCCCTATTTGTTTAGCGTATCTACAGACAGCAGTTAGTGGGAACGGCCAAGGCAGTTAACTACTGAACCTGGGGATCAGACCGCTATCAGTTGGTTTCCAGTATACCGAATACCCTGCTGAAACATCAGATATGATCCGTGTGCCTTGGCGATCACGAACTGCCAGTAAATCCGCTCAGCCCGTCTCCACTATGGGATGAGCTGCATACGCCCTTCAATGGCTTAGCTGCGTAAATTAGTCAGATCTTTCCACTGTCAGTTGCTGCAGGATCGGGCTGTTCTGCTGGATTGACCTATATCTTGAGCACAGCAATTATAGTAATCAACGTCGTATGAGTGGCATAGTATCATTGCAGTATTTTATACCGTGTTAGGAACACTGGCTACGAGAAATTAGCAAATGACTTGCCGCGAGGTGCGTTAGGTTTACCATCGTCTATCTTCCTTCTGAACCAGGCAAATGTAACGCGATTGTCTGAATACCATGGTGGCTGCTACAATTACAAAATATTTAAATCCAGTAAGGCAGTGCAGGATTCAGAAGTCAGTGCAGCTTTAAGCAGAAGTTAGTGAACCGTTGTGCTTAGCTAACATCTCGAGCGACTTACCTATCGAAAATTTGTTCCTTTTCGTGTCACAAAACCCTTACAAATTGCGTCTAATTTTGGTTGCCTCTTTAGGGTGTCTGCGAAGGGATGACCTATGATGAGATCCAGCAGCAGTACCCGTTGGAGTTTTCCCGACGCGATGCCGATAAATACAACTACCGCTACCCAATGGGCGAGGCAAGTCCCCTCAATAGCATCTTCATTTTTCGTTTACTAACTAGCTACTGAAGCTGACAACGTTAAAATCAACAATTATATACAGGAATAAATCTGGACTTACTGGGCAGTACTGCGTCAGGAGCCCAAATTTTGTTGCCCGGACGTTTGAACGTCCTAAGACAGTTGGACTGTCGCAAGCGGTGATATCCACCGCATGCTCCAGGGAGCGGCGCAGCACCGGTGACTTGTACGTGAACCATTTTATAGTGAGGCAGACTTGCGAAGCATCTATCTTATTTCCTCCTCCTTCACCCACTTTTCTCTGATTGAAAGACGCTTCCAATGTGACAGGAGGTGGGCTTGGCGCAGTGCTTGATATAGCTAAATATTCCGTCCACGCGTGCTACACCCACGACCTGATCCCCATTATCTGTACTAGACGTCTATAAGAGCGGTGTTGATCTCATTTATGAGCGTGTTATAAAGGCTTCACTGCAGAGGAGCCACTGTAGCCTATCTTTCTGCTCCGAAAATAGCCGTCATCTCTTCAGTTGCCAATCTTTCAGTCCACGACTCTTAGCTTGTCAGATTTATTACACTGAGGAATGTGCAGATTTTCCATGGGATCGATTCCCACTTTTATCGGCTTCCCTCTCTCCTCTTCCACTGGACTGTTAGGATTGGGCCAGTTGCTGGCAAGGCTGAACGGCCAGGCTACTCGTGTCATAAACTCCCAGACAACAGCGTCCAAGCTTTCGTCTTCGATCGAAAGGGTAACGTCACGCTCCACAGTATCAAACCTCCTTCACGTCTGCGCTGAATGGTTGATAGTCAACGTTCCCTCAGCCGCGGTTGCTGGGTGGCTGTCGCCGTCGCTGTGATTGCTTTTTTTCGCTCTGGCATGACGAATCGTCTCTCATGACCCACCTAAGGCGACACTCCAGTGATAGCTCTGAGAGAGCCCTGCTACAAATCGAAGCATCGAAATTTTTCTATCCGATTCGGGGTTCTTTATGTCAAGTTAACTGCCACACCGAGCCTAGTAGGCGACTGCGTATACGAATGAACCTGCATCTCAAGACAGTAGAGTAGGTGTGACCTTCTTGCTGTGGTGGCAAAACTGGCTGACTTAATTGGATACCTGTTAGCCTAAGTGCACGCCATGAACGTTGACTAAGAGAACGGCCACATTGTGTACCAGAAAAATCTGAGTCTGAACCTGTAACCTATAATGGCACTATATCTCCATTAGAAACAAGGTTCTGCGTTTGTCTCTGGCGTCGAAGACACTTTTTCACGAAGCTCGTTGGGTATCCATTGGACCGGAAGAACTAATACAAATACGATAGTTCTTTCTGAAGAAGGTCATCGCTGCTGCAATAGCGGAAGGCCCGACGGAAATTTTATTCCTTACCTTACATGCAAGGTGTTTCCGAAACAAGCTCTCGACTATTAAGTCACTTTGGCATCTCTGTCGCCCACAAGCCTGCGTCCTCCATACGCGCAACCCTATGCAGAGTAAAGGACCCTCTACTAAAAGAACAATTAAGCAATGTCATTAACCGCATACCGTGCGCCAACTGCCCTTCTGTTTACATTGGCCATACAGGCCGACGTCTTGGGACTCGCATCAATGAACATAAGCTAGCCATTCGCCGACGTGACCCCCTTATCACTCGTGTTTGCGCGCTCCCCTGAATGCGACCATCGCTTCAATTGGGACGGTGCCGAAGTGATCGCCATGGCCAACACCAAACAAGCTCGAGAATTCCTCGAAGCTTGGTACTCTAGCACAACTAGCATTAATCGCCACGTTGACCTAGATGCTCATTACGAAGGATTACGTGCACTATTTACTAACGAGCGCCCACCCCTTAGCAACGACTGCTAATCCTTGCGGCTTTTAATCTCAATTTTTGCCAACCCCCACCTCACACATGGTGAACCGCAATTAAACATTCCGACACCTCCAACCGACGCAGTGACCCCTAAATCCAACCCGGAACCATGATCGATAATCAAGCCGGTCGTAGTTACTTGCCGCCTACCTCCCCCTCCCAAACAAGCCAATGTAATTGTTCTCTCCTCACCTCCCCGTCCCAAAAACATGCCCCCGATTAATGGTCCACCCACCCTCACACCAGCTGTTTGTTTGTCACCATCTGTCCTGTCTCGCCACTTCACTTTCTCCTCTGTTCATTTCGTCTGACGACGGGTTGGTGTCACCAACTTGAAAATTTACGAGTACAACTCCATTTCCCGAAGAGCATTTGTCTTTTCATTATACTATCTCGGGATGCAAACCACCTCTGTTATTCAATATATATATATATATATATATATATATATATATATATATATATATATAAAACAAGGGAGACTGGAATGGCCATTTCTGGCTTATTAACCGTCATTAGCCAGCCATACCCAACCCCAGGCTTTGCGGCGCCCGAGGCTCGAACTCGCGACCTTGTTGGACAGAAGTCCAATGCTCTACCCACTGCGCCACGAGAAGACGGGAAGTCGTTCTCTGTTACCAATCGTTTATTCATCCAACGTTTCGAACTCTCACGCATATTTAAATCCCCTCTGCCGAGTATGACCTTCATCAGCGCCATTGATTTGTTCGCGCAGGGCCTGATATGCAGCTGGCAGATCGATATGTCTATTAGTCAATTCCGCGGTCTTCTGCCACGCTTCCTGAAGCAGACGTGAAATTCGGTCATCTGACTGACCCATTATTCTCACGTTGCCAAAGTCAAGTCGTGCCCTGGCGAGGACGCGTGAGCGGCTACCAAGGAGAGTTTATCCTTCCATCTCACAGCAAGCTCGTGCTCGTGCATTCTCGTGCAAACCCGTTTGCCGGTTTCGCCAACATAATTGGCTCGACCACGATGGCAGTCTATCCGGTAAATTACGCCGGATTTTTGGTTGAGGGGGATTGGGTCTTTAGGTTGCATGAGTTGCCGGCGGATTATCGTTTCTGGACTGTGAGCCACGCCAATACCAAATTCCCTCACTAATCTAGCGAATTCTTCGGATACGCCAGTTATTTAACGAACTACACGCCAGCAATTAGCCCCTTTGATTTATTCTCTTGGCTTCTCTCCTGCATTTCTTAACAAAACTCCCAGGATATTTGTTGACCGTGAAGAGTTTCTGCAGAAACTGGACCTCGGCCTTCTTGTCGGCTGGTTCGGTACAATGGGTTTCCGCTCTACGGTACAGTGTTCTCACGTAGCTGGGTTTTGCGAGAGGGGGTGGTCGCTAAGAAAACTCAGAATGCCAGAGGTATTAGTCGCCTTCCTGTAAACTGTTGTTTTGTGTTCTCCATCACCCTTTCTGCATAGCAGCACGTCGAGAAACGGCAACTGGCAGTCTTTTTCTGCTTCCATCGTGACCTGGATGTCAGGAAAGATCGAGTTCAGATTCTTTGAACAAAGGGGACTACGTGAACACAGTTTAGGCACTCTTGGGCGATAGAACTGTCTATATCCCTCGCGAGGATAATATGACAAAGACGCAAGTAAGAAATATAAACAAGGTCCTGTCAAGTCTTCAAAAGTCAAAAGCAATGACACAGTTTGATTGTCAAAAGATAAAACCAAAGGACACAGCGCACGCGAGATTCTATGGTCTGCCCAAGGTCCAAAAATCAGGAACCCCCTACGGCTAATCGTCTCTCTAAGAAGCACCCAAACATTTGGACTAGCCAAGTGGCTGTTTCAATTTCTCACGTTTCTAACCCAAGCTTCCACAACAACCGTCCGCTCAGCTGAACAATTCATACGAAAGTTGCAGAGTATTCGACTTATGGGTGAGGAAATGATGGTATCTTTCGATGTGACGTCACTTTTCACCGCTATCCCACAACTCCTCGCAGTCGAAACCATGCAAACCCCGCTAGAAGAGCACTATAACAAGGTGGACACGAAACTCAAAATAAGGCACCTTACCGACCTCTTGAAATACTGTTTGTACACCTTCTTCATCTTCAATGGAACCTTGTATGAACAGGTCAGAGGAACACCGATGGGGTCACAGTTGTCCGGCCTGATTGTTGAGGCAGTATTGTAGAGACTGGAGGCACTGGCGTTCGACCACGATTGTGGGTGCGGTTTATATGTATATGGAAGGAGAAAAAAAATGCGATCTCTGGCGTAGAAGATTTACACACTCGTACTAGAACGCATCATCGGTGATAGGGAATAGGGAAAATACATGGTTTAACTAGGTCTTTCGTGCTCACTTGTGCTAGGTCTACCCGCCTCGCTTCTCATTGGTCCCCTCGTGTGCCAATGGTGCCTGACGGCCTCATAGGGCACAGGTAGGTCGATGCTGCGATTGATAGAGTTGGTGTCTGACTGCCAGGCTTCGATGACTTCTCTCGCCAGTCTGCTTTCGGTTCGGCCGAGCATTTGGGCCCGTCAAAATCGAACCGATAGTTGTTTTCTAAATTGTGCATGGCGACGTGTTTTCGTACATCCTTTTGCATAACGGCCAAAGTATACTCGTGCATTCGCGTACTCAGTCGTTTGTCGGTCATTCCGCAGTAGTTGGCCGGTAGTCTAGACAGTTGATGCGGTAAATAACGCCTGGTGTGTCCTCGGGTGGTAGTGAATTATTTGATTGCATGAGAAGGGGGCAGATAGTGGCCTCCGGCCGGTGTCAGACGCCCTCGTTTAGCGGTCGTAGCCCACGCTCAGTGGCTTTGGTAACGTTTCACATGTAGGGCCAGATACGGAATACTTCAAGTTTTTGTTTTTGCTCGTTGTAGTTATTTGTGTGCCTTTAGTACAAGCATTTATTTACGAAGCTACATGGACATCCATTGGCGGTAAAGAGGCGCCATAGGGTTTTACGTTCCGCAGCTTCTCAGCCTCCGTGCTGTAGTATGTCTGGATGCGGCAAAAAAGCGATCGGATTCAACTGCGTTTATGTGACAGGGGGTGATTGCTGTTGTAGTGAAGAATTTTGTCCATGATTTTCGCTTTTCGAAACATGCCGGTCTAGAGGGTTCCGTCCTGCCTTGATATCTGAACGTTAAGAAAAGGGAGCATTCCGTCCTCTTCTTCATCCATTGTGAATTGAATCTGTGTGAAAATCGAGCTCAGATCCCTTTTGAAGTCCTTTTTCGCTTCTCGGTTTATGATACCAGAGGTGTCGTCTACATAGCATATCCAGAATTTCGGCTTGTATAGCTGGAAGACCCCTGTTTCCAGTTCTTGCAAGACGGCCTCCGCTAAGTAGCCGGAGATAGATGATCTCATCGGGATTCCCTGGATTTGCTCATAAACACGGTCCTTAAATGTGAAGTACGTGCGAAAGCAGTAGTCCAGTAGCTCCATCGCGTGTTCCCTTTTAAAAGGTTTTCCTTTTTTACCTTCTCTCCAGAAGGTCATCGAGGAATCTCGTCTATTCTTTTGGGATGGATGTGAATAGAGGGATGCCGTCAAAGGACACCATTATCTCATGGAGGGTGACTGTGATGTTTCGGAGTTTTTACAGGAAGGGCGTTGAGGATACGGCTGTGTTCTGACCCATCCATCAGTTTCTTAAAATGCTTAGCAAGCCATTTAGCTAGTCCTTATGTAGGCGTGCCTTTTAGCGCCACGATAGGCCGCAGGGGAACATTCGGCTTGTGGATTTTTGGTAAACCATAGACTCGTGCTAAGATGGCATCCTGTGGTCTCATTTTTCTCCAACCATTTTCGGCTATTGCTTTTTGGCTCCTCATTTGATTCAGGCTCTTAGGGACTTTCCCAACAAGGTTTTCATGGGGTCAGATTCGACGACTGACTGTCGTTTTAGTTGCTTCTGAGCTTGTACCACATATTTCGACTTGTCCAAGATCACAGCTGCCCGTTCATTTGTCTGCTGGAACAATGAAAATTTCTTCGTCCTTCTTTAATTCCCTAGTGGCCTTCAACTCGGCTGGGGAGATGGTTCGGTGTGGCCTGTGGGATATGATGAGGTTTGCGACTTGTTGGCAGATCGAGTTCTTGGCGTCTTCTGTGGTCTGCGTCTTTGAGAGTGTCGCTTATAGGGAGGCACTGTATGTGCGTCTCCTGTGTTGGTAGGGATTACTTATATTGCCCCCTAAATATGACACGGGAATTGGACCGCTATGCTCATCTAATAAAGGTGGCTTTGTGCATAATTCCAGGAAGGGTGAATATTCCCCGTGAGCAAAAACCTCACCCCCCTAGCCCTTCAGTTAATAATAACCTTAAACCTAATCATCCTTCCCTTTAATTAGGCTTAAAGTCACCTGTATTGTGAATGGTTACCGTTCTCATGTTCTGTTTAGCGGGCTATATAAGTAATCGTTACTAGGGGCATTCGCCTTCGCATTGAACCACCCCGAACGTTTGAAATTACAATCATGAAAATCTTATTAGTACACTTCTGTAGTTGATTCCGTGGGTTCTGCTCCTCAGGAGCTGTTTTTGCTGTTGTTTTTGGTGGTGGTGCAAGTATAGGGTCTTAGGTGCTGCCAATAGCCTTGGGTATATTAACTCGCCTTCTTGACGCAGGTGGTTGCGCGTGCTCGCGTTTACTCTGCCTACTTCTTCCAGACAGACTTTCCTTTCCATCGTCGTGCCACCTTTTTTTCCTGAAACGATAGGTGATCTGTAATTGCTCCTGCTGCTGTGCATGCAGTTGTCCATACGACATTCAGGCTCCGGTATGCTGCTGTTTCTACGTGGTTGCTGGTCCACCTCCCACATCCCAGATGATGTCATGGATAGTAGAAAAAACAACGCACGAGGCATTTTTGCCAGGCAACTGTGTCCCCCCTTGACGCGCCGTGTGCCTTCTGTCGGCCACTTAGGCTGACGTTGGGAGAACAAAAGGCGGATACTGCACGGCTTTAGTCAACTATGGTTCGTTTTGGCGACCCCGATCAGTCCGTTCTGGGCTGGACGGCATTATCCGATTGCTGGTTGTTGTTAATGTTGCTTAAACTGGCAATCTACTACGTTCGCACCCACCTCCGTTAGCTTTTGATACGGTCTCGTCACCGGTGAAAGGTGGTTATGGGAGGATAGAGTGTGCTGGATGCTGTGCAAGTTGGTCTCACTATAATATACTTCATGCGTAGGTCACCAATGTTGCGCACAGCCCATGGGGCAAGCATTGGACGTCCTCATTTGCGATGGTCGAACGTTTGGTGTGTGCTGGTCTTATTTCGGTGTGTAGTAGCTCACATTTTTACTCAGAAATCGCGTCGAACCTTACCCACTACCTCCTGTCCACTGCATGCCGGACATCCTGGCTTAAATTATCGGTTCACAATCCTGTGTTTGCTTTGTGTATTTTTTTCAATAATGCCCTTCTTTTTTATTCCCATACCTTGCTTCTATGCGATCTTGAGAGCTTAGACAAATAAGGTAGTGTTTCCGCTGTTCAGCGAGTTCCCTCTTTGCTTAATCCCGCAAGTACTTGTACTCGATAGAAAGAGAACGTTACCTCCACTCCCATCCCCTTTCCAGTCCTACCAGGACCTTGTTGCTCGTCTGGAGCCTGTTATCATGGAACTTGAACGCCAAACCTCCGTCATGGTGATCTGCCATCAAGCTGTTGCCCGTTGTCTCCTTGCATACTTTCTCGAGTTGGATAAAGGTATATTGATTTTCTCCTCCTGCTCCTCCTCCTCCTCCTCCTCCTCCTCCTCCTCCTCCTCCTCCTCATCATCATCATCATCATCATCATCATCAGCAGCAGCAGCAGCAGTGATGGCAGCGTCGTCCGTTTGACTTTACGTATTTCAGCCAGTTTTCGCTGTGAATTGAGACATGATAGTGTCTCACTGTCACTTATTCCGGCTGGATATCCTGCTGGGCACCGTCGTCGTGAGGGCGCAAAATGGTCCATCGGTAACCTAGGAACGTTCTTACGCATGTCGCCATGCCGGTAGCTGAGTCTTTCCTGGTGCAGGCATTCAACTGTCACCGTATGCGGGCTTAACTAAGAGCAAGCTGAGATGCAGCTGACCACGAAAGTGGACTGTCACTGTACCCACCTCGAGACCGAAGATGGCTTGAAAGAACAAAAAAAACTTGGGTAACAAAATGATCCACGGGTTAAACGCACCGCCAAAGCCGGTATTGAGAGGCTACACACAAGGCAAAGTCTGGCATACAATGAGAGCTATGAGCATGAATTTCCAGTTTCTAGTGATGGGTTGACGAAGCCACTACCCGAAACGTCAGACACCTAAAAAACCACTGGTGACCGCCCTACTTCTTTTGACATACCACATTGGAATCGCATTTTCACTACTGCTACTGATCCACTGACTTTTGTGTGAACGGATGGCATAATGAAACGGTTCTTAAATGATTACGATTATCAGAGTCGGAGGAATGTGTTCAGCCTTGAGAGATGTAGTGGGAGCAGAGGAGAGGAGATAAGAGATATCCAAAAAGATCGCTGAGCCGACAGCCTTTAGGCAGCTCACATTTAAGAACCTCTCCCCTGTCACCATGTTGCTTGCAGTGTGTAAGGGGGCATTTAGCCGCCCGTGGAACTATAGGAAAGTACAGCAATGGTCCGGGTTCAATTAGCACCATAAAGTATGGAGAATCGAATGGAAGAGGTAGAACTCAAACTGAACTTCGAGATGTTTTGGGATTGTAGAAGCGACACCAAAGATGACAACTCAGCCACTAGGATGCGCCCCGACGGTGTTTACCCCCCACTACGATGCTTAAATACAGAGCTTCCAGTCATCGATATAAGTTAAAATATGGGAGCAACCAGTAGGCTACGGCACTCAAGTGAATTTAAAGGAACCTGGAGTCTGGTTTTAATTGAGGATGCCAATCAGGGGCCTTGTTATACCACGGGACCTTGCTCCTTCAGTAACTAATATTTTTTTTCTTTTGCATGTCCTACCAAACGATTCGGTCGAAAGCTACGTTCCATGTAGTGTCAATCTCGGGGTAGAAGCGGTGAGGGGAATGGAAGAGCATCAGACTGTGGAAAAAAGGGTAAATGTAAGGGGAGTGTTGTCTTCGCGGAGGATGTAACCATCCCCAATGATAAGCGATACACATCGAAATCGGAAGCCGGTGACCTTCACTCCATGCCCTTTGACAAACATAACTGAGATCGAATTTTCCAGTAAAGGGTGAAAGTGCGAAATACAGCGTCAGCCCCCGCATTCTGTAATCGACCGACGTAAGCGATATCAGAAATGGACTGAGAATTATAATTCGGTTACGGATCATTCAGGTATTTGGCGTACCGGATTCAACCTGTAAAACAGAGCCAGCGTTGAAAACACCACGCCTTTCGGTAGGTGCCAGCAAGGACATGCGGCGGGACGTTCACGGCCAAATATACTAGACTGGGGGTCAGGGGAGTGGGTAGCTTCTTTGAAAAGCCAGCCTGAGGTTGGCCAACTTCCATTTCAGAGGCGCGCCGGCAACAATATTTGAGGCATCGACCGTGAGAAATAAAAACTTCCACTATGGAATGCATAGGGCAAAGGGGAACCGCCTCGACAGAATGTGACCTCGAAATGTGTGAGAGCCTTAAACGTAGGCTTTCAAGAGCCCTTGGAGTTTCACAGAAGGTCTATTATAGAATTGTAGTGGCAGCGTTTGGCAAGAGTTGGTGGTCAAAAATGGACTCGCTCGATAATTCCTGAGTGATCTGCCACCTTAGGATAGGTTAGAATGAACACCGTGGGAGCCAGTCCGACTACCCAGGAATTCTCTTGATGAAAGGTAATGCCTAACGACTGCAATGGGTCAAGTTGTGGAGTGAGTAGTTGATGATGGCATAAACACAGGGAGAACGCTTACAGCACGATCAATAAAACGCTGAGCAGGGACTGATAAAACCCCAGCAAGCAACTTGGCGTAGCATATCATTTCAGGGGCTTAAACTGCTCGGAACCGAATGGAACCTCGGATCTCTATTACCGTGTGACGGGAATAGAGACGATCATCAGCGACTGGCTGCGCTTTCGAAAAGGGGCCAGCAGGTAAGGTGAACGGGCTCCTGGATGAGTGTCAATGCTGTGAGCAGTAAGCATCCTATCTCCTCGCTCACCCAGTCTTCTTCCGCGCTCAAGATGTCAACTATTTGTGAGGTGTCGCGGGGGCACTCCTCTATACTTCTTTGAGGGCAGTTATGTTTTGGTGGAAAACCCATGCATAGTTGGCTTTTTTGAATATTCTTTGTGCATAGAGCATCCCCAAAGATTTTAAGATGTCTGAGAAGATAGAGATCTGGCGTAATTCAGTTCTTCCAAACCCTGCGATCACCAAAAACCAGACGAAGTTTTATCTGGAGTTGAGATAACATGTTTAGTTGAGAGCCGCACATGTATTCTACGGGACTGATGATGAGTGCCTACAGTATGTTATTACACACTGGTGCGGGAAAGAGCGATTAGGGCGAGAGAAGACAGAAGGGCACTCACATTGCTGTGGTAAGCAGTGTCAAGGGTTGAAAGAGCTTCAGAGAAATTAGATTTGATGGGAGAAACACTGCCGAATGGAAGAATTGAGATCGGGGTGTAGGAGGTAGTTGAGAAGTGTGGACGAGTGAAAATCCCTCTAAGATAAGGTGGTGGTCGGCTCATTAAGGCAGACTTATCTACAAACAGCCGGAAAGTCAAAAGCGGCAAGAAAACCGGAGTCAGTTATGACAGGGAAACGTCTGCCACACAGTAAGGAACCGGGGGAAAAGACGTCAGTGTTGCTGGTCGGGGGAAAGATAACGATGGAAGACGGGGGTGATGTTGTCAGCCGGGGTTGGGGAGAGTGACGTTGGAATGCATTTTCGAGATGGTGCCAGTTTGCGTGCCACTGTCGACTAAGAACGATCTGCCAATCTAGCTGTAGCAAACATAAAATGTGTGACCAGAGCTGCAGTGGTTAGGGCCAACACGCTGACGGTCAGGTCGCCCCAATTTCTCGATCGGTCCTGCCGAAGGATGAAGGCGCAGGGTGGCAAGGGCAGAGACGTTACAACGAGCTTCAGCTGTAAACGAGGTATGACATCCGCAAGCGATCGTTTTGTTAGGGCAAAGTGGGGTAATAGACTAGGCTTGTGCGTGTAGAGAGCTAGCTAAACTGCGGGATGAAGGGTGGAGGTCTGCTTCACGTTGGAAAGAAACTTAACCTGTGGCTGGCTTCAGTGTCTATGCTTTCAAGTCCGTATTAGTGTGCGTTGGCGGAAGTCTTACGTCCTTCGCATCGGCCGTCCTACAGTTTCGGTGGTTTGCGCAGCCGAGACAGAGTCAGAAATAGATGAAAGATTGCGTATCGAAAATTGAACCTCCTTTCTGGTATGCGATGCCCAACAATAACGAGTTTCCAAAATATGACATCAGCGAGATCGACTGTATCGCAGGGAGCATGCGACCACCACTCTTACTAATGGTAGCAATGGTTTACCCACGTGGACAGCTTGTAGTGGTCGATGTTCTGGCGTACGAGGTCTGACCGAGTACCTAGGGTATGTTTGTAGATGGTCAGTCAGCGGAGAGTAAATTATTGAATAGCGCCCTCTATCTCTACGCCAAGGACTGAATCTGGCCTAGCGCAGGAATTCAGTTGTCACTGTCTGAGTAAGGAACCAACGGGGCTAGCGGTAAGCAGAGGTATCGGCGACTACGGGAGTAGCTCGTCGCAGATCAACTGCGGGCCCAATTCGCAATACGTAAGCTTGCTTGGTACAGATGACTTATGTGGCCCCTGACCACGTCTTTAGACCAGGAACCACCCGTAATATAGGTGTCTTTGTCCCAATTTCCAGGGAAAATAGGGCTAGGTTTATGGTTAATTTAGGAGTTAAGATTAGGACTACGGTTTAGGACCGGTGTTAGGGGGAGGACACGGGAATTGGGCGCAGGGCCAACTTTATTACTCGGATGGGATGTTCCTATTCCCGTTTAGAGGGCCAGTTAAGTCATCCTTACTCACTGATCGTCGTCAACTTGGAGGGAACAGCATTTCCATCTGCGTACCGGATCTGCGTGAAGTGAAAAGACAGAAATTTCGGGTGTTCTGTTCTCCGCACTGTGCTGGGGATCTTCTCTGTTCAAGGGAACGGCCACAATTCGTCTACAATATGTGAACTTGGCAATCTCGTCCGCCGAATCCCTCCCGAGACGAGCCTATGGGCGTTCCTACCCTTGAACTACTGTCAGTGGTCACCCTGTTTCCGTCAAACCTTTTTTGATTGGCTGGTGTACATTCTGCGGGTCGTTGCGGTGGCTCAACTGCCATTCGTCAACGCCTTTGTATGTGTGGCGTGCCCCCTAAACGGGCCACGGGGTAGATGCGTTGGACCAACACGGGGGAAAAATTAGGGCACGGCAGGCGTTATTCGGGTTGCGCTCCCATAACAAATGCCGAACATGTAAGGTGTGGTGGCACGCCTAGGGGTGGCTAGGACTAAGGGGACCCGGCCGCGCCAGCCACCTGCGTCCTCTCCCACCTCCGGTCTTCTTGACTCTGTCTTGACACCGGGCTCAGGTTGGGGAGGAGGAGAGAGTGCGGTAGATGCAGCGCAAGTCTACTATCACTTTAAACTAAATCACGCGCAAGTCACCGTCCCTGCTCCACTTTCCCATGGAGCATACGGTGGACATCGTCGGACTACGACGGTCGAACTGTTATGTGTGGCCGCGCTTCATTGTAGGCTGATTTTTAGTCACCTAACAAATTAACTAGTGACATTCCGTATATTTTTTTATTTGGATTGGGTTTTTTCTGTTCATTGGTGCTTCTACACTCACAGAACAGACAATAGGGCGGTGGTGAGCAAGGGAGTCGCTGTGACGAGCGTAGATTCTTAAAGTATGTGCCAATGTGTAGTTGTCATGATGCGGTTTTTGTACTGCTGCTGAGAACCGTTAATGCCGAAATGGATGTGACATCTATAGGAACAGTATTTGGTGATTTGAAGGCCTGAACTGGTACTCTGATAGACACCGATCAAAGTAGTTCGGGGTTTCAGAACGGTGTATGTATGCCTCTCAAGGCCAGGTCTTTCGCATACATGGTACCATAACATACCCCTCCACTGTGAGTACGTAAGGCAGGGATACGTTGTATGAGCCGATCGGGGCGAGATTACTGCAATTCAAGGCATGCACACATCGTCATTCTCTACGGAGATTACCTAATCATGAGGGAGTATGTGCGATTTGCTATTGGCGTCTTCGTACGGGGGAAAGAGCAGAAGTTGGGCGTTGGTTGACTTTCACCCCCTCCCCCGCTGTCCCCAACCCCCCAGCGAAAATTGACCTTAGCCTTCTGCACACGTATGCTATCAAGTGCATTGCTTCATGAGTTTATATGCTTATTGTATATAAGCTCTTTTGATGAATTTGTGTTCCTCAGTAGGTCTTATTTGTAGCAAATTTCCTCTTCCATCCTCATCCTGAGCTGACTGGTTTTCCTAGCGTCCCTCCACTTAGATTCTTTTATAGCATCCTCCTCTCTTCATCTTTTAAACTTTTAGTTGAATTGCCTTACATCAAAGTGCCTCTTCACACCGTCTTCAAGCTCACTCCCACCGCATACAGGTGCATTTCCGAGACTGTTCACCTTGACGTGCCTGCCGTGGATACACATCGTAGCAAGCCCAAGGTCAGCTAATTTTTAGCGCCCTATGCACTTCATGTGACATTATATTTTAACAGAATCTGACGGTTTATATGCGTCTTTGTCGCTTCCTACACGAGTCATTGGTTTCAATCCAAAACTATGGCTTGTTTGCGTCAACAGATTTTTTTAATGAGAATGTCTCGCCTCCATGAATTTGAATCCTTTTGCAACTGGCAGACGCTGCAAAGTCTCCAGCATTAACATTGCTGTTTGTTGGTTACTTTCTACCACAAACAGTGGTAGTATGTTGAAAAACAGACTGCCCAATACTCAGTGGGTCAGATGTGACTTGATCGTGTCAGAGTTTGTTTATAGAGCGGGAAGCGTGTGCAGCATCCACTTTAGCCTATCTCCCTTTACTTACAATGTCCCAGTTACAAGACTAGGTCAAGCTGACCAGAAATGGGCTTGGACGCGGTCGTGCAGCTGGCACAACATTTCCGCATACGCGTGCCAGACTGCGACAGCTCCCATGATTTAAAAAAATATTGTATAGACACTAAATCTACCCTCAACGTTTTTACCCGTCGTTCGAAGCAGTTTCCGGGGCGTTGCCACTGCACCCACGAGGGCTTCGTGAAGTTTGATTACCGCATCGGATACGGCTGAAACGCCTGCCTCGTATAACAGTCAGTCTATGGAGCTGCTCCACGTATGCATACAGCTCAGTCTTGACAAGAGTTCATGACTCTACTTAGGCTTCTCCATTTAGCAATACCTTCCATCGACCTGGTGGTTCTGTGGCGGTGCGTTCAAGCTGTGATTTGCCCCATGGCCTCGTTTACTCGTAACTTTGAAGCCTCTCAAGAGCAGCCAACCAATGAGAACACCCCAAATGACGCCCCACAACGTTGATTTACTAAACACACACAGGGGCATCTCCTCAATATCAAGCCGCAAGTGCCGCCTACTTTAAATGGCCCCTCGGTCGGCCACGGATTCACCCTCACCTGTGCTATGACGCAAAGCCACCTGCAATGCGTGAATGAGGATACTCGGGCTCTTTTAGGAGATTTAAGCATAATGTTCTGGAATATATATGAAATTGAAAAAAATCATATTTGCCCTGCATGCACGTTTTAATGCAACGGGGCATTCCATGTGAAGCTAGTTTAAGGGAATACGCATATCGGTGACCTAGCGTTCCCTCGTTTTATTCAGTGAAAAACGGCAGTTTTTGCTCTTCTGTCAGCTCAGTTCCTCCCCTCTTTTTTCATTCGTATGGAGTAGATAACTCCCGACTATAGTGCATGTAGGAGCTGGAACAAGGGCCATTTTTTGCACTTCATGCACCACAGCAGGACACTTTGGCTCTTTCGTCTCCATTCATAGGCTTCGGATACCAGTTTCTGATCTGTCAATGACACAACAACACAACAGTCGAAGTCAATGGGACAGATTGCTGCAAAGCAACCGCCTCGTCAGTCATGACTAGCAGACTGTCAAATTACTTTGCACTGCTTTATTGATTAATTTAAACTTTTTACTAGAACTGCACTCACCAGAAACAACCTCATATATCTACCTGTTGCGGCGGCTGCTCGAGTTCGCATAGGATTTAATCAGCTCCAGGTCTGCGCCCGGCGCCCGCCCACCCGAACTGCTCGTGCGTGCCATAGTCTCTCCACGACCTTGCTGTTCGAATTTTTGGACCAGCCTTCGTAGGTTACTGTTTAGGCCTTCCAAGACCTGGGTTGGAGTTTTTCCGTTATTTGCTCCACTGCCGTTTCCAAGACCCTGATTGTCTCAGCTCCTTGCCCCAGCTTCTGAACACCCTCTTTTTCGAGTCTATTACTCCTTGCACGCCTATGTCGCTGCTGCTTTTGCCGGTCGGCAAACGGATGATTCCTGACGTGTGTTTGTCCTGCAGCACTCGGTCTCGCATTTTCAGTTGTTCCGTACTTTTGATATATGTCTGTATCTGGACTGCAATCATCCGCTCCTGTTGTTAGCGGCCCACTAAACCTCCCTGGTGTATGGAGTCTCTTATCTGCATCTGTCTTCGTCTCACAGTCCCGTTTATGTCTGTCTCAGTTACCGAAACTGCTGGTACAGTCCTCTCCCTTTGCATCCCTATCAATGCTAAGATTAGGAACTTCAGGTGCACTCCTTGACTTCCCATTTCGGCAAGCGTTTTGCCCCTTCCCCTCCCCCCTTGCCGAATCCAAGGACAGACAAATGACCCCTCGCCACCGGAAGTCACCATGCACAGGCCAACCCAGAATGTGCCTTGTAGTCGTTTTCGGCTTAACGAATTTCCCCTTATGTTAGCTAGCACGAATACAGATACTCCGTTGACGGCGCTGTGGTACATTTTTGTAGATCGCGTTCACGCGCTGCTACAGCGCCCTCAGATCACTTTTTTTGATCACTGCATACTTACAAAGTACTTACGACAGGGGAAGTCATGTTGGAAAGGCAGTTAACTGTCTTCCTCGCCGTTATTGGCTGTCAGGACGATCAGATCTCTCACAAAAATACCCAGTTCTGGTACAGGGATCGCCCATGCAACCTAAAATCCTGATTTTTACGAGGTGACAGGTCCTTCGCAGAACAGAAGCCTCTTGGTCTTTTTATCAGAGGCGTGCACGCGTGAGTGTTTCAGTCCTCCGACCATCAAAACCGAAAGAAAGTGTTTCGTTAGTCTGGGCTCTTTCGAAGGTATTTTTATCATGCGGCCCACATCCTTCTTGTAGGCCATTCCATCTTCAAGTGTCGAGACGACAGACTAGCTACTTTACTCTCTAACAAAGGATAAATGCCGTTTTTTCGGTTGCGCAGTATCATAATCGAACGATGATTGCTTTACCGACTCTGCCTGGCGACGTGCGATCTTACGGCCTTTCACTTTACGGCTGAAGCATGCTCGTACATGCGCGTACTCAGCTGGTGATTGGCAGGACAGTCTAGACAGTTGACGCGGTAAATAACGCCTGGCGTGTCCTCGGGTGGTAGTGGTTCCTTTGATTGCTTGAATAAGCGGCAGATAGTGGCCTCCGACCGGTGTCCAACACTCACGTTTAGCGGTCGTAGCCCGCGCTCAGTGACTTTGGTGACGTTCCCATGTAGGAGCAGACACGGAATACTTCAAGTTTTTGTTTTTGCTCGTTGTAGTTCTTTGTGTGCCTTTAGTACAAGCATTTATTTACGAAGTTATGTGCATATCCCTTGGCGTGAAAGAGGCGCCATGGGGTTTTACGTTCTCGCAGCTTCTCAGCCTCTGTGCTGCTGTGTGTTTGGATATGGCGAAAAGCGATCGGATGCAACTGCGTTTATGCGACAGGGGGTGATTGCTGTTGTAGTGAAGAATTTCTCTGTGTATGTCGCTTTTCCGAACACGCCAGTCTGGAGGGTTCGGTCCTCTTGACTCGATACCTGTACATCAGGAGGGAGCATTAGGTGCTCTTCTTTCTCTATTGTGCATTGAATCTGTGGTAAAATCTAGCTCAACTCCTTTTCAATGTTGTCTTTAGCCCCCCGGGTGTGCGATGACAAATTTGTCATCTACGTAGCGCATCCATTCGGATTTTCGAAACTCGAGGCTCTAGCCCACGACCTGTTAGTTAGAAGTCCAACGCCAGAACCATTGAGTCACGGGCTCGTTGTCCTGTCGTTTGCGATAGGGTATATTAATAGCAGTAAAGAGGCGCTTACCGATCGCTTTATGGATCTTGCTTACAGCTTTATGTCTTGGATCTCACCCTCAAGCCCCGCCAGCGGCCTAATAGCGGCTGAACTAACATAACCGAAAACGACAAGAGAGACTGGAATTGCGATTTCTGTCTTTTTAGCCGCCACCAGCCAGCCATAACAACTTCTAGGTGACAACTAATAATCCGGACAGAGTACTTACAATGGAGACCGGAATGGCAACATCAGGCTTATTATTGGTCTTCAGCCAGCCTAGTCTAACCTCCGGTTTGGATAACTGGCGTGTTTTGGTTATTGAGTGTTGTCAAGTCCAGCTCTTCACCATTGAACCACGGATTCGCTGTCTTGTCGGTTGCGACCACAAATACTCACTGTCATAGGAATACCGTTCATTGATCAGGTTACCGGATATACTCGTCGCTTTGCAGCTTTAGCGCTCAATCTAGAGCCCTTGCAGGAGACGTCCTATCGACTAGCCAACCATACCCAGCCCCAGAGTTAAAATGCCACTTCAAGTGAACAATAGAACAACTTTATTCACCGATCTCTGCATTCGCGGACTGTTTGTGCATATACGCTGGACCTACGAGCCCATGTCTTAGGTAACGCAAACAGGCCTGCCTCCGTCATCGTGACCCTCCTTCCCTTATTCTTGCGTCTGCGCAATCGCGCTGTAGTAATCGGCATCGCTACATAGAACGTTTTCACCCAAATTGTTGGTCCTGTCGCTAACTGATCGTTTGCACCGTCCCAAGTGAAAAGCATATGTTTCATTGCTGTTTTTTGCCCATTCCCGCCATTCCGTCCCACGCCCTGCGGACTTTCACCGTATTCTCTCCTCCATCCCTCTCCCCTGGTTGGCTAATTAATCCCAGATGAACGCACCTGGTTTTTTGTCTGGTGTGACTCACTCCCTGTCTAGCGTGGAATTCACCCACCCTAGTCC
The DNA here is from genome assembly GCA_017591395.1 of Schistocephalus solidus. Taxonomy (NCBI): domain Eukaryota; kingdom Metazoa; phylum Platyhelminthes; class Cestoda; order Diphyllobothriidea; family Diphyllobothriidae; genus Schistocephalus; species Schistocephalus solidus. Next base: position 165,120 of record WEDG01002535.1, read on the forward strand.
GACGGCGGGTCGTTATTACCAATTCGCCAGGATAGGGCAAAGCTTATTTCACATTCGGTTTTGATTTCGAAACAAAGAAAACGTTTCGAGCTGTCTAAATCTGCTACCGCGGATCCTCAAGTGGGGAGAGGTACACTTCTAGACTTCACTGAGCTGGGATATATCGGCACACTTAAAGACAAGTTGTTAAGAGTTTAGTGATTCACTAGGACAACGGAAGTATTTCGAGAAATCCTATAATTTCCATACTATCTGCGCTGCATGCGTGCAAGCAATCAAGACAGCTTTTATGATGCTTTTAGGGCGCTGATGGTTAACATAAACACTCACGGGGTGTTGTTCTAAAAATCACTTAATTAGTCCTTCGCCGCTAGGTCACTGCACCACCTTTGGCAACTGCATCACTATCTTGGCATGCCTCGAACGGGTCGTTCAACCGCGCTCTCGGGTCGCTTAAAGGGCGTTGCCGTGGTCTTGGCAACGAAGGGAGTGGCTCAAAGTACACAGACATTCCTGGGTGTGTTCCCTGGCGTCGTCTCGGCCGATTAGGTACCTCAATGCCGACTTTGACCTGGAATGTTGAATCGACGTGTTGCTCGCATATACAACGCCCTATCATTATAAAATAATTGATCGCAATATGTTCTGGCTTATTTGTCGTACAGTGTTCTCTCTATCAAGACTCTGGCTGCCGCCAGTCCGTACCGCTCCCCACATTGACGAGATAAATAATCTAGGTGACCTTTAATTGAGCACTGACCCCTCTCATTACGTACTCAAACTGCCATCAGACTTGCATACTTGGTGACAGAACTATGTTATGGCCTCAGAAGAAGAGCCGAACAGTGCTAAGAGTAATGTATTCTTACGAACTTCCAAACTGGTTCCCAATGTTGTTGGTAAAATTAAACGTATGGTACTAACCCATCAGCTTCGCCTCGGGGGTTCTGCGACTGCCTCCACCGACCTTGCCCGTAATCACGGTTCTGGGTGGCCTCCTTGAGACCCGTTGTTTAGGGCTTTGGTGAGGGTGGGGTGGAGCTTGTTCTGTCCCTTGATCGATTGATGACTTGTCGCAAAAGTAAAGATTGTGCTGTTTCTCCCGGTCGTGAGCATCGACGGGGCACCACCTCTCCTCCCCCGAACGGCTTTTTGTATTCGTTTACCTCGCCCGTTTGTCCACTTTTTCATGGTTGGTGGTTCGGAATACCATCATCTTGGCCAAATAACTAAAGCTCTTTCACTTGACTTCGCTCATCTACACACCTTGTTCCCACTCTGTGCCATTGATCACCAAGCCACGTGCTTGATCAGTCCATTAGCCGTGGAATGCCGTGCTCAACTAGAGAGCTCGTTAGGGCAAAACTGTGAACGAAGGGAAGCTCTTAATTCTCTATTCCACTACAGCCAATCGAGCAGCTAATGCGAGAACTTCTATTCCTTCAGGGAGTGTGGGTGTAGTCAGTAGACGGCTTCATTGGTCAGCACAAATCAAAGAAACAAAATCTTCAATTTCACTTGGCCAAGTAAACAATTTCTTTCGTTCAAGTACAGTACTCTCTACGAGGGAATTGGGAGGAAAGCAACCGCTTCTCAATTTCAATAGTCTGTGCACGCTCGTTCTAACGGACATCGCAAATTAACAGACTGACTAAAGTGTTCCTGGCTAGTCGATCACTACTGGCTTTCTAGGACTGATTTTGTTTGATGATAATTCTATGTTCTATGCACATTAAGCGGTGGGTTCCAGAAAGAAGTTCAGGGAGAAGTCCGCTCCATGGGTCAGTAATTATGTTGTCTCGGCGTTTCGGCTTCACTTTTGATGCTATCACCAGTTATGGGTGGCGGATGCCCAGGCCTAAAGTATTTATATGATTAGGCTGTAATGAGACTACATCGACGATGGCCTTACTGGTTACGATGATTGTTTGCTCTTCTACGCCCAAGTAGTTATTTGCCGTTCTCCCATCTCAAGTGTCTGTTACTAGCGTAATAATTACTCGGCAATTTTGCTCACTGATAATGTCACTTTAAGCAGCGCTTCCCTCGTGACTACTTATTCTGTGAAGGCAATTTTTTAGCCCCGAATATGCAGGGAAAGGTTATTGCACTTGTCTGTGCACTACCGTTTGGTGCATAACCATGAGTCAGGCAGCTTGTTTTCCACGCTGTTGTCTTCTCTTGCGAGGATTGTGGTCTCCTGGAACTTTAAAATGTGGCCTAGTACTGCCGATTGAGAGCCAGTGTCGCTGCTCAGGATTTTCGGTATTTTTTTGCCACCAGCACCAGACAATTGGATGGAACAAAATGGCACCTCAATTTCGAAAGTCTGTCCACGATCAATGTAACGTCGACCACTGCCTGTTTTTTGGGGTTTGTTTATCTACTGTGCTCTTCGATGCACACTAAAAAGACTAGTGCCAGGAAGCCGTCGCAGTAATTTTGTTCTCCTGATGTTTCGCATTCATGCTCTTGGACTCATCCGTAGAGACAAGAATAAGCCCAGCCAGCGGACGCGCAGGGTCACAGTATTCAGTTTTTATGTCACCACAGCCCTGCAAAAACTAACGAAACCCCATTCAGTACTGACGATTGCATATAATGCGATAATTACGTCGTTTCTTGTGTCCGATTCGTTGCGTGTTGCAATTTCACCACTCCTATTGGTCATTGGTGTGATAAGGACTCGGCTTTTCGACTCATTTATACTACTCGCGCGCTCCCTGCCTGACGAATTACTCTTCCCTGACAAAGTTTTGGCACAGCAAGTGAAGGCCGTAATCATTGCGTCTGTGGATGCAGTATGTATTGGAAGAAGATAGCTTAAGTAACTGGCGGCTCACGCATGTGTAATCGCGGATGTAAATTTCGGTCTCATTAGACCTGAAGGTTAGGTCTATCCTTGCCCCATTTCAGAGACGTCGTCGTGTTCGGCCATCCGCGTCCAAAGTAACCATCTGGTTTCTCTGACGTGGTTGCTTCACCCGCAATTGCATCAACTGATGTTAACGATTGCCGATTGTTCTAGACATACGGGAGAGCTTGCCGTCATTTTGGTTCGATGAGATGACGTTTCTCTTATTGGCGTGCATCGGTTGACGAAGTTTTTCGGTTAGCCATTCACTCTGAGCACTCACTGAGGGTTCTTTCATTAGACATTCCTGTCTTCCGACTCATGCTGCGTTTCGGTATATAAATGGAGCGGATTTATGCACTCTCTGTATGTGTTCTATTATCATCTTTCGCTGTCACTTGCGAATCCATCACATGGCGACCGACGAGCCAGCGCCGGAAATCCCAGAACATCCGTCTTACATGTTCACATTGTTTGAACACATTCGTTCATCCTATGCGCCTGAAAATCTCCATTGAAATACCAAAGTACGTACCACATCACCACACGTTGCCCTATTCGCACTCTCACCCTACACTACACACGAACCTACCCCACAACTCGCGCATCCGCGACACCTCTCAGTAATACACCATGCATTACTCCTACCGCAAGCGTGCAATTCACTTTGTCAGCGCGGGTGTGGTGGGCCGTCAAGCTTTACATGCCAGGACACGTACCCTCATATGCGTGGAGAGCATGCATTCCGTGTAGCTGGGCGCAGGAATTGGGACCCAGGTCACGTGTGGCACGCGTAGACGGGTTGTTTGGCTCTGTCAGTCACTGTGTTTATTCCTATCACCAGTTGGCTGTCTAGTTTGAGCAGTCGTCTGGCACATGGGTCAGGGAAGAGAAAGTAGGCCTGACACGCGGGAATCCATATTCATGGGCAATCAGTGCATTCCTCGCTGTAATACATCTGATGCGCTACGAGTCATCATGTCTTGGAAATTTTTTTTAATGGTGGAACAACTCAGTCCTCTGATTGGTTGTCAGGCTTTAATGGCTTCTTATTAAAGGGGACTTTTTGACGCACCTATGTGGTCTGAACTATCCTCTAAGTAGGCTAATCCACGCATTGGAGACAAAGTCGTGTGGAGAATGCGTAGCTGGGCTGTTTATCTTAGTCAGCCACTACGCTAATGCCCACTTCCGGTCGTCTTGACTGTATCTTGCCGTTGGAGCAGACTAGATGGGAGAGGAGCGAGTGCGGTATATGCCGCACAAGTCTGCCCCACTACTCACAACTCACCCGCCTGCGCGCACGCTTTTCGTGCTTCACTGGGCCCTCCCACAGCATTTCGATTAATAATGTCCTGGTTCGGTCGGCACATTCCGCAAGATGGTCCTGATTCTCCTTTTCATTTAACGTAGGCATTGCCTCTACCGTGCTGCCTATCAGCCTGTATTGACCTCGCCCTTAAACTGATCCCAGCAAAAGTTATCTCGCTTGCTTCTCCAGCAAATGTCCTATGAAACCAGTTTAACGCAGAATGATATTAGATTATAAATCCTTGCTCAAGCCTTTTGACGTGTCACCTCATCTTTACATCACTGCGATCGTACGTTCTTCTGCAAAACCACTCACGAATATTTAGATTGTTGGCAGCTCCAGGTATTACTGCGGCTTCGGTTGGCGATCTCCCAAAGTGAAGCCCCATCAATGCTATCTCTGTTCAAGTTAACCCTACCCCCATGACATCTACGCGACAAATTGACAAACATTGTTAAGGCATATCTGTAGAGGGTGCTGGCTCGGTAGTCGTCATATTTCCTGGAAAACTGCAGGCTGACCCTAGCCATAAGTCGTAGGTCTCAGTCCGGCTGACCAAAGAAGTTCTAATGCTATTTGCTTGGGCTACAACTATAAAGTGCGTGACCTGCTGATGAGCAACTGTTAACCTCGCCTTCGTTTTCAGGGAAAGGGGGTAGATTTTCTTAACATTTCAGTCGGACTGCGTTATTTATTTATTTGCTGCCATCTGGCCCTCCAGCTACCCAAGCGAGACCCTCGCGACTGGAGGGGGTGATGCGACGGCCTGAATTTTGCCGAGAAGCAGCTGCTTGTAGCATGATTTATTCCTGGAAGTGTTCCTTTTCACCTCCTCCTGTGATCAAGCTTTTCTTTACTTCTGCTTTCACAGGAATGTTCCGTTGAAGTAAGTCAAGCGAGTTGCCATTTTCGTCTGATTCCATGTTTTGCATAACATCGCTGGAGCTGCCCTGTTTTTGAAAATCCACCCCCTATTGCCGCTTCTCGCTCTCTCACTCTCTCTCTCAATCAATCAAGAGCTTACATTAACGCTCCGGCCGGTTTTCCCAATCATTTAGAAGCCCTTTTCTTCGACCACTTTTTAACTGCCGCAGAGCCAGCTCCTGTACTCCTGGTAACGAAGGGGTTCTTTATTGGTCAACCAACTGGTGAACTAGGGTGGGGGAGGCGGGTGGGCAATGTTTGGCATCATTTAGGATTGTGTTTGGGGATAAGGATAGTACATGAAAACACCAACTTTCAGGACCGTCCGTCTGACCTGATCCATAAGGCACAGACGTATGAGATGACGCAATCGCGCAATGAAAGCTTATCCGTGTTGAACCTGTTTTCTAACCGTTTTCGAGCTTTGAATGCCCTCTCTTTCGATTATTAGGAAATTTTCAACGGAGAAAACCGTTTATTAAAAATTTCAATTTATTAACCTTTGATCGCGCTGGCAAACTCCTGTCTGTACGAACCCTTTAGATTTTTTGGTAGTTTCTATATGAAGAAAAGGCTTTTGAGTAGATGCGATCGCCAGTATGCTAACTTTATTTGCCTGGCGTTTCGGACTCATATTCAATCCCATCATCACTGACAGCTGCTGGCCAAAAATTCCTCTTCCGCACAAAACCCAAAGCAGTGTGTGGCGTATTTCATAAAAAGGTCAAGCGAAATTCTGAAGTGTTTTTTTTGCGATTAGACGGGATTACAAGACCCCCATCGGGAGCGGTGAGTTTAATCGCACTTGGAATTGCAGTATTTACTATCCTGCAGAATAATCCGGAAATATTTTATTTGTTTGAAGAGGTCGGTTTTTCGTATGAGCATTTCTGGCCACCGTTAAGATCACAGTCAGTAAAATGACGTTAAGACAGGAGAATAGGAATCCCACGCGCTGAATTCAAGAAATTATACCTCTTCCCTCTTGTCCTAACCCTAATCTCTTTTAAATTTAACCCAAAGCAATTTTTGTTGCGCGGAGGGGTCCTTATTCCCGTGTCCTGTCAAATTCACGATTTAAGTAGTATGTATTCTCCATTGCGTTCGGTTTCTCTTATGAATCTGAACATGTTTCATAAAAAACATGCGCTAAATATCCGTTGTTGGATTAATTTTATAGCTAATTGTCTCGCCCTCAATTTTTTTTATTTGAATTAAAGGTATCCGTCGGTTCAAATGTAGTTGTTAATTGTATTTTTTCAAGGTCTGAACTGTCCATTGAAATAGTATTGTATTTGTAGTACTTCGTCCATATTCATTGCAAAATTTTATGTATAATTTTCACTACATTGAAAGTGCACAGCTTGTAGTTTGGGCGCCCCGCCCCTAACGCAAGTTTAACGGTATATTGGATTCGAAGTTATTCGGTAATTGAGAAACCTTTTTACAAAAACTTGTAAATAGCTTCATTTTATGTAAAAAATTCGTAGGGGATATAATTTTATGCAAAATTATTGCCATCAGGAATTTTATGTGCGTGTTTTATGTGAAATATGTTTGCTTTTTAAGGGGCATCGACTATCAATAAAACAATTCTAAATACCTAGGTAGCCATTTTTACATAGTTAGGTATGCACAGGCCGCCGGAAAACGACGCATCCGAAAGCCGGCATCTTGGTCTGACAGAAATATCCTCGGGTTATGTTACACGGTAATGAAGATTACAATCCCACCTAAATAACCATTTCGGTAAGTCACGTGTGTAGGAACACTCCGCCCTCCCTCAATCGGTAATGCAAACTGTTATGCGTCAAATATTCCCTGTCTTAATCCAAGCCTTCACCATAATCTTAACTCTAGTCCTAACCATAACACTAAGCACCCTGGAAATAATCACCAGGCTCTCGTCTTGCCATCCATTCTAACAAAACGCATTTCAGTAGTTCGGTTAACATACTCCACCTCCTGTATGGCTGGTTCAAGTTAGCTGGAGGGCACCGAATGAGCTGAGCAGTCCTTTCCTTCTGCATTTTAAATGCCTGACGCGAATTCGTAGTGATGAAAGGTTAGCACCGCCGGAAGACGCACTTCGTTTAGCCTACATCGCCAGCATCGTAGGCTGGCAGTTTTCGTACCTGGAATATCATGTTTGCGCTCTCGCCTCAGACAGCATTGGCACCTCACTGTGAAGCTTAAAATATTCTGTAAATAAGGTCATAAAAGCTGCTTGTCTAAATTGCTTCCTGTTTTTCTACAAAACTCCGAATTTGTCTCTAAAACGTCAGCTGACACAAGCTTTATCTCACAGTGGCAGTCAATTTTGAGCGGCCTCCCATTGGTCAATTTTAAGAGGGGAAAATGCTCGAAAGTTTGTGCGGGTTGGTGACTGACATAGTACGAAGTTCGTCTGGCTTGTAGAAAGTAGGCAAATCGCGCTGGAACAATCTCATCCAGTCTCCCAGGACGAAAGAGCACAGATCGGTCTGGATTAGTTCTCCTATGGAATATGGAACAGCGTCGTCCTCGCGTACTGGTTGTTGCAACGCCGACGCTAATTATTTGCATGCACAGACTGATGATTTTGATACTGTCGAATGACTGCACTTTTCACATGAAGGTCGCGCGCACCTATCTATTCTGCTTGCAGGACGGAAGCGAATAGTTCAGGTTCGTCTTGTAAATGTGGCCCTACAGCCCACACGGGCGTTCCCATGGCGACTAAACGTCAATGGTTGAAAATTCATTTATTGACATGGGCAGGAACGAACCGGAATGACCGTTTCTGACTTACTTGCCCTCAGCCCGTGACACGGGTTTTTGATCTCGGTTGTGCAGGTCCGGTTAGGGATAGTGACGGCAAAAAAGCCTGAAATAACTTCCGGTCTCCCTGTTGGTAGAAAATAAGCTTTTTAATTATACCTGTGCGGGTGATCGTGATCTGGCTGCGCTGACCGATGTTTGTGTTAACATGTACTGTAGGTGCACTCGCACAGGCATTTCTCGGTCTCCGCACCCCCACTCGCCTTCATCGCTGGCATTCGGTTTTGCCGGACCGTTTTAGGACATCGTATGGTTACACTCATGTCACTTCGAGTCTGACCCACGTCGGACATGCCGGTTTGACCCCCAAAATTGCCATTTCGTGTGCTCAATGTTATCGACCTGAGTCGCGTATTCCTGTTCATAACGACCCGACCCCCACGCTGCCCCTGAAGGGTGAAGGTGATGGTTGCCTGACCACCAGGTCCATAACCCTCCCAAACAGCCGATTTGAAGAGCATCAGGCAATAAGTAGGAAGGATAGGTAAGAGAAACATGGAATGCACTAACTAAACGCCAAGGCCTCTGCAGTTTAAGTGTGCGACAGAAACTGTCGCCTGGTGGTGGCGCTCACCGATCTCTTCTAATTGAAGGAAGCATACATGCACAGAAGGGGTACCTACCTACAAAGGTCAGCCGTTGTCAGCCAGTAAGCTCAGGTTTTAATAACCTGGCATCTGAACTCGGGTTCTCTGGTCATCTTACGTTAAGTAGTCTAACACTTAACGGACCCTTTATCGTGCCTGTTGTGGCAGTAGACATTTCTGTTGAACCTTGGATCACCGGCTTTCGAATGCGTCGAGAATCTCGCGTAGCGGTGAACACTCAGTCGTCAAAAGCGGTTGTGATCTCTTGAGGTTTCGAAAACATGCGAACTTTCATTTGAGGTATTACTTGTACTAAGAGTCGCAGTATCAAATATGGGTGACCACACGGTCGCATCGGCCTTGCAGGCCCTGTGGGGGAGTGGATAGGCGTATGATTCACGTGATGCCTACTGCACTTTCTCCGCATTACACCCAATAGTTGGCAGCTCAGGTAGCTGGATGACACCAAGCTATGGCAAGAATGAGGCTTACTGTAGTTGAGTCTCGAGGGTGGGTCTACTTAAAACACGATACACTCATCTTTCTACTAACCGCCCACTAATTACAGGTAAATTTAACGCAGGATTCCACACGGATCAGCCAATCTGTCAAAACTGTTGCAACTAACGCGTCCTCTGGCGCAGATGTGTTTTTACCCTATGAATTTGCTTTTATATGGTGCTTTTGATCCTATTTTAGCACCCCACCCAGAATTGTACACCGTTCGAAGCACTGCAGACCGTGCCGCCCCGATATTAACTCCAGTCAACTCCTCTCCGCGACCGTCGCTGGGCTACTGGACCACACTCAGGCTGTGTCCCCATGCTCTTCTCCCCCGTCCCTCTACGCCACCGCTCATGCCTTCCTAAAGGGGCCAACAGCAGCTCTGACGCCGTACGAGCACCGGCATGCCTCGTGTCACCTTCACCACCCTCCTGCCCCAGATGTACACCTCGTCGGGGGAGAGGGGTGGTGGCGGGCCTTGAGGGTCCCGTGCTAGGCTGCAATTTTCTGTGACTTGTATCAGCTAGTTTTTTGTTTACATTGGTTTATTTACCTTTTAAGTTGAGCTGCATCTTCTGCGTTTAACCCAAAAAAGAATAAGAAGACGAAAAAATGAATTTCAGAAACTGCCCTTTGGGTCCTTCTACCCGTGCTTCCCTAGTGGTATCGCTTATGTCCGAGGTTTAGATCACTGGGGGATTTTACTGGACGCCGCCTGCTGCATCGCATGGGTAACACGCGTAGATGGGCTGCTTAGCTTTTTCAGACGTTGCGACCGCGCCCATCTCCGGTCCTGTTGGCATTGTCCTGTCATCGGTGAGGGAGGAGACAGTGTGACAAATGCTTCGCAAGTCTGCCTCTTTCCGAAGTATTTCACTTGCAATTCACCGTGGCTGAGCCCACTCCACTAGGCACTCAGTAGACGTCTTCAATGACGACTATCGCTCTGTCATTGGGTGCCAGTCCAAAGACCAGCGAAGTGGCCGACACGCACTGAGCTAACGATGCGCGATCAGGAGATGAATTCGCGTCTACTTGCTCAACCGTAAGGTAGATTTGGATTGTGCAAAAAGATTCGCTTGGGTTGTGAGCATTTTCGAACGAAAATACCAAATGTGAAGTCTGGGCCTAGTGCAGATCGATGAGTCAAATGGCTAGGGGTCAAACGGAAGAGTCAACTATGAAAGTCATTGGTTCCTTCGAAGAAGACGCCAGTGGGGTAGGCTGGAGGCCACAAAGGCGATGGCTGCGAAAGACATTGTCGGTGAAAGCGGTTGGAATTGAAGTCAGGCTCAATGTTTCCTTTAAACGTTTCTGGGCCATGTTTACTGAAGAGAAGGCGCACCATTTAACAGTATGCATAATATGCAACAGTAAGTACGAATTGCATTGGCTAGCACGTCGGGCGTAGAAGGTGGAAGGTGAAGGCATTTCCATTTTGCAGTCATAGAGGAGTAAAACCTGTGATCCGTTGGAGTTCCTTGTAGATATTCTGCTTTCGTAAAGGTGCCCTTATTGTAATGCAGTACTGGCCAGACTTCATTTCCTGGCACGCAAAACGGGGAATAGAAAACACTGCTACCCATATCCTAGTCCAATTTACAATTTAAACTAGTGCATTTTATTTTCAGTTTAAAAACTCCCCCATGATAAATATAGTGAGCTTGGCAGACGAGGGTGGTATTATGTCGATAAGGTTTGCCGATTGACTATGATACACTCATACCCTTCACTGTAGCGAGTGCAGGCCTTATAAGGTTAGAATAAGCGTGAAATAGCACCGGATGTCCGTCGGTACTTTCTCTTGTACTATCGCAGCCTGCTAATTGAACTTTCTGGCGAGCTTTAGAACGGTGTAGAAGCCAGTCACTTCCTCTGAAGGGTAGTTCACGGCTGTTAGATCTTGATTCCGCAGCTTGGCATCTAAAATTTGTGAAACCCAGGAAACCTCGGGAAGATTCAAGTTACCTGCAATTACTTACGTCTATACTAACCACAGCATGAAATACCTCCCGGAATCCCTATCAGCATAAGAAGGCGCTTAACACAAACATGTAATGAGTATTTACCTATGGTTGCAATTTGGAGCTAGCAACAAAGTCCTGTAAGTAGATGAGACTCGATTGCTTGCATGGCAAGTACCACCGCATACGGGGCTTCGAAAACATTACTTGAGAAGCGGGGGGGCCACTGATCGTAGGCTATTAAGTGTAGCATATTTTTGACCAGAGTCAAAAATGAAGAGTAAACCCTTCGATGCAGCCACCTAAATCAGGTCTTAGGAGAAATGTTACTTCGTTTGACCAACTTGTGAAAGACTCAGTGGAATTCGAACCCACGCTAGCAAGGGGAACGCTTTAGTACAGCCAACGTTGACAGCTAACTGATCTACAAGGTCCCCACCGGGAGCAATGTGTTTACTCACACATGGGTCAAGTTACCCGCCCTGTAAGGAAAATCATGCATTTATCTACACTGTTATGAAGAGGACTCCGCATTTTGCGTTGAATGTGACACTGTTGTATACTTTATTAACAACCACGATCAAAAGGCAGTGTTGCTGCTCTACGAATGAATATTTGCGGTCTTAACTAATTCTCGTTGAAAACTTTGGTAATGAGGTCTTGTACAGCCGCCTAATCAGGACACGGGAAAAGGAACCGTTCGCAATACATTGGCTTTACCCTACATGCCAAGGAAATTATGTTTACGATTAAGGTGAGGGTTATGCTTAAGTTTGAGGTTAAGGTCAGCGTTGGGGTTAGGGCTAAGGGCTAAGATTATTATCTTGCTAAATGTAGGTTTTAGGGTGGGACTAGGGTTAAGATTAAGGTTACAGTTTATGTTTGCGTTAAGACACGGGTATATTTATCCTTCCTGAAATTTACCTTAAGGTCACCTTTTTAAGCGGGCGGGGCGGTTCCTATGCTGCAAGATAATCAGTATTAGAGCGCCACGTATACATTCGTTGATGAACGCTCATCGATCGCTAGCTGAACTTACCCATTCCGTTCTGCCTTGAGGCTCACTCTCGAGCCCCGCCAGCGGCTAGTAGTAGAATAGGTGGGTGGTGATGCACCACTCGGGGTTGGGTATGCCTGGCTGACGCCTGCTAATAAGCCAGAAACGGCCATTCCAGTCTTCGTCTTTGCCGGCAATATTCGTCCGTCAACATCTCATTTACTAGGTCAGCTACCGATGTTCAGTCAGTAGAAAATATCACGTTCCTCAACCTGTACTGTGCAGGTGTAATATCAGGCATGTGAGCGGTTTGCAGCAAAATGGTCACAGAGGAAATCGTATCTGCATTTTAATTGGCCTCCTGTTTTTCTTGCATATGCTCTCCGGAACGGTTCCCCGAGCTCTTTTGAGACATCAGCAGAAGCTATTGCTTGATAATTTCCTCAGAAATTGCTCACTAACTTGGACACCACCTGAGTTGGAGTTCCATAAAGGCCACATTAAGCAGGAGTCATTGTAGCCTGACTCGCAGACCGCTAGTCGTCCTTTGCGCACAAGCGCACGCACTGGACTAATCATGTAGCCCAAGTTATTCCGTCAGTTGGTAGCCTTACAAGCCACGGCTTTTAGTGCACCGTGATAGATTTAAGCACGTCAGATTGTTTATAGTGAGAAAAAATGCGTTGAGCCATCGAGCTCACTCTCTCCCCCACCATCTCAATCAGACCACCGTCCGAGCCGGTCAGCTATCTGATGTGGGAGTAGGCGTATTGGCTGACGGACCGGTGTACCCGTCTTCGCACGTCAAAGCACGATCTGGCCCCCTTAACGCTCACACGAGGATTCAGTAAGCCGGGGATAAGAACTAGCCCTCGCCGTCTGACTCCCAGTTCAATAGTCAGCCACTCAACGCAGAACATATACTGGGTTGACGGCGTGGTCTGGCGTAAGCGTCAGATTGGCAGCCTTCCAAGCCACGATTTCTAGGAAACCGTGATAATCTCAGGTACGGTATAATGTTAAGGGTTTTTTGAATGTATTTTTAGAAGTAATGCACGTTGATATGGTTTAACCTACGGTGGTTTACCACAGGTTATCGTGGAGCCGCATTTGACATAATAGACTGATGTGGTGTGTTAAAGTGCGGGATCAGTGAGGGCAGTGGAGGTGGGCGCGGCGACTATGCGATTGATTCGCAGGTGACTAACCAGGCTGATGCGTAAGGTAAGGTTGCTAGCGCAGTGAAAGCAGGAGAAGTCGGGAGGGACTGGGGGTTGTCGTTCGCAATAATGGTGGTGGTAGGTGTGGTGAGAATGGCAAGAGTGGAGGGTGTATGTGAGGTATCTTTGCTGGCGACATTGCGATGAATTCCGCTATCATGGATGTGCATGCGACCGAATAAGCCCATGCGGTGAGTGAATGTGTGAGGGCAATGAAGGCAGTGGATGCAACGCTCTCTACTGTGGGTTTATGCTCCAAGCACTGGTTCGCCCGTCTCTGTGGACTCGCAGGTGACCGACCAGGCAGATGCGTGAGGAGAATGTGTGATCGCAATGAGGAGAGGTTAGGAACGAGTCCCCATCATTGGTAATGGTGATGTTGATTGTGCTGATGGAGGTATCAGTTGATGAGTATTCAGATGTGGTCCCTACGATGGTGGGAGTGGGGAATTGGTGCCAGTGGTGATCGTTGGGTCTCTGAAGGAGGGTTGACAGAATTTGACGCAGAATATGAAGTTGTCGGATTGTTGTTGGATTGGGTCTGAAGGTGTCCGAACAGGCCGATTCGCGCGCAGAAGGTGCGTTGACAGCGCGGGCATGTTGGGTGGGCTTGAACATTGGCAGTGTTGGTCCGGGGCGCTGGTGACTTGCGTGATGCCATTTTGGCCTTGGCTGGGACGATCCAGTTGGCTGCATAGATTGCTGCTCCTGTCTTCACTATCCTCCTCCAGGCCAGTCTGATCAGGGCACTGTTCTTCCAGTTTGCCCGGTTGATCTGCAGTTAATTCAGGAAAATCTTCAGTGTCCTTGTAGCTTCGCACTTAACCGCATTGTCGACGAGAACCCGAGGCAATATCTCCATAGAAGAGTCGTTTGGGTTCGTTGTCCATCCTCACGAGGTGGCCGCTCCAGAGCAGTTGCAGTTGTCTCAGCTGGGCGTATGCTGACGATGCCTGTTAGTTCGAGCACTTCTGTGTCCGGGATCATGTCTTACCATCTCAGCTTTAGTATTCTGTGGAGGCAGCTGAGGTGGAATTGGTTGAGCTTCCGTGCCTACTTTTGGCAGATTGTCAAACTCTCCGCTCCATACAGCAGCGTCGGCAATATGACAGCTTTGTACATCTTGAGTTTGGAGCTGAGGTGGAGACCGTGTCGATTCCAGACCACGTTCTGCATGCGTCCAAATGCTTGGCTGGCTGTTGCGATCCGATGGGCGATCTCATCATCGACTTTGGTGCTGCGAGAGAGGTTGCTGCCCAGGTAGGTGAAAGTATTCACGGCTTTCAGTTGAGTGCCATTGACATGGATGTGAGCTGCATTGTAGGTTGTATTGGGCGGCGGCTGATGCATCTTCGTTTTGATCCACAGTCCGAAGTTGTCGCAAGTGGCAGTGAAAAAATCCATGCTTTTTGCGTGTCCGATACTGTCGTTGCATTGAGTGTACAGTCTTCAGCGAAGAGAAGTTCGTGGATGGTGACTGTGGATACATGCGACTACGAGTGCATCCGCTGTTGATTAAAGAGTTGGCCATCCATCCGGTAGGCGATGCAGATCCCACGGCGTTCGTCATGGCAGATGTCCATTAGCATGGCATGGAACATAAGACTGAAGATGGTAGGTGCGAGAAGGCAGCACTGCTTCACTGTGATGGTCTCTGAGACAGCTCCGTTGTCCATGACGCGTGCCAACATGCCATCATGGAGCCGACGCACCATGTGAGTGGATCACCCGGGACAGCCGAATTTCTGCATGATCTTCCAGAGTCCTTCGCGATTTACCATGTCGAAGGCTTTCATCAGATCCACGAAGGTAGAGTCGATGTGGGTTCGCATATCCTGGCACTTCTCTTGTAGCTGGCGAGCGGCGAAAATCATGTCGGTTGTTACGCCGTGTCGATGGAAGCCACATTGGCTTTCCGGGAGCAGGCTCTGCTCCAGGTGACCGTTCAGACTATTGAGAAGGATACGGGCGAAGATCTTCTCGTCGATGTTGAGCAGCGAGTTTCCTGGTGGTTGTCGTAGAGCTGGTGGTTCCCTTTCTTCTTGTATAGATGGACGATGGGGGTGTCCTTGAAATACTGCGGGACCTGTCCTTGTGCCACATGGCGTGGAAGAGTGCTTTGAGTTGGTTCATCAGTTAGGGGCCACCATGTTTGTAAATCTCTGCGGGGATCGCTTCTGATCGAGGTGCTTTCTTGCTAAAGAGTTGACGTATGGCTCTCCGGGTTTCTTGGAGAGAGGGCAGAAGATCGAAATCGGTGTTGGTCTCCATTTGAGGCAGTCGGTCGATGGCAGCGTTGGAGATGGTGGAAGGCCGGTTAAGAACGCTTCTGAAGTTCTCGGCCCAGCGCTTCGGAATTCGCGTCTTCTCACTGATTAGGGTAGTTCCGTCAGCACTGAGAAGAGGGGCGGCTCCTTTGACGGGATGGAGGTGAAGAAGTTCTTCTATCCGTAACAGTCCACGTACCATTGGATCTCCTCGGCATTGTGGGCCATCCAGGCGTCCAGCATTACCCACAGCCGTTGCTGTACAAGACGGTGACTTTGGTAGAAGATTGTCTTGTTTGCATCGATAGGGTGGTCGACGTAAGTTTTGTGCAACTGGTTCTCCTCGGCGAGCATTTTTGATGGCTGCGTCAGTGCCATCGAACCAGTCATAGTGTTGACAAAGTGCGTGACTGAGGACATCCAGGGCGGTGGATTAGACCATGTCCTGCAGTTGGCACCAGCGGTTCTCCACGGAGGCGTCCTCGTCGGTGACTGGGAGATTGTCTAGCCGGTGGAACAGCTCGTTGAAGAAATGGAGATGGTGAGCAGGCACGTTTAACAAAAATGTATTCAACTTACTTGACGGTAGCTTACATTGGGGTCTGCTGCGTAGCTGAAAATCAAGCCTCATCTTCGAGATGACGAGGCAATGATCCATCCATCCTTCGGCGCCGGGGATTGCCTTTGTCACCAGTACGTTCCGCAGGTCTCGCCTTCGGACGAGGACATAATCCAGCAAATGCTAGCGTTTCAACCGGGGGGTGCATCCAGGTCGCCTTCTGTCGCATCGGAAGGCAGAAGGTACTGATAAGGATAAGGCGTTGCTATGCGCAGGTTCGTAGGAGGATAAGGCCATTGTCATTGAAGCCGTCGACACGACGGGGGCCTAGTATTCCTCTCCAGGTGGCATGGTCTGTGCCGACATGGGCGTTGAAGTCACCAAGGACAATCAACTTATCTGCCTTGAACACAGTCGCCAGGAGGGCGTGCAGATTTTCGTAGAATTTGTTCTTTGTCTCGTCAAAACTCGTCATTGGGGGGCGTAGGCTCTGATGATAGTTGCGAACTTGTCTCCCCAAAGAGTCAGACAGAGGCTCGTCAGGCAGTCATTGCTGCCCTGCGGCTGACAGGGCAGACGTCCCACGATGTCGTTCTGGGTGGCAAAGGCTACACCAGCATCGCGTCATTCTGCCTTAGAGCGGCTGTTCCAGTAGAAGGTGTAGCCGGCACCCAGTTCTTGCAGCTGACCCTGCTCAGAGATTCGGGTCTCAATGAGGACAGCAATATCCACCTTGTCTAAAAGGGAATGAACATTCCCAGCTGCTTGTGTGAGTGGATTCACCCGAGCAGCCTGGAGTGCATGGCGTGGGGACGGAGGTATTGTTGTTTGCTTGAGTTTTAAGACCGAGGCCGACTGCAGAAGACGTGTTACCCAGCATTTGTTTATGGCACATTTTCTAGTTTCTTTCTCCACGAGTAGGCAAGCAGTGTTATCCTTAAATAGGCTGCTTGGATATTACAGGCGACTGCCGAACTCTGGGTCATGGTTGTGTTTCAGTTGGAGAG
The DNA here is from genome assembly GCA_017591395.1 of Schistocephalus solidus. Lineage (NCBI taxonomy): Eukaryota > Metazoa > Platyhelminthes > Cestoda > Diphyllobothriidea > Diphyllobothriidae > Schistocephalus > Schistocephalus solidus. The sequence goes on from WEDG01002535.1 coordinate 182,135, forward strand.
CGACCCGAGTTAGTCTGGGCCGCCTACGGGGTTGCTGTCGCCCCCATCGTAGGACTTTTTGAGAGGGGGGAGAGGTGGGAAGTTCGGGAGTCAGACATACCGGGTGTGGAGGCACACACAACACCGGAGACCCTCACCTGGTTTAGCCCACCGGTCGTGATAGTTGCCAGGGGTGTAGCCGCTGGGCAGAGCCCACCTTCAAGAAGCCACAGGTGAGAGTTTGGTCCCAGTTAGAGGCAGCCACAGGAACATTCACCACCTGCGCGAGACAAATAGAACGACCAAATGCTACCTGTGTGGTGCCTCCCCGAACTTGTACCCCTATACCGGCAGCAGCACAGGCAGCACAGCTAAAATCCCAGTTACGTGTTTCGCTGATATTCTGCCACTGAATGGCACTGCTGTGAAGGGCTGGCGTCTCATCAGTAGGTCTTCCAGTGTTCCCCGTGTGGTTTCCGGTAGATAAATCAGTTTTTACCGATACAAGTGGCCAAGTCTGCTAACAAGTGCAATCACCTCCCCAACCTATATTCGGTGCTGAGACTCAATTTGGTCAAAGCAATCAGCTCAGGCATACGCGTTTTCCAACGCCAATGCCGGTGAACCAGGTGGCCGAGCAATCATCACAGCACGGGTGATGAACTTTCAGCGGATAACGACCTGAATGGCAGTCATCAAGCCATTAACACACCAGGGGATAGGCATCCTTGAGGAACGGGCAGCCGTTAATTGTACTAGGTATGCAATAACATAGCGACTGCATCCTATGGCTACTGTGACTCCCTGATGGCTACTGATGGCTACTGTGACTCCCTGATGCTGTCTTCGAAGATGGGTTTGAGTAGGAATCCAAAACGTCAAGCGAATAAAGTTCTGGTGCCAGCGATTGCGTCTACCTCTTCTCAACACGATTATTTAAAATTTTGACTTTTTAATTTCCTCACAAATGTATCGCTAACTGGGAAATCTTAAATTTTGAAGAACTGCTGGCTCTGGGTACCTGTCATGGACAAAGAGGTTTTTAAAATCGGACAGATCTGCCACACCTGCTGGTTTGTGGGCTTGCATAAACGAACAGGAAGTAAAACGAGCTTCGATATTTTCTAGAGATCTTACCTTTTTGATGTTTGATGGCTTTAGAGAAGCGGAAATTTGTGGGCTATTCATGAGCTTGCGATGTATTCGAAAGTCCAAATGAATGACTAGAGAAGTCTACTTGAAGTAGTTTTTGTGACGACTATTTCGGTCTTTTTGTGGGAACTTTGAATCACCAAGTAAAATGACGCCACCTCATTATTTTCTGTTACCAAAATGATTTCGGAAGTTAGTTTGAAGCTTTAATCTCACAGTCTTTATCTTCACGTCATGGTTTGTATAAGTTTTTTAATTTTTCTTGATGCTCGTGAAGATATGCCACCGGCACCAATGCAACGAAAGAGGTTTACTGAGACGCTTAGTCCAGTTATTTAACCCGCTCAGAATTTGGCTGTTTACGATTGCCTGCACTGTTAGTTGTCATCTCGACAAAGGTTAGTTGATACTCCATGAGGTTTTATTGGTCTGGCAGCTCATCTGCTGCCCGTTGGGTTAGTCCGTTGTCTGGCTGTGTAAGGTCGATGTTGAGTGTGGTCCTAATGTAAGAAACGAGGCAGGAATTTGTAAATCGGGGAAAGTTCAAGGTGCCTGTCCAAGGAGTCAGTAATAGGAAACCACACCTGAAGTTTGACTCGATCTGTCCTTGAACTGTCCCAGCCTAGGCTTGTGCGCCTTGAAGGTCAAAAGTTTAGGTCTTTTCTCGACCAATGTGGTTTCCAGGCTGAGGTAATGGTCTAGCCTCAGAGTTGGCAATTTACGCTTATGTCGGCACAGGCTGTTCATTCGGCCTTTTCGGCAGCTCTTCAAGACCTGCGAGTTCGTCAGTCGAATTTATCTCCTTTTCTCATTTTATTTCGGACATTGGATGTGGAAGCACTGCTAGGTGCGGTTTTCCAACACGCCAAAGCTTGGCTTTCTCGGCTTTCTTGATTCTGTCTTGACACCAGACCCAGGTGGATGAGTGTGGTATATGCAGCGAAAGTCTACTATCCATATAAGCTTAATCGCGCGCGCAAGACACCGTTACTGGGCCCAACACGCTGTGGGACATACATTGGACATCCTCGGCAATGATGGTCGATCTGTCATGTGACTAGTTGCCGACGCGATGAAGCTGATAGCCAACAAGCGAGAGGCATCATACCGGGCAAGGCTGCACGTGCTAAATTGTCAGGGCATGTGCTCAGGATGAAAATTGATAAGCCTAGGAGGAGCCAGCGGAAGTGTGATTATTTCTAAACACAGCAAGTCCCACTTGATTTAGATATCAGTCTAGTGGGTGAAGTAAAGTGAAGGGATTATACCGTCCTAGGCCCCTAGCACTCTACTTGGGTCTACCGAGCGTCAACAGGTGTAGAACTGATTCGTTTTTAACACCCTCCCCGCCCCCTAAGCATAGCTTGTGATATAATAGTATGAACGGGGAGATTCGTGTTTCAGGTGTTTGCATGAGCGAAATAGAAGTCTAATAGAGCACTGGAACAGTTTTTTTCATTTTTCTGGGCTTTCGACCTCGTACAGGAGTTAATCGTCAGAGTTAGCAACATCAACAAAAAGGTGACACTTATAGGGGGTGCAAACCAATCAATGATCCCTGACGCTAGTCTGGATGTGACTGCGCGGGGCTCTGTACGCCACCCTCCCACACATCAGAATCAAGGTGAGCCGAAAATTTATTGAAACCCCGGATGGGTACTCAATCAATCGATGTATCGATTTTGCGCCGACGTACAGAACCCAGCATAGTCACGTCCAGACTTGCGTCATTTATCATTGATTGGCGTGAACCTTGTTGTTGCTGCTGCTCTCTCTGACGGTGAACTCTTGTACGAGTTCGGAAGCTCCACATAATAAAAAAATTGTTCCGGTGCTCAAACAGACTTGTCTGTCACGAACAGAAGAAGATGACATCGCTAGACCGAGAAGTTTATTGGCCTAACATCTCGGATGCTCACTCGAACCCATTATCAGCAACAGTCGCAGAAAAGGATGATAGAGGCGCAAGGAGAGCATTATTTATAGGACGCAGTTGCCAGCAAACCACTTTCCTGCAATAATTAACAGTACTCCTGGTCATCGTTGGGTGCCGTAGTCGCTGCGATGCTTACCTCTGCCTCCATTGCCCTTTTCAGCGCGTGCCTCGGAGGCTGGGTTTGAGTGAGCATCCAAAACCTCAGAACATTAAGCGTCTTGGTTCAGCGATAGTATCTTCCTCTTCTGAACTGCTTCCTGGAGCTCGCATGTGCGCTTCTATTAGCAATAATGGGCATAACCTAATAGCCACAAGGTACGGGGCCTGTTCTGTTTGGAGGTAGAATGATTTTTTTTGTGAAGGAGCCTGATGGCGATGCACCCTCAACGAACAGATGATGACTCCAGCTTGGGTCGCCCTCCTATAAGGCAGGATGAGATGGACTAGAATAACTAGGTGTATTTCACGTGAGAGACAGCCACCGTCCGCTTAGGAACGTGATTGGATATGTTGGTGTGTTTGGAGTGGGGTGTAGGGGGTACTAGTTAGGGGCAGCACTACACAGATAGCATTAGGTCGCTCCATTTGTCTCGTACAGGTGGTGAATGCTCCTGTGGCCGTCTCTAACTGGTACCCAGCTCTCACCTGTGGCTCCTCGAAGTTGGGTTCTTCACATCCGGTACGTCTGCTCCCTTCCCCCTGTTCTTGCCCTCTCCCACCCTCCCTGCCCTTCCTCCTCTCCTTTTCCTACCCCACTCCCCTCTCCCCTCCTCTCTCCTCCTCTCCTTACTCTTGCTTCTACCCCCTCCTCTTCTCCCTCTATCCTCACTCTTCCCTCCTTCCCCACGGTTGAAAAGTCCTACGGCGAGGGCGACATGCAATCACGTAGGCGGCCCAGGCGAATCGGTCGTTCTCTCACTAACCCAAATCGTGACCCATAGTGGAGTTCGGTAGCCACCTGGGTGACTAAGCAGCCCTATTTAGGGATAGCACTGCTTACACCCTCGCGGGGGAGGGGGCTAGAAAAGGTGCCCTAAACAAATGCTGGGTTTCACGACAGCTGCAGCAGACCGTGGCTAGCAGACTGCAATTAAATGCGGTCGAAAAACTCTAAACAATATAAACAACAACTCCTCTCCCAATTCCTCCAACCGTACTCTTCGGGGTACCCTCCGGGCTGCTTGGGTGAGTCCGCTCACACTAGCAGCCTGGCATGTTCGTTCCCTTTTAGACAATTGGAGGAGCAACCGGCCGGGACGGAGGACGGCGCTAGTCACTCGGGAACTGGCGCGCTACAAGGTTGACAATGCTGCTCTCAGCGAGACCCGATTCTCTGAACAGGGTCAGCTGGAGGAGGTGGGTGCCGGCTACACCTTCTGGAGCGGCCGACCAAAGGCAGAGCGACGCGACGCTGGTGTCGCCTTTGCCATTCGGAACCGCATCGTGGGACGTCTGCCCTGTCTACCGCAGGGTATCAATGATCGTCTTATGAGCCTCCGCCTGCCCTTTTGGGGAGACGAATTCGCCACCATCCTCAGTGCCTTCGCTCCCCCAATGACGAGCTCTGATGCGGTGAAGGACAAATTCTACGACGATCTACACTCCCTCTTGGCGACTGTGCCGAAGGCGGATAAGTTAATTGTCCTTGGTGGCTTTAACGCCCGCGTCGGCACAGACTGTGCCTCGTGGAGAGGAGTTCTGGGTCCCCATGGTATCGCTGGCTTCAATGAAAACGGTCTTCTTCTCCTAAGAACCTACGCTGAACACCGCCTTATTCTGACCAACACCTTCTTCCACCTCCCAAAGCGGCAAAAAGCGACCTGGGTACATCCTCGATCGAGACAATGGCACCTTTTGGACTATGTTCCCGTCCGGAGGCGAGATAAACAGGACGTGTTGGTGACAAAGGCGATTCCGATGCCGATGGATGGACGGATCACCGCCTCGTCATCTTCAAGATGAGGCTCCGTCTGCAACCCCGCAGGAGACCCCAAGGTAAGCGACCAGAAGGTAATTTGAATACTGTTTTGTTGAATGTGCCTGCTCACCATCTACATTTCAGCAACGAACTGGCCAACCGTCTAGCCAAACTTCCAGTCGCCGACGCGGACATCTCCGTGGAGAACCAATGATGTCAGCTGAGAGACACCATCCAATCCACTGCCTTGGATGTCCTCGGCCGCGCACGTCGTCAGCACCAAGACTGGTTCAATGACAACGACGCAGCAATCAACGCTCTGCTCGTCGAGAAGAACCTTTTACATAAAGCCTACATCAATCGCCCTACCGCTGCAAACAAGACAGCCTTCTACTGAAGTCACCACCTTGTACAGCAAAGGCTGAGGGAGATGCAGGATGCCTGGATGACGCGCAAAGCCGAGGAAATCCAAGGGTACGTGGACCGAAACGAATGGAAGAACTTCTTCGCCGCCACCAAGGCTGTCTACGGACCTCCAATCAAAGGCGCCGCCCCTCTTCTCGGTGCCAACGGCAGGACGCTGCTCACTGAGAAGACGCAAATCCTGACGCGATGGGCAGAGCACTTTCAAAGCGTTCTCAACCAGCCCTCCACCATCTCCGATGCCGCCATCGATCGCCTGCCTGAAGTGGAAATCAACGCCAACCTTGATCTCCGCCCTCTCCAAGAAACCATCAGAGCAGTGCAGCAACTCTCCAGCGGGAAAGCACCTGGCTTGGACACGATCCCTGCTGAGATTTACAAGCATGGTGGACCCCAGCTAATGAATGGACTCACAGTGCTCTTCCAGGAGATGTGGCACCAAGGACAAGTCCCTCAGGATTTCAAAGACGCCACCATTGTCCACCTGTACAAGAAGAAAGGAAACCGCCAACTTTGCGACAACCACCGAGGTATTTCGCTACTGAACATCGCTGGAAAGATCTTCGCCCGCATTCTCCTCAACCGCTTGAACGCTCATCTGGAGCAAGGACTGCTCCCGGAAAGTCAATGCGGCTTCCGACGACACAAAGAACCAATCGACATGATCTTTGCTGCTCGCCAGCTGCAAGAGAAGTGCCAAGAGATGCGGACTCACCTCTACACTACCTTTGTGGATCTGACGAAAGCCTTTGACACGGTGAATCGCGACGGGCTGTGGAAAATCATGTAGAAATTCGGCTGGCCTGAACGGTTCACGCATATGGTACGTCAGCTTCACGACGGGATGATGGCGCGCGTTGCTGACAACGGGACAGTATCTGAAGCATTCGCAGTGACCAACGGAGTGAAGCAGGGCTACGTATTGGCTCCCACCCTGTTCAGCCTCATGTTCTCTGCCATGTAAATGGATGCCTACCGTGATGAACGCCCCGGGATCCGCATCGCCTACCGGATGGATGGCCGACTCCTCAACCAACGACGGATGCACTTCCGTTTGCGTGTCTCCACAGCGACTATCCACGAACTTCTATTCGCTGATGACTGCGCACTCAATACAAAGACAGAATATGAAATGCAAAGGAGCATGGACCTCTTCGCTGCCGCCTGTGAAAACTTCGGACTTCGCATCAACACTGAGAAAACGGTTGTGATGCATGGACCGTCGCCCAACACTCTATACACCGCAGCTCACATCAATGTCAATGGCACCCAACTTAAATCTGTAGATACCTTCACGTATCTAGGCGGCAATCCTACACGCAGCACCAAAGTCGACGATGGAGATCGCCCATCGGATCGCTAAAGCCAGCCAAGCCTTCGGACGCATGAAAAATGTGGTCTGGAATCGACATGGTCTCCACCTCAGAACCAAACTCAAGATGTACAAAGCTGTCATATTGCCGACGCTGCTGTATGGAGCAGAGACGTGGATGATTTACCAAAAGCAGGCGCGGAAGCTCAACCACTTCCATCTCAGCTGTCTCCACAGAATACTAACGATGAGTTGGCAAGACAGGATACCTGACACGGAAGTTGCTAGAACGAACAGGCATTCTCAGCATTAACGCTCAGTTGAAACAACTGCAACTGCGCTGGAGCGGTCACCTTGTGCGGATGGATGACGAAAGGCTACCCAAACGACTCTTCTATGGAGATCTCACCATGGGTTCTCGTCGACAAGGAGGTCAAGTACAACGCTATAAAGACATTCTGAAGACCTCCTTGAAGCAATTGCAGATCAACCTGGAGTCCTGGGAGGACCTTTCCCGGAATCGATCGGCTTGGAGGAGAACAGTGAAGACAGGGGCAACAATCTACGAAGCCAACGGGGTCGCTGCTGCCAAGACCAAAAGAGCGGCACAAAAGTCACCAGCGCCCCGGACCAACATCACCAATGCCCAGGCCCTTCCAACATGCCCACGCTGTCATCGCACCTTCCACGCGCGAATCGGCCTAGTCGGACATCTTCGGACGCAATGCATCAATAATCTGATAATTCAAAATTCTACGTCAACTTCTGTCAACCCTCCCTTCCAGCCCCCCACCCCACCCCTGGCATCAATTCCATTAGTCCGACCATCATCAAGACCACATCACAATGCTCAGGACGTGTTACCCCCACCACCACCACCACTACCACCATCAGCGATGGGGACTCTCTCCTAAACTGTCCTCATTGCGACCACACATTCACCTCACGCATCGGCCTGGATGGTCACTTGCGAATTAATCGTACAGAGACTGGTGAACCAGTGCCTGGAGCTCTAACACACAGCAGAGATCGCTGCCTCCGTTGCCCTAACTGTCCTCGTGCATTTACTCATCGCATGGGCCTTTTCGGTCACATGCGCATCCATAACAGCGGAATTTACCGCAATGCCGACAAAACCGATACCCCATTCACACCCTCCGCTCCAGCCATTCTTACCGCCACCCCACTCTCATGAATGACACCCCTCCTGCCCACACTGCACCCGCAAATTCAACCCACGCATCGGCTTGATCGGTCTCTTGTGAATCCATCGCACGGGAGGCTGGTAAACCAGCGCCTGGGGCTCCAACATACAGCCGATGTGCCCGCCTCCCCTGCCCTCACTGCTCCCGCACATTCACACACCGCATGGGACTATTCGGACACATGCACATTCACAAAAACCTGCGGTAAACCACCGGAGGCTAAGCTACATCAGCACACACTATCTACACAAATACATCGACAACACCCTCACAATCACCATTTACTAGAGAATATCACGGTTTCCTAGAAACCGTGGCTGGGAAGGCTGCCAATCTGACGCTTACACCAGACCACGACGTCGGCTCAATGTGCTGTGTGTGTCGAGTGGCTGACCAGTGGACTGGGAGTCAGACGGCGATGGCTCCTCCATATCCCCTGAGTAAGTAAATCCTGGTGTGTGCGTTATGGGGGCCAGGTCTTGCTGTGGTGCGTGAAGACAGGTACGCCGATCCGTCAGCCAATGCGCCCATTCCCACATGAGGCAACTGACCGGCTCGGACAGTGGTCTGATTTTGGGGGTGGGGGAGAGTGTGAGGTCGACAGCTCAGCGCATTTTCCTCACTATAAACAATCTGACGCGCTTGAAACTATTACGGTGCGCTAAAAGCCGTGGCTTGGAAGGTTGCCAACTGACGGGCTAACTCGGACCGCGTGGTCAGCTCAATGTGTGTTTTGTGTGAAGTGGCTGACTGGCGGACTGAGAGTCAGGCTGCAATGGCTCCTTCTTAATGTGGCCTTTATGGCACTCTCACGCCGTGGGATCTGAGCCAGGTTTGGTGGTACGCCCAGGGGCGGCTCCGGCTGCGCCAGCCACCTGCGTCCTCTCCCACCTCCGGTCTTCTTGACTCTGTCATGACACTGGGTTCAGGTGGGGGGGAGGAGAGAGTGCGGTAGCTGCAGCGCAAGGCTACTATCACTTAAAACTAATTCACGCGCAAGTCCCCGTCCCTGCATCCCCTTGTGTGGAGCATACGGTGGACATCGTTGAATTCGACGGTCGAACTATCGTGTTTGGAGTTGGCTGAGTGCATGCTCCATCCAATCAATAGGATGACCACTCGATTCGCCTTTTTCGGGTGTGTCAGGGCTGGGAGGTGTGATTGCGTTCGAGGAGCCTAGATTGTCTCGTCTGGCAGAATCCGGGCCTTTTTCATACACATCTGTTAGTATCTATTGCATCAAAAAATATGGGCTTAATGTGAAACGTTAAAATGCATGTCAGTGTTTTATATGGTATCTGACTGGAGGATGTCATTAGGAGTTAGCTAATTAAAGGAACCAATTCAATGAAACCTCGGACTTATAGAACCAGACGAAACTACTATTATCCTCAATAATGCCGTCAAGTGTTTTGGGTTGATGCATTTCATGCAAAAGTGGACCTAAGACAGTTGAACCAATGTGGGATCTATTTCAAAATCTCGTTTGCCATCGGGAAAACACTTTGCAAGGCACCCATGCAGCGAAAAATGTTCATTTACCTGCAGGTTAGACGAAAGTGAGGCCCAACACTTCCTCAGAGCTCCAACCTCGAACGCTAGTGACCGCTGGGTACCAATCTAGGCAAAGTAGCCCTCAAACATTAGGAGCCGATGTGCTTACCTTAAACTTAAAAGAACGACTAGTTAAAAACAAATCGAGCACATCAAGGGGCAGACTAGGTTGTGCTTAGCAGGGCAGATTTGATTGGATTCATAAAGCGAATTCACTTCGTAAGTTGCCAGAAGGAAACCATGGAACGGTAAACATGTCGATAGCACGTAGTTAAGCTTAGCAGCAAGAAACAGATCACCAATGTATTTAGTCTGGCGGCCACCTTCCGGAAGTACCTCTGTCCTGCCAGGACAGTGAGGGATTACCTAAAGGGCAGCATAGGGAGGCGACCTCATGAGGACACTGGCAGTCTGACCTTATCACTCCGGCCAAATGCATAGGGTGACTTTTTGAAGCGGCCTACCCGCTTCGAGCTTATCCACCCGATACCTGGGCTTATGAAGCGAACTTCCACACGAACGTGACTGGTTTTGTCATGTGCCATCAAATACATATCGCCCTCACGAGCAAAGCCTTGGTAACGATCGGATAAATGACCCCAACTGTTCTTTAGTTCAAATAAATACCTATTTATATAATTTGGGTAACCTTCCCTTTCACCCATTCTCCATCACGTCTCCTTAAGTGCTACCATAAGAGGTAGCATTCGACTTAGAGACAGAAGTAAGTGTTGGGGCTAGCGTTAGTGTTAGAGGTTGAAGTTAGCACTAGAGGTTAGGCCTAGGGCCAGGTTTAGTCTTAAGCCGTTAGGATATCATTGTTGTCAACTCAAGTTATATCCTCACTCGCGTCTATCACAATAATCAGATTTAACGATATATTCTTCAGTATTATATTACTGACAAAGACAAGGAAAACTAGAATGACCATTTCTGGCTTATTAGCCGTCATCAGCCAGCCATACCTAAACCCAGATGTTGCGGCACCCGAGACTCAAACTCGCGACCTGTTGCTCAGAAGTCCAACGCTCCAACCCACTGCACCACGGGTTGGTTATCTTGTCGCGAGTTCGAGCCTTGGGTGCCGCATCACCTTGGGTTAGGATTTGCTGGCTGATAACGGCTAATTGGCCTGAAAGGACCATTGCAATCTCCCTTGCCTTTGTCGGTAATATCACTCTGCCCCTACCACCAACCGCTCTGCGGCTGCTGCTGGGGCTCTAGAGTAAGCCCCAAGACACAACAGGTCGGGTGGGTTCCGGAACCAATCAGTAGGCGCCCATCTACCGTTGGCCTATTTATCTGTTCGATTGCTTATCGCGAGCTGGGATCAGTTCGCCAGTGACCCCAGCTTTCATTTTCGGTTCGTTGACAGCTCCTAATTTCAAACACTTTGAATTGAGCGCTTTCTTCCGCTTTATTAATGTATTTGAAAAATGTTGAAGGTGTAGATCTTATCTTTCCTCTTTCACTTCCTGAAAAAAACTTGTGTCTCAGTTTCGTGTAGTCCACTTCTAAAGCTTCTGTTATCATAAGTCCTCATATTACAGGAGTCATTGCCTCCCGTCTTCTTATTAGGGTCACATATCAGATCGGTCCCAAAGTATTTTCTACCCATTGTAATATATTACTGACTGCTTGTCGATGGCATGAGTGTATTAGAGAACTATTCTGCCGCGGTTTATTTATTTCAGCTCAAATCTCCTCACCATTTTGCCAACGGAACCAAAGGAATTTTATCCCATAGGAGCTATGCGGGCTTGGCCGGGAATATAGGGGCAAAAAAGACAGCCACTCCAGTGTCAATAACTTTTTTTTCATTTTTTAACAACCATTGCCAAATACTTAGCCTCCTTGTTGGATTTTGTGGTATTCCTCGATTACAAACCGTCTAAGTGCATCATTGGCGGTCAATTACGCAAAAGTTAGATGCTAGAGACATGCTGTGAATCTCTAAGCTGAACTAATTTGACCTCGGCCTCAAAATGCCAGGGAATTTTCTACTTAAGGGTGAAAATCCGCAATATACCTTTAAACGGATGATAGCCTCTATAACGGAATAAGATGAGGCAATTGGTGTAACAATGGTCAACGCAATAATGAGATTACGGCTGCTCATCATCAGCACAGCTAACTCGACATGGTAGAAAAATATGATCGGTACCTTTTCTGAGAATGAAAGTTTGTGTTTCACCCACTGGCAGGTGAAAAACTCTGAAAAAAAGAGGTGTAGCTCATTTGGAAGACTCGTTTCGCACGCGCTCGCGTTATCTTAGGTAAATAAACAGAAACGAGTCCAGTTCGCGATCGGTGAGCGTTCATCAACTACTGTCAAGATTTCCCATCTAAGCCTGCGCGACAACGAGTCCGTGGCGCATTCGGTTAGAGCGTGAAATTCTTATCAACTACTCGCGGGTTCGAGCCTCGGGTGGTGTACCACCTGGGTTTGGGTATGGCTGACTTATTACGCCTAAGGAACAAGAAATGGTCATTCCATTCCCCCTTGTCTTTGAAAGCAATGTTTATCCAATAATAAGTATGCCTGGAAGTTTATTAATATTAAGCGGTTATCCCACGTAGCTAATGGACTTTTGCTCCAATGTTCATATGAAGTTTCGGACTGAGCATATGAACCTTAAGTAAAATTAATTTAATCCAAATTAGCGATTTATTTCGGAGGAAATTAAAAGGCTGAAAATTCGAAACTGGAGTAGCTACCCGAAAGCACACAACGAACACCGGTGGATCCACTGATGAAGCGAACACTTCGCAGCAGTATCATGCAGCAGCATAAGGTAGGCCAAACAATCGTGTCTGGGATTTTAGCTAGTACCCGTGCTGTCACGTAGGGTATGTGTCGGGCAAGAATGACGCCACACAGGATGACTAAAATAAGTCGGCAACCCGGGGAAAAGCTTTTAAATCCTCTAATTCCCTTAAGCTACAAACTAATAAAAAAGCAAGCGAACAAACCCAGTGACGAGGTAACGTTATCTTAAGGAAATACACTAAGTGAGTCCCGTTACCGGCCGATGAACGTTCATCAACTAATATCAAGAATTGCAATCTAAGCCGGCAAGACAACGAGCCCGTGGTGCTTTCCATTAGAGCGTGAACTTATAATCAACAGGTCTCGGGATCGAGCTTTGGATGGTTCACCACCTGGCATGTGGCCGATGACGCCTAATGAGTCAGCAATGACCATTCGACTCTCCCTTGTCTTCGTTGGTAATGTTCCTCCTGAGTGTTTATGAATACTAAGTTGATTTTCCGTTGTAGCTGATGGATTTTGGCTCATTTATGAGAATGCAAGTGAATAATTTACCAATGGAAGGTGGGAAAACTCTGAAAAAGAAGTTACACGATATTAGGCCTGCCTGGAATATCACGCGGTTAGTCAGCTCTATCTGATGGGTTTCGGTTCAAGTATTCATATACACTTTCAGATTGAGCCAAACAAGCTTCATTCCGACCGATTTAATCCAAGTTAACGCATTTTTTGAAGAAATTAAAATTCGAAAATTACAAGAGGGAAATACTTTCCAGAAAGCGCACAGGGAACACCGGAGGGTCCACGGATGAGCCAAACCCTTCGTAGATGTATCATGCAACGACACAAGATCGGTGAAACACGCGTGTCTGGGCTCTTACCTGTACCGCCCTCATAGCAAATCCATCAAGCCAAGTGCATAAGAAATGGCAACGGATGAGATGCGCATGGACCGAAGTTTGGCGAAGCAGCAACGTGACTGAAGTTTCCTGGTTGGTCGAGAATCACTGGTTTAAGAATTCTGTATCGAGCACGTAATTATTAGTTTTTGAGATTGTTACTGGAAAAATACTTTTGTTGATAAGAAATGTTTTGCGATATCCTTAGCTAAGAACAATTACCAAGTTACTTTTTAGCAGTTTTTTAGTCCTATATATTCCAAACACAGGTTATATTTCTGTATGTTTATCGTGTCGGCACTAATTGTTATCAAGGCTCTTTAAAATGGACCCACCATTTGCTCTATCCTACAATTCGTAAAATATTAGTGAAAAGTTGGAACCATTGGTAAAATTTCTGGCAAGGGAAGTGGGTTTGTGGAAAAAAGACCACATATGTGCTTAAAAGAATGCCCAAAGATCTCCCAACAAAATAAATATGAGTTTCGAGGAAGCTAGTTTTCGAACCTTTGCTGTCTGTCGGCCTTTCAGAGTCAACGCAACATTTAACTGGCGCCCAAGGAAACCTTGAAAGTAAGGTAGGTTTTGCTATTGCTGCTGCTACCACGGCGCAACGCTTGGTCTTACTCGAGCATCAACTGCGCCAGCTTGCTTACTGAAAGGTGCCTAACCAGATGGCGGGTGATTAAAGAAAGTTCAATAAAAAATACAGTGTGAAGATCCTCCGCGAGGCTTGAAGATTTGACCTGGTAAGAAAATTATTGCTTCTTTTTCACCTAAAACGCGTTCCAGCGGATTTTTTTGAAGTCAAACTACTCTCAAATAAACAAAAAGCCGTGCGGCACACATTCTATGCTAAGCAACGACAGTAATCAAAATTACTGCCAACATCGTATGCAAATGAAGCGGTGCTCAATGTGGAAACTGTCTGCTTTTTTGCAAAATAGCACTGCTAAGACAGAAATAAATTCCAGCTGGCGTGAAAACACGACGTTCCATTCGAGTTGAATAATCGTAGGCGAAAATAACGTGGGGTTGAACAGGGCCAAACGTTGTGGGTAATGACTGGGATTTCAATAGGTGGCCCAGTCAATTCCAATCCTCTGAAAACAAAAAACAGCAAGAAGTTAGTTTGCAAAATTTTGTCTACATGGCTATCTGCGCAAAAATCTTATTCATGTCCCCTCCAGTACAAAGGTTTGAAGTATTACAGGGTGCCGCAAAATCAAAGCGTGCAGGTCAATTTGCAAAGATAGTTAAACATTCTCAATCTTTTATTTATGCTGATGACCTCAAATGCGTGAATTCCTTCTCTAAATCTACGACCGAACGATGCCTAGAACAAATTCATTCGGACTTAGACTCTCTATCGGCGTGGA
>WEDG01002536.1:0-67434 GCA_017591395.1 Schistocephalus solidus
CCAAAACCTTTTGGGATTGGCGTGGCTCATAAACCAGAATGCACTATCAGACAGCAAGTCATGAAGCCCAAAGACCCGCTACCAGTGACAGAACAATCAGCAGTGGTCTACAGCATACCATGCCAAAATTGTGATGCAAGGTATGTTGGTGAAACGGGCAAACGCCTGGGCACAAGGTTGCATGAACACCAACTTGCAATCAACCGCAAAGACAAGTTGTCTTTGGTTTTATGGTCACGCACAACAGCTGAACCATGATTTCGCCTTTGACAAAACAAAGGGTGATTGGCCGAGCCAATGAGAAGATGGCCAGATTGGTGCTCGAGAGCTGGTCCTCGACTGGGTACACTCAACCGAGCTATAGACTTACATCCCGCCTACCAGGCACTTCGTACACGGCTCGGATCAGTTCCGCCATGGCCAATAAGGCAAACGAGCACACGAAACCGAGAGCCCAGGCTCACGGAAAAGCGGGGTGGCGGCCGAAGGTCACATGACCAAAATCAAACACTGCCTCACGAATGCGCCCGTAAGACCGGATAACAACTCACGAGAGCAGCAACGACTGCTCAGTCCGCTGATTGACGTGGGGGAGGCCAACAGGCACGCTGCCTTGCCTAAACCTACGACGGCTCCAAAGGGGACAGCAGTCACGCGAGCCCGCCAGCGTTCAGCCTCGGGGAGGTCTAAGGAAGTCAGCGGCAATCGGGCAGGTCAAAGTTCACGCGTCCACCATGGATATAATACGAGGCACGCGGCAAGACTGACTAACTCAAGACCACCAGGAGCAGCAAGCACTTTACTCTGATGATGGAAGCGAGAAGGCTTTCGAAACGTCGAGTACAAATACAATTTGGTCCATGAACTCGCCCCCTCATCTTCTTCGTCTTCTTCAGGAGATGAAGTAAAGAAGTTCTGTGGGAAACAATGAGTAACTTTAATATGTTAAATTTTTCGACGCTGGTTCCCCAGGTCGTCGTCAGACTTGTGGTAAATGTGCAAAAAAACAGTTAAAATTTAAAAACATGTCGGAAAAATCGATATTGCTGAATCAGTCCTGCCAATAGCTGTCATTGTTGATGAACATCTAAATATGATTGGCTACCGCCTTTTTCCACTTGTCTTTGAGATTGTTGTACAGGGCATCTAATTCGATGTGCCGATTAATGCACGAGTCATCAGAATGCATGGCCTCTAAGAATTCCCGGCCTCTCTTCGATGGGCAGAAGCCAACAATACGCGTTTTATCCCAAGCAAATTTGTGCCCAGTTTCTAGTGAATGCACGGCAAATTGAGACAGGTGGTCTCGTCTCTTGACAGCCAACTGATGTTCGTGTAGGCGTGTAGAGACTGATTTTCCTGTTTGGCCGCAATACACAACATTACAAATGTTACATGGGATTTTGTAAACGGCTTCTTTTTTATCTAAATAGCCAACCCTATCCTTAGGGTGTACACGCTGGTTTCGAATTGTAGTCGTGGGTTTGTGCACCACGTAAATTTGGTGCTTCCGCAGGTGTCTTTCAACGAGTTCAGACAGGTTCTTAATGTATGGAAGTGTTCGCCAGTTTTTTATTGTGGGCGCATGATCGGAACAATCTAGTTCCTTATCTTTTTCTTTTTCTCTGAATTCTTGATGTCTCATGCATCTACGTACAAAATCTCTGGGGTAACCGTTGCTGTCAAGAGACGAGACCACCTGTCTCAAGTTGCCGTGCATACACTAGAAACTGGGCACAAATTTGCATGGGATAAAACGCGTATTGTTGGCTTCTGCCCTTTGAAGAGAGGCCGGGAATTCTTAAAGGCCATGCATTCTGATGACTCGTGCATTAATCGGCACATCGAATTAGATGCCCTGTACAAAAATCTCAAAGACAAGTGTAAAAGGCGGTAGCCAATCATATTTAGATGTTCATTAACAATGACAGCTATTGGCAGGACTGATTCAGCAATATCGATTTTCCGACATGTTTTAAATTTTAACTGTTTTTTGCACATTTACCACAAGTCTGACGACGACCTGGGGAACCAGCGTCGAAAATTTACATAATAAAGTTACTCATTGTTTCCCCACAGAACTTCTTTACTTTGAATTATACTTCTTGGGATGCCCGTATTCCAATATATATATATATATATATATATATATATATATATATATATATATATATACATATATATACATATATATATTCAAAAAGAAATGCGCTCGCACGATCTAATGTCTGCGTTAAAAATAAAACTCTTGGTAAAGATGAATTATATGAAACCTAACCAGGACATGAGAACAAAAACCATTCACTATTGTTTGGGTTAGGAAACGGAAATTTATACACTTCCCGGAATTATGCCGAGGGCTATTTTGAGGGGACCATATAAGTCGTTCCTACCAAACTCTTATCTTGATTTTAGACATATACATCCTACATAAGGTGAAACTGACAACGGCAAGGGAGAGCAGAATGGCAATTTCCGGCACATTAGCTGTCATCAGCCAGCCATACTTAATCCCAAGTGTGGATTACCAGAGATTTGAACCCGCGACGCTTGGTCATTGAGTGAAACATTGTACTATTAAGCCATGGTCCCTTCGTTTTGCCGGTGTTGGTCGGTAATGTAATACATGCTAGTGTGGCATTCACCGATCTCGGTACGGAACATATATTTTCCGATGTACCTTGGAGCTCACTTTTAATGCTCTTAGGTATGAATGTCTAACGACGGCCAATAAGCCAGAAATGACCATTTCGGTATCCCTTGTGTTTGCCGGTTTCACCTTAACATCATATTACAGAAGTCGCTGTGCGACTGCCTGCGAAGGCTCTGACCTGATCTCAAATATATATATATATATATATATATATATATATATATATATGATAGTGTGGGGCTCACCGATCTGCTTAAGGAACATGTATGTTCCGTATATATATATATATTTCTGAAAATTATTTAGTGCAGGACATGGAGTCAGGTGACTTGGACATGACCTTTTAGGGTCAGAACCGACATTTCAATGAACATTTGGGTCGAAGACAATCAACCACAGTGAAATAACCACGTAATGCCCATTATACAAACAAGTAATACTACAAGTAGTATGAATCTTATATGGCAAAGACATTATACCGTACTTCCGACATAGGCACTAGCTAAATGCTAACTAGCTTATATATATATATATCGGGTAAATAATTTCTGAAATTATTAAGTGCAGGACATGGAGTCAGGTGATTCGGACATGACTTTTTAGGGTCAGACCCGAAATTTCAATGAACATTTGGGTCGAAGACAATCAACCACTGTGGAATAACCACGTAATGCCCATTCTACAAACAAGTAGTACTACAAGTAGTAAAAAGTCATGTCCGAATCACTTGACTCCATGTCCTGCACTTAATAATTTCAGAAATTATTTACCCGATTATTCTCTGGAGTCCATATACCAGAAACCGCATAGAGAACGCTGGGGGACCCACTGAAGAGCCGAACCCCTCGTTGCTGTGTCACACAGCAGCAGAAACATCGGCGAAACACGTGTCTGGGCTTTTAGCTATTATCTATGTCGGAAGTACGGTATAACGTCTTTTGTCATATATATATATATATATATATATATATATATATATATATATATATTGGAAATCAGATGCGTTCTTTTGGGATAAAAAGACTTTTATTCTATCAATTCTGTATAGATTATCGACGTCGGTTCCGTAGGTCGTCTTCACACGTAGAGTAAAGAAAATTCACCAATAACACCGTATATGCACTTCAAGGATTTTCCATTTTAGCACAAATTTAGTGGCATAAATTACTACGTCTTGCGTCATTAATTTGGAACAAGACCTGCAACCTTTGCATTTTTTGGAAGGGTTGCTCTTTAATCTAGGTAATTCACTCATAGTACTTCCTTATGTAGCCAACGAATTTTATAAATTTTGTGCAAAAATAAAGCTAATAGCATCATTTCCCCAAAGCCGACTGTAAAAGTTCGTCCAAGTTCGCCAAGCAAAAATCGGAGCGAAATTAGATAAGAAGACAGCTGCATTGCCTCACACTCTGCCAGCGAGGCGGATAGCAATTGTGCCATTTAACCATGAGTGAATGACGTTTGCTATGGATTATCACACGAGTCGATATTTGGCACAGTTTTATGACTTATTACCTTACACGAAGCTATCCTGATATTATCTGTTCACAGGTGGCTGTTTCTATGACTATTTAATTCGACAACCTTGGAGGCATTTCTAGATTTAGACAGAGGTTTAAACACCCTAAAAAACTGAATATCTTAATCTGCTTCGAGTTTCTTCTTTTGCTTCTGTTCGCCTCATCTGCAGAGAATGTACGTTCGCATTTCCGAAAAAATGTATCACTTACCTGCCTCTCTGAGCTATATTATTCCTATTACCTCCAGTGACTGCAGTTTGAATTGTCAAGATCAAAGGATGGATTGGTGCTCTCTGTTTTGGCTTAACCAATCCAATTGCATCTGCAAAATCCCAGACATTGACATCTTTCGGGTGAATCCTAGTCACTGTTAATACGACCGATAGTACTGTTACATCCGCAGTTACCTGATAAGCTAAACTATCCTCGTTCTCTCCCCCTTCAAATAACGAAGGCTGAATCAGAACTGTAAATCCCACCTAGGATCCTCGGACACAGTTCATTTTGAAAGCCCATTCCGTACTGATTACGCAAGCTGCCCAGAATAACCGGATATGATTTTGGATGTCAGTTCTTTGTCGGGCATAAACTATCCGTCTACACGTATTACAAGAGAGAGCGATACGCCTTTTTGAAAATTCTTATTTTCAAATTTTTCTGCTAAAGGACCTTCAGAAGAAGAAGAAGAGGCGATCACGGAAACATGGTGCTTATTAGCGTGACATTTCAGATTCTCTCTTGAATTCATCATCAAGCTCATACACACCGTGTTCCAGTGATTGCCTCTTCTTTTTCTGAACTTCTTCCCGGAACTGGCCGGTTCGCTTCTATCAGCAAAAGGACCTCCATTCACTGTGGATAAAAATTGGTACGTATATTTGATAACACCGGAAGATAACAAACGAGACACTGTGACCGAATGCTGCAACTCTCGGTATCAGGAACAAGTCACAAAAGCTGCTCCAGATAGTCTTTCTTCAAAACGGTGCTGGTGTTATTTGCCCTTGACCTCATTATTGCAGTTTAAGTAAATCAAGAGGGGTAAATAGCAGTATCTAATGGGCAAAATGGGTCAGCCCATGTGAATGGAGAATAAAAAATGGTGGTTCTGTTTCAAAAGTCCAACCGTTTGCTCTCCCGTGACAGAATGGAAAGAAGGGGCATACCAGTTACCGTCAGTTGAACCGATAGGCCAATTCAAAATAGTTCCGTGGTTTGGACACTGTCATAAGAGCAGTTTTTTAGAGCCGAACGTGAGAGTTACGCTCCAAGTGAGACAACATCCTGAATGCGAGCTTTTGGTTGCCTTGCCACGCGTCTTCCGGTAGCCCTTGATGGTGAAACCACTCCAAACATTATCTCTAATCGTGATCGTACGGTCGATATGGAAGAGGCTCCGCAGTACTGTGACTAATAGATATTCCTTTCGGTCAATCGATTTATCGATCTTGCACCGGCGTACCGAGCCCTGCACAGCGACCTCCGAATTAGCGTTAAGGGTATTTGCTGGCTCCAGCTCCTAGAATTTTCACTTGATTTGTTGACGTTTTTGTCTCCGATGATGGACTCCGATATGAGTGCGAAAGCTCAGACGAATAACACCATGATTCCGGCGATGGAACAACCTTCTTCTTCTTCTTCTTCTTCTTCTTCTTCTTCTTTTTCTTCTTCTTCTTCTTCTTCTTCTTCTTCTTCTTCATCTTCTTCTTCTTTTTCATATTCTTTACTTATACACATTCCTTTATATGCCAATCATAGTATTGACGAGATTGGTATCTTGCACTAATAAGTCCACGTTGTGACCTGCTGTTGCATACTTGAGAAATGAAAGTAGCTCAGAAGAAAAATATTCAGGATCCGCGATAGAATAATTGAAAAGTGGGGATACAGTACACTTTCGAAGTTGTAGAGGACTAAAGCCGGCGTAAAGAATACTCTCTCAGGGCTTCCTCCCTAGCTGCTGAGTTAATTTAGTGGAATCAGGTCAAAATAACTAGTTCACCTTTTCGTAATTCTGGTATTAATACAATAAGCAACATCGACGAAGACCAGGGAAACTGGTATGGTCATTTCTGGTCGTAATTAGTCAGCCATACCGAATCCAAGGTCAAGATGACTTGCGATTTGAACCCCGGTTCTTTGGTGATTGAGTACTTTTAAGTATTACGCTCTACCTTGGTCCACGACCCAGTGCCCTATCGGTTGCCAGCCAAACCAGATCCCAGGTTTGGATAGCCTGAGACTTGAACCCGGATGTATTTTCAAGTCCAGCAAACTGCGTAGGGAACATTCTTTTAACAACAACAACCATCTTTAATTTTTGATTGCGGTACACATTTGTGTGGCTATGCAAATTGGTAATTTTTCTTTCTGGTTCGATTGCAGTGTCAGCGCCGGCTGGGCCGCAATAATGGACCGATACGAGAAAATTTCACGAATCGGCGAGGGAGCCTATGGGGTAGTTTTCAAATGTCGCAACAGAGACACCGGCGAATTAGTGGCTATCAAGAAATTTACGGAATCCGAAGAGGACCCCGTCATCCACCGGATAGCAATGCGTGAAATACGCACGCTTAAGGTTAGTAATGCTGTGTTTTGTACTTTCTTTCCGGTCACTCATATGTCAGCGCTTTCACCTCTTGTAAATCAAGATAACGCTATTTCACTGGTTTCTTCAGTTGTCCAGCTTTTGAGAGCCTACGCCTTGACCTCTCGTCAACAGTCGAATCACTGCTTAGATTTCGTCTCAACAGGTGTGAGCCCTGGCTTCGTACGTTAAGAAGGTCCTCTAGGGCTTAGGACTATTCTGCGTATAGAGAAAGAGACTATGGGGGAGATAGAATTTTTTATTTAAGTGTACAAAAACAATGTTAGTAGATTTCGACATGAACTAACCACGCTGCAGATCAGTGAACGCCAATCTTTCCGATTTCAATTGTTAAGGCCTCAATTTTCACGTTCAACCAGTATCATTAGCTGAGCCTCATGGCTGGAACTAGCGCTGTAATAAAATTTCCTACTCAATGTGCACCATTTCATATCTTTTTAGTATATGTTAATGTCCTCAAAACTGCAATTGCTTCAGATGCCTGATTGAGCTTTCCATCCTGATTATATTCTTAAATGTTTACCAACTTCTCTCCTTATTTTTTATGCAAAATAACCGACAGCAACTGAAACATCCTAACCTGATAAATCTAATAGAAGTGTTCAAACGCAAGAAGCGGCTTCACTTAGTCTTCCAGTACGTCGATCACACCCTACTCAACGAACTGGAGAAGAATCCCTCCGGGTTAGTTTAGTTTTTGTTTACTTCTACTTAATTTATTGCAGTAGACGCATTTTCAGGTGCTTCAGCCAGGGTTTACTGGTTGACCTTTAAAAGTCCACCAATGGAATTGATGCTTTCCAGGCCATAAACCAATCAACAGCTAGATCTTTCCGTTATCCAGTGCAAGTTTACAATCTTTCCACAGGCAGAGGACAACCTATCTTCTCTTTTACTCCTATTTAAGCATTTGAACTGCTCACTTCTCTCGATATTTGAGGGACAGTATTTTTGCGTATTAGTGTGAGATCGCGCAGATCGCGCTTCGTTAGTCCTTGTAGTGTACGTGATCGCTATTTTGTTATTCGATCGCAGGTAGCCTGAGCGTATTTTCTACTGCGTGCTTTTGATTGGTTACTGCAAAAAAATGAAAATGAAGGTCTACTCTTGAACTGTCCGCATTAAAAACTGTGCAAGCAAGCTGTCTAAATCGAAACGGAATACGCAGTGGACGTCGTCATTTGGGAAAGTTGGCGTGCAGATGCCTCATTATATCTTTTCGTTGTCCAACTCCTCACTCTTGGCTTTATCCTCATGCTTCTGTAGACCGTGCTGAATCAGCCTATGACATGCTCAAAAGGCTGTGCTTCGAAACTGCCGGTCTCTGATACTGAACAGACGCTTCCTTTTTCGAAAATCTGGACCCAGTCAAGCATAGCTCGAAAGGTTGGCCTAGCTGCACTTCCACAATATCCTTGGGACTACTTGCCAGGTGAATGCAGGTCAACGGTGGGTAAAAGTGCATTTTCGTTTTGACGAAAACGGAGTTTAAAGAAAGGATGCGGGGGATTAGTTGTTGGATTCGTCATCTAGAACTGGTTATTGGGGTGTTGTTTCTGTGGAGCAGGGACACAGGCGTTTCCGCCTGTTGTCCTGAACCAGCTCCCGGGGTTACACGTGTTTCCCCCAACAAATACTATGTTAACTGCTCTACTTTTAAAATCATAAAATTCCAATAGGGCACCTGCATTTCTCAAAAATAACTACAGGAAGACTCTGTTTAGCAGTCCTTCTAAGTAACAAGGCCTAGGTAGCGTAATGCACGTAAATAGTCCACACTTTCACACCGCAATAAGATTCTTAGGGGGGGTTCTTGGCCCCTCCAGAAATTCATTACACTAAGGTCAATCTCGTGTTTACAAGTCTGTCACTTGTAAATGTCCATCGGTGTCTATCCTGGCAAAGACTATTCCTTTAGCTTGGATATGCTGTTATTCGACCTTCCTTCGGTCGTTTGGTCTGTAAGAACCTAAAATTTCGCCACGTAAAACATTTTTGGTGTGCTCTATAACGATAGCAGAAGTTTGCTGCTGGTAAGCATTTACCTCTGGTTTTACGTTACCAGGACAACCAGGAGGCAAAACCTCATGTTAAGAACGACCCAATCTCCATTTGTCTTTTTCCACCTAAATTCGATGAAGGCGCAAAGCCCTATGTAATTGCTAGTGTTAACCACTAACCACTTTAATATATTTGGACTTGCTTATGCTCCTTTAAAGCTTGGTCATTTAAAAATCACGTATGCCCAATCACCTATCTGGCTGTGGTATTTAACCAACAGAATTGGATTTGACAAGTTGAGAATCGACTCTTCTTTTTGGCAATTGCTAGAAGATCGTATTTTCAAAGTAGTCCGATTGATAAACACCCAAATGACTGGTACTCCAATAAACTTAACTAAAATTGTCACAGTTTAAACCTAGGGTACCCAAGCTTTTCGTGGCTCTATCTTGTTGCCAGGATGATGCACTTCTATGGGAGGGCGTCTCCATCTAGCACCCTCGCAGACAGTCGCAAAGCGACCAAAAATAAAGCAACCAGAAATACGGACAAAAACAAGGGAGACGAGGAGTACAATTCCTGGCTTATAGGTTATCTTCAGCCAGCCGTATCTGACCTCAGGTTCGCAGGACCCGAGATATCCATAAGGATTCTTTGATCGCTCGGCGTTTATGAGCCCAACAAGGTTCCGTTGAGCCATGGGCTCGCTGTCCTGTCCATTGCAATTGAAGGTTTTTCTCAATCAAGCTACGAGTTATGCTCGTCTCCTTTTGCGAGATCGGGGTTAAATTAACTTTTTCTCCATTCGTTGTGTGGTTGAAACCCAGGCAAAAGTGTACCTCATTCCACAATGGCTCAGCAGGTCTTGATAAATTATGGCTCTTCTTCTGATAGCGGTAGACTTTCTGCTTGATGAGATAGTCTACATCAAATCTCAAAGTATTTTCAGACCTTTTATCCTGTGGAAAGTTTGCTTGGGTTCGATTCCAGCATTAATAAAAGTGCAGGAAAATTTCGGAGTAATGACATTTACTTCACAGGACTCCAATGGCCAGCGTTAATCTCACTAGCTAAAAGAATCCTTTGTATAGGAAGGATCTATTTTTACCTCGCGTTTTGATACTTATGCAAAGTACACCGTATTTCCCATGTAAAAGTCAGAAAAAGGCTTTTCTAATTGTTTTATAGTAAATTGTGTCTTTGTTAACGTCTTGGGTCTATAGAACGAGACTGGAAATGCTATTTCTAGCTTATTTCCCGTCGTAAGCCAGTCATACCCAAACCCAGATAGTGCACCACTCGATTGGTAGAAGGTTAAAATGCTGATCAACGGGTCGGGGGTTCAAGGCTCGGATTGGGGTGCACCACCAGGGGTTTTATATGACTGGCCGACGATGGTTAGTAAGCCAGTAATGACCATTGCAACCTCCCGTGTGTCTGCGGGCAATATACATCTGCCTATTCTACTACTAGCTGCCATGCGGCTGCTGGCGGGACTCGATAGTGAGCCTCAATGCAGAACTGAAATAGTGAGTTCTGTTAGCGATCGGTGAGCGTTTATCAGCGAATGCTGCCTGATATCCACAAGGCACACCATACTTGTAGCTAGAATACATTTTACTGATTGAGTTGAGAAAAGCATTATGGACGAAGACAAGGGAGATTGCGATGGTCATTTCTGGCTAATTGGCCATCATCAGCCACCCACACTCAACCACAGGCATTGCCACCCCTGATGCTAAAACCCGTGATCCGTTCGTTTGAAGTACAATGCCCTAACAATGGAGCTACAACCTCGTTGTCCTGACGGTTGCAACTTGATCTTACGGTCTGCCAGAGTTTCCAACGGTACAGGGGTGGGACATACTCGTCCCACTGTGCTCCGCCAGCCTCTAGCGAGTTTCCTGATGTAACAGGTCTCCTTTGAAAAATGGTAGCAAATATAGCATCTTAAAAACCGAAATATTCCGCTCTTTTGACACCCTGTTTAGCCCTCCGGATAGGGTGTTGGGCTTACAGTCTCAATAACCCACTGAATGCCGGTTGGGGTTTTCGGTACGTCTGCATATTGTGCGCGGACCCCGATCCTTTCTGTGGAAGAAATACTGGCACTACTCAGTCGTTTTCCCTAAGAATGAGACCGGTTAAGTTAGTCGGCAGGATTCTCATGGAAGCCCAGCTATTCAGAATTGTGTTGATTAATTTTACATTCGGTTCTTTGCTGCTATCCATACTGTTAGCTTGCCGAAGCGGAACTTCCGTTGTAAGAGCACATAGTACGTGCTTTATTCTGATAAAAGAAGTCTATTCATCATTTTGTTTTCTCATTGGTTCTATAGAAGTGCTATTTTGATTGTAATTTTGTGGAGTGCCACATCACGAACAATAGGCAGAGGTGACGTGCCACTGAAGTTGGACAATAGGAAAGTTGGTAATACGGCTAAACTAGACCTATGTTTTTGTTGACACAAACAACTCCGCCTCGATCTCCTTCGAAATACCCTCCATCTTAGTGCACTTTATCTTTTCGTGTGGGGGGCCAACTGTCAACTTTACCGCACCTCAAGCCTTCGGTTTTGTTGTCACTGCTGCGGTGATTTTCAGGAAACCTTCTGCCAGTTTTTAGAACACCTCCGCACCCGCTCAAGGACACAAACAACCTTGAGACTATTTGGCGAGCATACGCGCTGCTTTCGATAACTTCTCTTCAGGCCAGTTCAGTTATAGGGAAACGTTGGAACGCAGTAGAAATTTAAAACATGAAATCGAAAGCAGCGCGTATGCTCGCCAAATTGTCTGTTGAACCTTGAGACTATTTATCTCTCCGCTTCAATTTGGGTGTGCTGCTGACTGGGTAGTCACGCCGCAATCGATATGTATTCAGAATTCTGGGCATGGGGAGATCTAACTGCTGAATTCGGACTTTCAGACAGAATAAGAATAAAATCTACGGGTGCTGTGAGGCTTGTGACACCAGTGTAATGACTGAATGCCCGTTGAGAGTGACGCGAGGTCGGTTTTCCTCCGCCACTCCAGTTGTCACGAGCGTAAACTTTGTCCTCTGCAATCTCCGAAATGTTTCTAAACACTGCCTTTGGCATAGCATCTCTCTGTGCTGTTGAAAAAACACTTAACTGTCTAGCTCGGAGCGCAAGGATAAAATATACCGAAGCCGGCCAGTCAGACTGGTTTTTTGGCGGCTTTTCCTATCTAGACCCGATTATACATTATTGCCCAGTGTCCTAACGGCCAGGACAGAATATGAACTATCTATAATATTCTAATTATAGTTACAAAGTGAATATCCAAATATTGAAAGAAGTACAATAATGGAACAGCCGAGATGCGCCAAGAGTTTTCTACTCTGAATCCCGGCACAGTGATTCCCCTTTGTGCTCGATGAAATGCGTTTTCGATTAGAAAGGATTATAAGAATAATTATTATAAGGATAATTGATAATTGATATTGATATAATTGATATAATTGATTATTTGATATATGTTTATTAATAACCTCATAGCATAATCCTAATGTATTTTAGTAATGCTAGTATGTCGGCTTTCGAACGAATTTGTTTTGTTTATCGGCGAAAGATGCATTCGGCAAAAAGAACAAGTATAATAATATGCAGTTTTAGATTGCTTTTTGATACCTTTATAAATTCAAATATGTTTTAAAGAAGAATGCAAAAAAATGTTATTTTCTGTACTTAATTGGGATTAACGCACGTCTTCTTCAAATTTCATACTCAAGGGAAGGATATCTTTCGACATTAAAAGTTTTTAATTATGAGATTCTTTAACGTCGTGCAATATCCGTTCATGTGAAATTATTTTTCCTTATGGTGTTGACGAAATTTTCCACATGCTATGCAGAATTTTAGGGACCTGCAAATGAAATTGCAGGAGCTACCATATAGGACCAATAAACTTTTGCAATGGATATCACCGTCATCAGGATCAATGGCATTTGAATGGACATTGCGCGGTCTTGAGAAATCTCATAATTCGAAACTTTTGAAGACCTAAATATACTCTTTTCCAAATGATAACATTGTAAGAGTTGATTGAATATCAACTGACATCGAGAAAAACCTTTCTATACGTGTCTTCTAAAACTTATATCCAATGTTGGTGGAACATTGAAAATCAATCGGAAAAATTAATACGCATTATTTATAGAGTGTAGGTAGAGTAGGTAGGTAGAGTGTAGGTATCCTGTCGTGATTTGGATATCTTGGGATCATCTTGTACCGTAATAAATATTACAAACCTTCTAAAGCATGCTTTTCGAATCGCAAATGCAGTTCAGAAGTTTGGCAAACAATTTCATGGGATCGAAGGCTCTGCATTTTTTTCGAAAGTTTAATGGATGGTAAACTTACGGCACCTCAATCCATCATACTACATAGATGAAAGTTTGACCGTCCTTTTCGTCGAGGTCCACCACTGAAATTTTGCACAGGGATGGTGAGTTGCATGTGAATTAGATTATAGTGCGAGTAGACTTGCCCTGCATTTATCGCACTCTGTTCCACTTTCCCGCCGGGGCCGGCGTCGTGACCAAGTCAAGAAGACTGGAGGTTAAGCGCGAGCAGTTGGCTGGCGCAGTGGGAGCCATTGGGGTCGCCTTAAGAAGGAGCCATTGAAACCTGAATCTTTGTTCGACAGTCAATCACTCCGCCCAAAACACACACTGGGCTGACCACGCGGTCCGAGTTATCACGTCGGTAGGCAACTTTCTCAGCCACAGCTTTTAGCGCTCCGTAATAGTTACAAGTGCGTCAGATTGTTTATAGGGAGGAAAATGCATTGAGCCATTGACTCTGCTCTCTACTCACATTCCTAGGCCCCAGCCAGACCCCAGGACGCAGCAACCGCCATACCTGTTGACTTTGTGCGTAGCGCATACACGACCTAGCCCCCAAACACAAACACCAGGTGTTCAAACAAAAGAAGGCGAGCAGCTCAGAGTTCACATCTATGAGAGAACCATAGAGGCCATATTAAGAAGGATTCTTTGCAGCCTGACTCTCAGTGCACCAGTTGACCACTCAACACGAAATCCATTGGGCTGACTATGAGGTCGTCATTTGGAAACCTTCCAACTCACTGCGTGTAACGACCTGTGATCCCCTCAGGACTAAATCACATATGCAGCAGACCAAGTTGTGATCTCGGTGGGAACGCCCAGTCCACCTGAACTACAAGGTTTTACCGGAAGCCGCGAATTTAATCACGCTGGAACAATGCACCCGCCCAGATTACTGCAACGTATGGGCAGGGTCTAGCATCGCAGCCCAGGAGACGGAATATTAAGCCCAATGTGTAGTTTTAGAGACGGCCGAATCTCATGTCCTCTTAGCTTGTCACCCACTGTAGATGACCATAAGCTTGAAGGGGACTGCTGCAGTTGTCTTTAGGCTCGTCAGACGTTCTTCCAAAAAACTACAGAGTTGATGTGCTCAGAATTCTCGTCTGGGTTTCGTCATTTATACCAAATATACATGTGCACGTTTCGGTCTCAAACTAGGTCCACTTCTTTTCCTGCCTCTCCCGCACGCGTTCGGCAACACTTCATGCTGTTTGCGTGGGAGGCGAGGTGTCACCCCGGCACCCGCATTGTTCCGACTGGCACGAAAGGGCGAAAAGCAGTCACAGTTTTTGGGTATTTCCTGTCTCTGGCCTCACTCATCTCCTTCCGTCTCCCAACCCTCTCCCCTACGCCCATCCGTTGTAAGGCCTTTTCCGTTTGGCCTCCTCACTTGTTTTATCGTGCTTGCTATTACGATACCGTGCGCCTGAAGTTCTTTTGCTGTTTATTCCAAACAGGACGCCAGCTAGTTATCCACCCTGTTATCTCAAAAACGCTGGCCTCTTCCTTTCCCCCGTCGCGCCTCTAGTTTGTTTTCTCTGCTCTTAACTCAAAATTGTCCCATAAATCCCCTCGCAAACCCCTCTCTTCTCCTATTCATGCTCGGGCCAGCTTATACCAACTCTCAATACGCACGAGGCAGTAACCTCGTTACCATGACTACCACAACATCGGAAATGATTGCAAGGCAGTTGCGGGACAGTTCCTTGTTGCAACTAACGCTCTTTGACAGGGTTCTGTCATATACAGGCTGCGCTCCCTCCAATCTGGATGAATGGGAGGCGTTACTACTAGGCTTATGTGCTCTCTCAGAAAATGTGTTTTTGCGTTGAAAAAGATTATTTAATTAGGCCTGTAGGATGCGTTATCACGCACCATAATCCTAAGATGTTTCAGTCCCGTCACGATGCAGGATTTTGAATGTTTTTTTTTCCAGCCACCCACAAAAAACCTACCCTGTTAAAAATAGCCATTAAATAAGTATGCAGTGTTATCATTCACTTCCAACGCCCTTCTAAATTAAACTATATTTAACAGAAAATATGAACTACAATATTGTTTCTTGTACTCTTTTGATAGAAAATCAGGCCGTCTATAAAGTTTGTATTCCAAGAAAGGGTATCTTTCGGGTTAAAATAGGAATAGTAATTATCATGATCATAATCCCAAGATAGTTTGGTCCCGCCACGATGCCCGCTTTTAAAATTCATTGGATTGGCTTTAGATACGAAACTCCTGTGAAATAAAATGAAAAGGAAATAGTTAGACGAAGGAGGGTTGAGCGGAGGAGGGGAAGAGAAGAGAAACATTATGGCAGCCAGCCGCCTCTCCCTTCGAAAGTTTTAATATCGTGAACGCTCTATCCTTCATATGAGCAGGCTCCCGCAACGGGATGCGCTGGATATGCGCAACACCAAAAACGGAGGTCATATTGACACAAAACACACGTTTATCGTGTTGCACCGAGCCCTAATGAGTCAAGAGCTGACGCCGTATGGTGGAACACCGCATCAGCCCTCTGAACCCAACCCCGTCAGCTGTCGGCTGAGAGGGGTTCATAAAGTTCATTGTCAGTCATCAGTGCTGTGCTGGGCATGCGTTGGACCTCTTTAGTGTCGAGGGTGTTGCGTTGTCGCTGGAAAGGTTGATAGTTTGAGCGGTGATTATTGATTTGCGTTGTGTGAATACTGTTCATGTTCTTCTCATATAACGATCAAAAATAATCAGCAATCACCAAATGATTGGTCGTTGCTCCCAGTTTACCTAAACTCCAAACGTGTGTGGAACAATAAACTCCTCGTATTGGTCCATTGGATAACTATCACATGTAGAGGTCGTCTATGGTAGGTACTTTGCTGGTTTTCAGCTAGAGTAGAGAATTCTGATGTTTCTTGTGTGTTTAGGGGAGTTGCATTTGTGATTATCCTTGGCAAAAACTGATTTCATCGTCGTCGTGCACACTCCATCCTCTGGTGAGGGTGGCTGTCTGAAAATGGCGGATTCGTCCGAAATTTGCCATCCAGGCATCTTTCCGTCGTTCGCTAGGTTTATCGAGTACGTAAATCCTAATTTTAGCATCCGTAGAGATATCCAGGAGCAGGTAGAATGAAGAAACGTCAACAAATGTCTGTTTTGGCCTGCTCGCATTTTGTATAATTAAATTCCGAGATAAATTAATGCACGAACTTAGAGTTAATCCCTCGTAACAGACCGCTCCAGACTGGGCCCGAAGCTTGACATGAAGGTTTGAGCTGAAATCGATCAGCTACTGGGGTGTTACCAAGTATTTTTCACAAGCCGCCAACAGGCAGTCAGTAGTATGATGATAGTGTGTGGCTCACCGATCTGCTTAAGAACATTATGTTCCGTTGTGCCCTGGAACTCAGACTAGAGTACTCACAGGCAGTCGCATAGCGACATGTAGCATATGTTGTTAATGTGGAACCGACAAAGACAAGGGGAGACCGGAATGGCCATTTCTGGCTTATTAGCCGTCATCAGCCAGTCATACCCAATCCCAAGTGTGGCACACCTGGGATTCGAACCCGCGACCTTTGGTATGTTGCCAGGAAGCTTTCGAGCCGGAAGTTATACTTTTGTCCCCCTTATTTTGTGCTTTTTGCATCTCTTTTAGGCTTAAACGTGGACAGGTGGCAGAGTTTACCTGGCAGCTCCTCCAAGCAGTCAACTTCTGTCATGTACACAATGTAAGCATTCGTTTTTTAGAGTATTCTCTCTGAGACCGATGACTGATTTCTGACTATTTAATCGCCGGCCAGGCAGCCAGATCTCTGTGTAAGGTTGGAAAGACCAATGATATCAGTCTAAATTACTGACATTTGCAAGTAAATTTTATCCAAAGCTCTAGCCGTAACACGGCTTGCTGTCAAAGATAAATTGGCGAGAAACGTTTATCATGACATCGCGATCGCTAGATTGAATTGAACAGTTATTTCTACCTCTTTCGATCGCTGATTCATTGTCTGGATTTTTTTCTTCTATTTTGTGTCGGTTGAAAATTGCTTTGTCCGACCTGTAAGGTGTTCTTTGATGGACTACGGCGGATAATATTTATGATGGTTTTTGATACTGCAAAATCAGCTGACTCAAAGTTACAGTTTATGCCTCATCAAGAACTGGACTCTACCCTCTTAAAAATGGAGAACGTTGGGGTGAGATCGGTTCTCTTTCCCTCAGAAGTGGCCATTCCAGTCTCCCTTGTCTTTATTGGTCATGTTATTCTCCTGAACAGCCAACCTAAATGCGTGTTAGGAACCTTGTACCGAGAACTAATCAGGTCTTTGTCTGGCTACAGTTTCCCCGGCATCTTCGTTGACATTGAGCTGAAGACATACAATGTGTACGGCGTAGAAATCCAGACCAATTACCAGCATCAAGCGGTTCAAATAAATATTTTCCCCCTCGGCTGACGCCAGAGGAAGCTCCTGAGCGAGAACTAGTAGAAGTTAACTGAAATCATCTCACATAGTGCAATGCTAAGTTCATTCCAAGTGCGTAGGGTGTTCATAAACGAGAAGGCAGGGTGCGAAGTGGGCGCTTTCCAGAATGACCATTTTGTGGCAATGGTGTTAGCAGCAGATGCGACCAAGACAGACAGCAGTAATGGCAAATGGACACTGAGAATGCTTGTGGAAAAACAGCCTTCCCGATAAACTCTTGCACGTGATGTGACCAATGGGAGGGGGGGGGGGTGGTGGCCATTGGAAATGGTGGGGGGCTGGCTTGGTGGCTTTTGGTCATGAAGTTATTTTGCG
This sequence comes from Schistocephalus solidus, assembly GCA_017591395.1. Taxonomy (NCBI): domain Eukaryota; kingdom Metazoa; phylum Platyhelminthes; class Cestoda; order Diphyllobothriidea; family Diphyllobothriidae; genus Schistocephalus; species Schistocephalus solidus. The sequence goes on from WEDG01002536.1 coordinate 17,936, forward strand.
CGCACAGGGCTGGTTTGCGTAACCTACCTGCTGCCACCTCTGCCCCACCCTCTCCATCCTCCTCAGCCTTTAGATGACCTTGTCAATCACTTGAAAGGCTTCTGTGGCATCTGCACGGTTGTCTGGGCTAACAGTTTAACCTTCTCCTCTCCGCATAGGACTGGGTTTATGTGCCGAAAAGGTGCTTACTGCAGCTGAGATTAGGCACCCTCTTACAAGTTCACTTGGTGCGCACTTTTCAAACGGAATCCTAATGGAAAGTCGCTTCTTACCTACCGTTAGCACACAGGGCTTTGGTGGTCTTAGCAATGAATCGATCTGAGTATTCGTTTACACAAAACCTACTTTCTACAATACTAGGAATGAAAATGCACTTCCCATGAAGAAGAGGTGTTCACTGAGCGAGGTTTATTAGGTGTCTGACGTTTCAGGTAGTTTTTTTCGTCTTCCCATCTTCAGAGCTTGGATAGTCATGCTCACTACTCTCATTATATGCCACTCCCTGTCTTGTGCCTATTGGGCCACCTGGTTGGCTGCGTCAGACCCGCATCACGCCGTAGCCAGTTTCATCATCACCACCCCCGCTAATTGGCTGTGTTTGAGTCGGCCGGTCGCAGAGATGATTGGCGGCCGAATGTTCTATGCCCTGGCGTTCTCCTGTCAAGAGGGTTCGTAAAACCAGGTAGGCGGCAGGCAAATTAATGCGGCGGTTGACTTAGTGGTCGGTGGACATCACGGCTTCTTTTATTTGCCCTGAGGTGTGATCGTCCCCTCTGTCCACAATGTCGGCGGCGTCAAAGTTAAGGACGTGCCCCATCTGCTCAACACGGCCTGTTACCTCTGAATTTAGGTCCAACCGTCGCACGGCCAACTGATGCTCGTGCATTTACATTTGTAGATGTCAGCTGGTTTACCTAATCTAGGTGCACATCTCGCAGCTGCACTGAAGTCGGTAGAAAACGGTCGATTGCTCCTGCTTATGAGTAGGGTCGGCCATTGTCTACCGACTTCAGTGCAGCTGCGGTATGCGCAACTATGTTGGAGAAACCAGCTGACAGCAACAAACGAGAATTCACGAGCATCGGTTGGCTGAAAGGTCATTTAACTCAAACACAGCCTGTTATCGCAGGCAACGATGACCACACCTTTGACCTTCTACAAACTTAAACTCGCCTTTAACACTATCAACCAAGCCGATCATACATGCAATGCAGTTGCCATGGCCCAAGGTCACCAAGCCAGCTCCCGCATATAATTACCTTTCCCAGTGGTCACTATCCTCTATGAAACGGATCACAAGACGCTCACTGCAATTTTGTTATGGAAAGGGTTAGATTTTGTTAGGTTTATGTTTATTTTTAGGTTTGGTTAGGCTTTAATGGTAGGGTTAGGGTTAGAACAGGGGAATATATAACCTTCCTAAATTTATGGCTAGGCAGTTTTTATTACTGGGGTTGGTTTTTATTCCACTGTCTTATCCCCTAATTCCTTCGGTCATGTCTTCAATACCAGCGCACCTGCTGAAATCAGGGCGTATAAGAACATAAAGATGGACCCGGGGAGGTATTTTCGTATTCATACTCATTAACTCAGAGAAAGAAGGACACGGTAATAGGCGTTCCCAATAGAACAGATGCTCTTGTATTATATTTCAGAGAGATAATGTTTAGGTTTAAGGTTAGGGTTGGAGATAAGCTTGGGTCAGGGTTTAACCCAGGATAGTTTTAAGTTTAAGTATAGGGTAAGAGGTGAGTTTTCGACTATGAGTAAGCTTAAGGCTTAAGGTTATTAAACATGAATAGTTATCTTTCCGGGAATTTATTTTAAAGATATTTCAGTTACTAGACGGGAAATACGAGAAGGGCTAGAGCGACCAAGATGACCACTTGTGACTTATAAACCGGCATCAGCAAGCTATTATCAAACTGCCGGTCAGGGTAACCTAGTAATCGAAGGAGTTCTTGGTCAGTGAATACGCAAGACCTGGTATGCAGCGGCAGGGTCTATCTGCTACTCAATTTGGTAAAGTTCCGAATGCCCACCCACCCAAGCTCACGGACTCTTTGGCTACAGCTCCAGATGGCTGTTTGTTCACCGAATTTATATTGTATTTGGTTTTCCTCATGTAACAAACTGTTTAATAGACCTGGCTACAATTCAATACGGCCTTAGAGGTACGATTACGACAGCTACTGTAGTGAACGGCGAAAGACACTTCTTTAAGACAAGAATAGAAACCCCTTTAGTAAGGTGACCTTGCATCAAATTGCTAGAAGCTTCGGGTAAGGTTCATGTTTTAGGCTGGTTTTATGCTTAAGGTAGGGTTTAACTTGGGTTTAGAGGTAGAGTTGTTGACAGGATAAGGGTTAGTGTTTGAGTTAATGCAAGACACGGGAATGGTAGTCCTCATGTTACGCAGGAAAATTTGCTCCAACTTCGAGAAGGAGCAATATTTTATTTGAACCCGAACCTAAAGCCTTACCCTGACATTGAATTAACCGCAACCCCTAACCTAACCATAATCCAAACTCTTACCTTGCCCCTGACCTAAGCATCAACGTTTATCCCCGGGAAATTAGCGCAGGACTCCGGGAATAGCGGGTTTCCTATTCGCATGCAGCGTTGAGGTTAGGGTTAGCATACGAGACTACGTACACTTCCTGAACTTCAGCGTAAGGAACGAGTAAAACCTGACAAGTTGTTAGTATTCCGGTGCCTTAACGAGAATTTATCCTGACTTAATTTATTTAAAATGTATGGGTGAACTTTACAGGCAATTTTGGCAGCAGGATAATGGGCAGTACCATCGCCCAAATGAGCTATAATGTGCCTAACGCAATTTCAATGTCCGACAAGGCACACTACGATATCGGAACTAGTTTAGCGTGTTTAATGTTTCCTATTTATATGTGTTTAATCAGTTTACTCACTTACTCTGCCAGCAGCTGGACATGGACTTTTCCTCAATCAGGAAGGGTTATTTTCATTGTAATCCGTTTCAACTAGACCTTGACCGGGAGACACGAAACTGCACGCATCGGCATGTGTGCATGCGAGTTAGGTTGTAATACTGACCTCTTGGGTTGTCATGGCAGTGTGCTCTGCATGTCAGTTGCATCTAGGGACAACGTTCGTGGCCAAATGAACGTCTGCGAATTGGTTTTCTTAGCTGCACACTCACCCTGTGTAGTTCCGAGTACTTTTTCAATCGGTTCTGGCAAATAAGTATTCTGCATTCCGCGCAAACAGTCTAGGTGTGGCCATCAACCAAGTGGGTTACCAAGGCAACCAGTTAGTAATCTGTGGGCTCAATCACATCGAACGCTGGTTAGCTGAGTTGCTGAGGGCACTTTTGCGCTTACGGGTAATTTTCTCGAAATACCCAAATGTAAGTCAATTAGGGATTTTGACAGATTTGACCCAATTTTGCACAACTCGGCAACCTCCGTGGAATTCAAACCCACGTCACCATGGCGAGGGTTTTGGTAGAGCTAACGCCCTAGACACTTGAGCTACGAGGCCCCATCCGAAGACTGAGTTTTTTAAAATTGGGTCAAATGAATTATTTAAATATGTCAAAATCCTTAATTACTTTATTGCGCCTGGTATTCATCTGAACAATTCTAGATTTAGTGTATAGGAAATCCTGTTTTGCCAGTCAGCTTTCTGTATCAGAACTGTTGGATTCCATCCGCTGTAGGAGGCTGGACGGGTAACTTGACGTAGGTTTGATTAAACTCGCAGCTCCCAGTGGGTTCGGATCCAACCGAGCTCACTGAGGTTTTCACAATTGGGTCAATTAAAAAGTTAAGATGCTGATGTGGGAACAGCACCTAACGAAACGTCTGTTCTACAGACCACAGCCGCATGTAAACAAGGAGAATAGATCCGTGACTATGAGGAACCCTGAGGAGGTTATGCAATGGTCTGAAAATAACTAAGCTTTATGCCCAAGTCCCGTAATTAATTGGCAATCATAACAATCTTCAGTAAAAATGGGCAACAATCTTTGAGTTTACCGATTACTTGAGGGCCAAGAGTACCAGCACTAACACTACACCGGGATGCCGCAAACCAACCCTATTGAAATTCAACCGTTTTTACTGTGTCTCCATTATCAACAGACATTTATGGCCTGAATCAGTCTTCAGGTAGTCTTCTTGGGACACCTCCGTGTCCTTCTCACTGTATCCAACAACACTTCGAAGACTAATTCGGACACAAGAAGTCATAGCGCAGTGCCATGCCACAGCTTTCAATGTATTCGCACATATTAATGATGTACTAACAGGATACCACCGGGTACACCACTCATTCAGGCTTCAAACGCCATCTGTTGAACATTACTACAGGCAAACACGACGGACAAATCTCCCTGAGTACTCTTCTGTCTGAGTTCCTATACCAGGCTTCACGTATACTATGGAACTTCAAGGTGCGGCCGAGTAAGACAGTCCAAAAGTTCACTCTGAAGGACTTTGCCTATCTTTTTTGAGCAAGCTTTGAAGCAAGAGGTGGTGATAAGTTTGCGCGTAGAACTGTTGTAAATGTCCCTAAAATTTTACGTTAGGCCAATAACTTCCTGGACAGTTGTAGCCAACGAGCGAATAGTATTATATTTGGGAAGACTTGCTTCATATTAGTCTCATTTTCTCTTTCAACTCCCCCTTACAACTGCCTCGTGCCAAATTTCAGCGGGATTACATGTTCACTAACACTAATCCTGGAGAATGTAAGGTAACGCTATCTGTGCTACCCAGGTACTTGTAGCTGCGCCCTTCCACCTTGCTCCAACGCGACCAGCGGACTCAAGGTCACTGGAACTTTTGTTGGGCTCGGTGAACAAGTGCCTACTTTCGTAGTAAACTATGCCTGTCCCAAAAAACCGCTGACCTGCATCCTGCATGCGATCGAACCTTCAGTCTCCGGGCAGATCACACACAAGAAGCAAAATCAGGAGCTGAGCTGACCGTGAGCAGGCAGCTATACCTCAACCCTAGCGTGTGAGCATCGGGGATTTGTTCGTGATAAAATATGCTCTGTCCTGCGACCCGATTGGCGGATTGCCACTCCTCACCAGCTGATCGTCTTCAAAGTCATGATGTCGCAGGTTTCGTGACAAGGACTTAGCACGTGTTTGCACGGTGCCGTCTTCATCTTCTGCCGTCAGCTAACACCATAAAATGGTTGAACTCCGAGGCTGGGGGACACCGACGAAGACTGACGGAAACCTGATCAGGACCTCTGTGTGTTAGGGTACCTCGCTGGTCCTTCTATGCCGCCTTCATGCAAAGAGGTTTGCCGAATTACTTTCCGCAGTTTAATGGGACGACAATCCTGCCCATCTCCTGCGATGGTTGGCGGTGAGGCAGTTAAGACCGCCAAGTATACGGGTGGTCTCGAAATCTTGCGAGTGGCTTATACAGCAGAGCTGGCTAAGAGGCAGCTACCACTCGGTTAAGATTGTGCAGGTCAACGACAGGTCCACGGGTCCACGACAGAAAACTGGCATCCAGTGATGTGATAAAGGGACATCTGAAGTGATTTTGTGACCCTGATGCAGTTAATTGGTACTGCCTAGTAGCAAATTCTCATTGAGTTGACAGCATTTCTATTCAAACCCGCAACCGTTACGATAGTTTGTTCGTCGTTTCCTACGGTGGGCCGCATGGCAAGGTTGGAGCAGGGATGTTGATTTAAGCAGTTAGTTTTTAGTGCTAGTAGACTTGAACCTTATCTATCGCACTATCTCCTCTCCCATTCAGACCAGGGTTCAATAGAAAGTGAAAATAAGAGGTGGTAAGATCGGGTGCTAGTGGGTAACGTGGGATGAACGCACACCTAGGCGTGTCACCACACCCTCTGATCTACGCATAAACAACCAGGATTTCACACAAGAAGAAGGTGGAGATGGAGGGTGATCGGATCCCAAACGGGTGGTAGTGTCACAAAGCCCACATTAAGAGGGAGTCATTGCAATCTAACTCTCCGTCGTAACAGTTGGACCGAGTTATTCCATCGGTTAGCAGTCTTCCAAGCCATGGCTTTTATCGTACCATGACATCAGTTTGTTTATAATGAAGACAGTCGATCTCACTGTCGTTTCCCAGTCGAGACACCAGGCAACTGCCCAATCCGGTCAGTTGGCTATTACGGAGAGTGAGCGCAGTGGCTGACAGAGCTAGAGAGCTCGTCTGCGCGTGCCACATATACGACTTAGCCCCCCACGCACACGACGCATTAAGAGATCTCTCAAATGGGTGGATAACTCGGATCCCTCATGTGCAAGGCTGTTCTCGTGGCCACAATAAGAAAGGAGCCCTCATAGCCTGAATCTCTGCCCACAAATCGGCTAATCCACACAAATACACACTGGGCCGACCGGTAGAGCAGAGTTGAATGGTCAACTGGGAGCCTTCAAATTCTCGGTTTTTAGCACACCGGCGCTACAAAGACTACCACCGTCATATATCCTATCAGTAAGAGAATAAGAAATGCGATGATCTATGATGCCCCACGATAGCAGACCTCAATTAACTTCGCTTTCCGAATAACCTTACACTAGACGATCAATCTGAAGCCGAGAACTATCTTTGATGACATCGGCCATGAGACTGAAGTGTTCATTGCTGTTGTCAGAAAACTGTTCCGACCCCAGGTAGAGAAGAGATGCGATGGCGCTACGATGTAGCGTACGTTGAATGTCTTTCCTCTTTTCATCGTCTTCTTCTGCCTCTTTCAATAAAACAGGACGTGACTTGAATTATTTCCATAAAAAGTTACGGCACAAGTCCTTTACTTCATCGGGAATCCTCTTTCCATACCGTTTCGGTGTAGACAGTGGCGTGTCTTTGTAGACACTTAATGTCTTCTCTTCGATTTTATTGTCCTAAAAGTTACTATAGCCTAATAACTGACTAATTATGTCACGTTTTGAATAATTTTAGTGCATTCACCGCGACGTGAAGCCAGAAAACATTCTGATTACAAAGACTGGCCAGCTAAAACTGTGCGACTTTGGCTTTGCCCGAATCCTCAGTAAGTGAGCCGTTACATTTGGTAACGAAAAAGAATTTATTCGGTAAATCTGAAAAACGTGTAGTGTATAACATCTTAACCTTGCTCTTCGCATCGAAAATAACAGCAATAATTGACCTAGAGTGCAATAAAACTCGTCATGACAAGAAACCTGTGAGAAAAAAAAGAAAAAACGTGCATATATCCTTCAAACGAATAAGAGCGTCTCCTTTGAGCCCCTAACTTTGGGAGGATTGAGCAAGAGGGAACGGGGTAGGAGCTTGCTCAGTTTGGTATTGACTTCAGTTTTTTTCTAGAAACGTCTAGCATGATTGACTCCTCACCTCTCATTGTTCAACATATGTGACTGTTTACCACTACCAATCTATATTTATTAACCGGGTTTGTTTTGGGGTGCAGCATTAAGTAGTCTACCAAAATAATGAATTCCCAGACTGTTTCGAATTCTTCGATCACTCTCCGTTTCCTGTTCTCTCCCCCATTACTGCTGACGATTACTTTCTAACTGATGAAAATTCTCCAGCTGGTCCCGGCGACAAGTACACAGACTACGTGGCAACGCGATGGTACCGGTCCCCCGAGCTACTGGTAGGTGACACCCAGTACGGCCCCCCTGTGGACATTTGGGCCATCGGCTGTGTTGTTGCTGAAATGCTCACCGGCTCCCCTCTTTGGCCCGGCCGCTCCGACTTGGATCAGCTTTACCTGATAATAAAAACCCTCGGTAAGTCCTGTGGCCTATGTTTGCCACGAAACTTTGCTAATGTCCAAACTACTTAAATGAGATATTTGGCCAGTGATAGTAATACATTAAATGTACCGCGTGTGTGCGTTTAAAAGACGTTCAGCGTGTAGTAGGAGTGCCAGAAGTCAAGCTCTGAGGCCGATACTGTGTAAAGCTGGCTTATATTTCATATAATCGAAATTATCAGGAGAAACGGAAATAGAAATAAGATTTTGCCCCTCTTGCTAATTTCCATTGTTCGTTCCTTACAACCAAGAGACCACGTAGGCAGTTGACGTATCTTCGCGGTTGCGTGTCTGGCCTCAGTTTTCGTTCAGTTTGCTCAACTTTATAGTCACCCAACGGCTGTTGCATTGCTGAAGGCAGCGGATTAGGACTTATTGGACGGCTGGCACTATTCTCTTTGCCTTAATATGGCTGTTATCCGTCCTTTGTTCATCTTGCCATAATAGTTTTCTAAGGAATACTAGCTCCGTCCTGTGTGCTCGTCCTGTGTGCTCGGAAATGTGTGCTCGTCCTGTGTGCTCGGAAATGTAACAAAGACTTCACAAAACATTTAGTTAACAAAACATTGTTACTGATGTAATTATAGTAGGCCAGTTTTAGTCACTTCGATTCTAGTATGCTTTTCCAAGAGGATCTAAACGCGCTGGGGTAGTCACATTTCGGTGTGGAGTACCGGCTACGCCAGAGGTTGGCAAACTCTGGCCTTTAGGCAAGATACGGCATAGCTTGTATTCCAGTCTGTTCTAACGCTCCCCTTGTTGATTATTGTTGGATCCGACCTAATTGAATTGTCGTGGTTTTGTTCCCCTTCATTACTGCTGGTTGCAGGTCAAGCTGTGGCTCGTGCTTATTTTTCACCGCTACACCAATGACGGGGGAGGATAAAGCATGCAATTTTTTTACCTACACTGAGGCATTGAGACATCCGCATCGAGTACTGTCTACCAAAATAAGGCAACGGCCTGATGTCGATGAGATGGGCAACATAAAAAGACGAAAAGTTGTTGTAGTCAATATTTTGAGAATAGTAAACCTGTCCGATACCAGCAAAAATGCGAATCCTAGGAAGTAATTGAGAAGAGGAAGACGTGATCTTTACCCCAGCGCTAGGCGATACGATAGGGGTGAGCGAATAGAGGAGGAAAAATCTACAAAAAGAGCCATTCTGGCACGATTCTGTGGAGAGCTTCGGGGTCGCAAGGCAAAAATTTCAGTTCAATTTGCATCTATCGTAGGACTTCGACCATGAACAGCAATTGTGAAATGCATTGTAGGCTGAAAAAGGTTATTTAAGTAGACTTTTTATTCTGATTATCATTCAGCATCATATCGTGGTATATCTGACGAATCGTGAGGTTGGCTTTTTAATGCACTTCGTTCCGACCACCCAGAGCATGAATTTGTTTGATAGATTGTCGATGAGGCCTGTCCACATATACTGACAGAGGTGGTGAAGTCATGTATTTCTAATCCTTACAAAAATTAACCTGCCTCCTTCTTCTTTCCCTCTTCCTGCTCCAGGTGATTTGCTGCCTAAGCATAAGGAGATATTTGAGAAGAATGCCTTCTTCAAAGATCACCAGCTCCCAGAGCCAAAAATATTGGTAAGTGCTACCTTGGACGCAGAACAGCTGGAAAGTTGTAGCACGACGATGTCCATCATATGCTTCACAGCATGGTGGTGCATGGACGGCGCAGATCCATGGAATTAGAGTGCGTTAAATGGCAATAATAGCTGGTACGGCGTGAGCCCGCACCTAACCGTGCTAAAACGCTTTCCCGTCCCCATATTCGGCATTTGTTATAGGAGCTCATCCCAAATAATGCCTGCCACACTCTGATCTGGCCCCCGTGTTGGTCCACCCCATCCATAACGCACGATAGTTCAACCGTCGATTTCGGCGAGGTCCACCGTATGCTCCACGGAAGCGTGGTGCAGGGACGGTGACTTGCGCGTGAATTCGTTTTTTAGTGGTAGTAGCCTTGCGCTGCAGCTACCGCACTCTCTCCTCCTCCCCCACCTGAACCCGGTGTGATGATAGAGTCAAGAAGATCGGAGGTGGGAGAGCGCGCAGGTGGCTGGCGCGGCCGGAGCCACCCCTGGGCGTACCACCACACCTGGCACGGATCCCACAGAGTGGGAGTGCCATAAAGGGCACATTAAGAAGGAGCCATTGCAGCCTGAATCTCAGTCCGCCAGTCAGCCACTCCACACAAAGCACAAATTGGGCTGACCACGCGGTCCGAGTTATCCCGTCAGTTGGGAACCTTCCAAGCCACGGCTTTCAGCGCACCGTGACAGTTTCAAGCGCGTCAGCTTGTTTATAGTGAGGAACATGCGTCGAGCTGTCGACCTCACTCTCTCCTCCACCCTCACAGTCAAATCACTGTCCGAGCCGGTCAGTTGTCTGATGCGGAAGCGGGCATCCACTACGCAGGCCGTTTAGGAAGCACACAATGAGCACACGAGGAGCTGTTGCTTCCTTAGGTTTGACGCAGGTAGCTTTTCTGACTTGTAGGCAGACACTTATAATAGGAAGAACGTTCATGCTGCTTCCGATGAAAATCTTCTTGCCTGGTGAGGAGAATTACGCAGTCTTGAGGTCGTGAGCTCGCCGGACCGAGGACAGTTGTTTTAGCTGGAAAAAGCAGGAATATTATCGATGAAGTTAGAGAGTTTATGGGTTAAATTTGAATGATATTTTCTGTAATACTGTATCCCCAAATCGAAATACAATGAGACGAAGTTGCCGGACACTCTTTATTCATCAGACTCACGCCGCTATCGTATGACACGGTACTTTAAATATCAACCATCATCATGCGGCTGCGCCATGGCTGTTTTTGGATGATCAATAGACGTTATTTTAAATCTAGGCGTCCATCCTAGCTAGTTGATGATGAGAAATTGTACAGGCATGACTTTCCCAGCCTCTATTGTATTTACTTAAAATTTGTTAAAGTGTACTATATCCACCTATCAAGGCCAAGAAAACCAGTTTTATGGAGGCCGGTGAAAATACAGGTTTCGTGGGTGGGACGAAGAATGCCAAAATACTCCTATTCACAAGATAATATTAAAAAATTGAAATTACCACAAACTTATAGTATGAAGACTACAGGGAATGAAATGCGTATCACACACAGCCTGTCCCCTCGCACAACTCAAAGGATAATTAACTTAATGAGAAAAACTAGCGCAGCTCCAACCTCGCTTTGTCTTCCCACATGCACAAGAGCTTTGTCTTCCCACATGCACAAGAACTTTGTCTTCCCACATGCACAAGAATTGGTTACTGCTGATGCGATTGACTGTGGTAGTGGTGGTTGTATGTCTATTTTCGCCACGTTTGGTGCCTCTCTAAATCCAAACATATCTTTCAGAAAGCCTGGTAAAAAACACCGTTTATTTTAATCAGTTGGTAGCAAAGTAGGCCTCCAACAAAGTTTGTAATTGAAGTACTGCGATCTTTCAGTTGAAAAAAAAATTGTAAATATGAGGCTTTTCACGAGCATGAAATGTAAACTCATTCAGTATTGTATGCGTCCGAAATAATGCTTGAAAAGCACCATTAGGCAGAAAAGCATAAAAAGGCGGCCTATGTGATGAAACATACGTGGGGAATTATGATGTGTGCCCATATAAAATGAGCACACAAAAGCACGTGTACATAGAGTTAGAAATAAACTTTAAAACACGAACATGGATAGGGAAAATTTTTTCACTTCACTCACGCCCAGCGGCAAAGATAGTCAACTCCAACTACGACATGAAAAAGGACTGAAAACATCCTCATATATATGAGTTCACAGAACATAAATTTTATATAGAACACTTAAGCAAACTGGACAAGCCATGCTATGAATACGTATTCAAGCGAATGCCATCTTACTTGCCATGTCCGAAGGTGATGTCTGTCACGGGCGTGTCAACAGGGTAGGAGCTGTGACGGTGATTTGCTCATGCATTAGTGCATTAGTGCATGCATTAGTCCACTACACCCTTCACATGAGGCAGGTGTTATGGGTGTAACTCCTCGAGCATGCCTGGCCTGCCCTGATCTAGGCCCCGTTTTTGTCCAGATCATTAACTGCGTGATCCATGTAGCAGTAAGATCCAAACGAATAGCCAAATAAAATCAACACGCATGTTCAAAATGCCCTCTAAACTAATCTCAATATGGCTCTTCCGATAGGCTAAATGCAGAAACCTTTCTAGCATACACCCGACCTCAATGATGCCATTTGGTCTTCAGAGTGCCATTTAAAAATCGATTGACCGACTTCTAAGCTTGTGCTGTTTGCCGTGTAAACCATAGTCTTTTGTAAATTCGTCATCATACTAATGATTATGGGGCAATCTACCCGTTACTCGATGTATACATTTGAGTTTCACTGGCTGGTGAGCTAGTTACAGACGATTTGCAATCCCATGAAATATCAACCTAAATTCCGAAATGTGTTAACGTTCCGGAAAGTTTACTATAGTAGTGTTTTACTATTCTTTATGGCCCAGCGTAATCACAAAATATTGTTAGTCACGTTAGGTTGTTGGTATTTAAACGAGCTACTTTCCGGCAAAAGCTGCAATAGCTGGTAAATACTGTATGAGTTTTACTCACCAATTTTAGATGCCCATATAAATTCACATATTTTTGCTAGAAACTATGCATAAAAATATCTTCATTGTAATTAATTGGTAGCGACTTACGCCCTCGTCAAGTCATGCACACGAAAAGTGTATCTTGCTGTTTTTAAAGTTTTTACTTATGAGAATCTATAAGACCGTGAAATGTCCATACGTAGGATACCCTAACTTGGTTCTCATTTACTGCAAGATATTGTGAGCCCTATGTGACGGTCTCCTTATAGCGCTGAGAAATGTGTGATTTTCCTCAGGCTGAATGTATACAGCAGGTAGTTTGGAAACCAAAAATGTCAGCATAACGTCAGGTCGGGTGCAAAATTATTCGTTGATTGTTAAAGTCAATTAAGCCAAAAGTTACCCTTTTAAAGTATAGAATTTGAAGACGACACAATTAGCTACAAAATGATTACAAAAAAACTTTTTGTGCATGCTTTCTCTACAACGTTTGTCCATATATATACGGGCATCAAAATTGACGGCAAAATTTTATACTACTTAAGTAGTCTTTTTTAGAGGTTACAGAATTGCAGACGGTCGGAAAGTAGCTCATCTAAATACCTGAAATCCTGACAGGACTCTAGTATCTTGGGAATAACCTGCAAGGTAATTAATATTCCAAACCTTACATGTGCTGTCTTTTCCACACGAAAAAATATTTCAGAATATGGGTTAACATCTATTGAAATAGCACTTTACGTACAAGATCTTAATAATCTTGTCATTTTCGGTAAGAAAACCTTCCTAGGCTTCCTAAACCTATTCAGGATCCCCTGCACAACGTAACGACCACCTTCTAGGGATCCAGCCTAAGGTTTAAGGACAAACGTGTACCACTACCAGCATTAGCGCCAGTTTTCTAACCTTTGAAGTCCGTGCTGTCACTACTGACTGCAGTCCATGCCCTGGAATGGCCACCTGAACCCCCAAGAATAGTTGTCATGCTTTCATCCACTCTCCGTTGGCTGTTGGGCATAAAACTCCCTGCATAACTACATCCAAAATTTGTTTCGAATGGTTACAATGGCCTTGACACTGGTTTGTACATAAAAACTGAACAGGTCGCCACGCGGATTTGATTTCCCCTCAAGGTGGACACAGTGCAGGTGTAAACTATCTGAGATCATGATCTGTAAAAGCATAACTAACAGGAGGTGACCCTAAGAACATTTGGAGGTCCAAGTACTGTGACATAAATTAATCTGTACTTTGTACTCAGACGAAGCTCGTAGTAAGAGCACAAGTTCCTCCAGAATCTACCAAACATTTTCCACTAAGATTCCATATAGTGAGGTAGGTGCTGGCACAGAGGAACTAAGGTATGTGGAATAGTACGACTTCTGGAGTTCGCCTAATGGGGTGCAGGGCCACGGAAAAAAACCCTAGTTATCGGAGCATTCCCTTTTAAGTCAAGTTTTAAAAAGTTTGACAGTAGATTGAATATCAAATAAATTCCCAAAGAAGTCACTGTCGTTGGCAAACCGAAGTTCTTACACGATAATATTTTGCCTTACATGGATGAATTCAGTGGACAAGGCTTGAGCTGAGAAAAAGTGACCTCCATCGTTGTAAAATCATATTTACTTATCGAACCCATTCAATCTATTGCACTCTTTGACGATGGAAATGACAGGGTAGGTGTGATCATAAAACCGTCTATCACCAGAAAAATTACGCTGATCCGAATAGAGGTGCGCACGTCTGGTAAATCGAAAGGAATTGGTTAGACAGGGAGAATCAGAATTTAGAGAAAAATCATGGAGTTCCACAACTGTTTCTTCAGGGGAAATTGGATGACTTTTGTTGGTGTGTTTTGAAAGGAGATGAAGACGGCTTCGTAGCAATATCACGCGAAATTAAAGAAGTATTTGTTTGTCTAATTGCCGTTATTTAATTTGAATTAACTTTTTGCGCTATAGACAGCATCACGCTGTAGTAGAACACCAATGTTAGGAATCCGGCTGTAGTAGCGCCGAAAATTTTCATAGACAAGCGTGTATGGACTCATCCGCGAAGACAACAAAATCGATGGTGATGCTGGCTAATCCGAGGACCTTGAGAGACTTGGCTAGAAATAACCTCCGTGACAATGCAAACATGCTCGGTACCGCACAGTGAAGTTGACAGGCGGCTTCATGTGCGGCTCACCGATCTGCTTAAGGAACAGTTACATTCCGCTGTGCCCTGGAACTCAGACTAGAGCCCTCACAGGCGGTCGCATAGCGACGTGTAGCATATTTTGATAAAGTGGAACCGACAAAGACAAGGGATACCGAAATGGCTATTTCTGGCTTATTAGCCGTCATCAGCCAGTCATAATGGGTTTGAATCTTACAGAGATCGCTTAGGTTTTTTAAACCATCCAACTTAAACATTAAAACTTACCAAACCTATATTAGTGGATATTTATTTGCTGTTGGCAAAATGGACTTGAGAATTCCTAAGAAATTAAAATTTTATATGATTAGTTTTCTATGCATAAACTCCGAAAACTGAGGAAACATAAAAAGCTAAGTTCTCTCCACAATGCCCACTGGGCGCTTTTGGGTGGTTTCAACTCACATTTAATTCGACTGTATGACATTTAAATTGACCATTTGTGTTACATGAGCGATCTTCTACCTATGAAAGTTCTTGCCACCTGCAAAGGTCTAATAATATATAAGTGTTCTTGCTCAAACGACCAGCAGAACTTATCAAAGCGTCGGAACCTGGCTATTACTTCTTCCCACTGCTAATAATGTTGTATTCCAGTGGCAATCCTATTTATGCCCACCATTTCTTCCCTTTTTGTAGGAGAGCCTTGAAAAGAAGTTTGTCACTCTCCAACCCCCGCTTGAGGCTCTCGAACTGGATTTTCTTCGAGTGAGTTTTCCTGAAATGGGCCAACGTCTGTCGCACTTTTTATATGCTGGAAGAAGAGGGACCACAATTCTCTGTAGTTAAACCCTCGCTGAGCCAGCAGCGAAGGTGTGCTTCGGAACATCTTGTCTTTTTACTCAGCTTCTGTGGTCTTCTGTCGACTTCCGCAGCTGCACTAAACCAGATGCCCTCTGAGGCTGAAAATGAAGTGCCCAAGTGGTGTCTATGTGGTCTCACAAGTTCCATAACTATGACCAGTGGCCAGTATAAATTGACTCAAATGTCGTATGTTGATGGATTAGGAATAGGAAGATCCCATAAAACTGGCGGTGTTATGTTGTATTCCAGAGGGTAAATATACCCGTTTCCTAACTTTAACCCTAACTCTAAGGCTAGCTCTCTCAACTACAACGTGTGGAATCCACCAATTCTGATAGAGTACGCTGACTGTCCAATCAGGATTTCCTAAGCAATCAATCCAGAATCCATCACCAATCTGGCATCCGCTACCAGACGCAATTATGTAAAAAGGGGGTTGGGACATATTCGAATAATCCGGGAGTGAGACCCAAGGCAGAACAGAACGAGTTAATTCCATTAGTGATCGGTGAGCGTTCGTCGAAGACTGTCAATATTCATGATCTAACCCGGCAAGACAGTGGGCCCAGGGATCAAATGCTTAGAGCGCTGGGCTGCTGATCAACAGGTAATGGGTTTGAGCCTCGGGTGGTACACCACTTGAGGTTCGCTATGACTGGCTGATGATGGTTAATGTGCCAGAAAGGGCCATTCCAGTCTCCCTTATCTTTGTCGGTATTGCTACTCTGTCTTTACTACTACTAACTGCTGTGTGGCTGCTGGCGGGGCTTGAGAGTGAGCCCCAAGGCTGTGCAGAACGAGTTATTTCCATTAGCGATCGGTAAACGTTTGCCGTGAGTTTAATAACACTTTGGTCAAGTTACCCGCCTGGCTTACTGCAACGTACGGTATCCATCAGTTCTGATACAGGGCTGCCCAAGCAGGATTTCCTAAGCAATCAATCTAGAATCCACCAGCTGACTACCAGGCCCAATTAAGAAGAAGAGGATTTTGGTAGACTTGAATAATTCGTTTGACCCAATTCTGAAAAAGTCGGTGGCCTCGGCGAGATGCGAGGAGGCAGGCTTTATTGCAGTCATTAATCTAGCCACTTGAGCTGCGAGGCCCTACCGTTAGCCGTGACTTCGATGTACTCATGCATTCCCGTTGCTGTTGTGGTTCCAAATCCAGCCATATATTGTTGCAGTCATGACGCCTGCACACTGGATCAATCCTCGGTACTTATATTCCGATTTCACTGCATCGAAGTCGATTTGGGTCACTAGCCAGCGTTATACAACGTTCAAGCCTTCCTTCTCCAAGGTAAAGTGATGGCGTTGCAGGTTATAATCATCATCCTCATTATCATCATCATCCTCATCCTCATCCTCATCATCACCATCATAATCATAGCAGCAGCAGCAGCATCATCATCATCATCATCATCATCATCATCATCATCATCATCATCATCATTATCATCATCATCATCATCATCATCATCATCATCAGCAGCAGCATCATCATCATCATCATCATCATCATCATCATTATCATCATCATCATCATCATCATAATCATCATCAGCAGGAGCAGCAGCAGCAGCAGCCTCATAAGCCACTGGACTGCCAACAGGCAACCAGAAGTACATACTGGGATTACAAGATGCATCGTACTGTCAGCATAAATACTAGCTAAAATCCCAGACGCGTGGTTATGTCACTGTGGCCGGTGGGCTTCGGCCCAAATATTCAGATCACTTGTTGGTCTGCGCCTATAGACCTTAATTCAATTTAATTCACTGTAGGTAAGCGATAACTTTCTAATGAAATTAACAGGTGACCATTAGATTGTTATTTCTGGCTTATCTGTAATCCTCGGCGAGCCACACCCTGACTAGTGACCGAAAATGAGTTTGATTGCTCGAACAATTAGACGAGTAGCGGCATCCGAGGACAAAAAGCAGCAAAGGCTTGTGGTTAATTGGGAAAATTTCGGAGTTTGGTCATTCGGAGAGCCGGTGCTTGCGGTTTGGATAACAGGTCTTTCATTTCAGGCTTGGATGTCAATTATTGGATGCCAGCAAATACACCAGAAACGATCGCTCCGAATTACCGGTCACTATCCAGTGTGAACCTACTATAAAGAGTTTTTTACCTACTTGAATAAGTCCTTCATACCGCTACCTCCACGGCCATGTTCTTCTAGGAGCTGCAGAAACATATTGCAATCACTGGCACCCTAAGAGATTATGAGCATGCATAAGCGGTTGTGCTAGATTGCTGCCTGGTTACCCCTTCCCTCACCTGTGTTCCTACAGAACTGCTTTCGAATGGATCCAGCCGATCGGATGACAACGGAGGTCCTGCTGAAGCACAAATACCTGGAGGCTATTCAAGCCCGTCACTGCGCCAGCAATGTCCTCCTTCCACCCGGAATGTCCATCCTCCCCAGCCCTGCAGGTGACACGATGCCACAGCCTTCCCTACTGCAGCCTGGTCACCATACATCCAACAGTCGGCAGCCAGTTGGTTTTGCGGGCGGCGGTGCAGGAGCGGCGGTGTTGCCGGCGACGGAGAAGTGCCGAGCTGGTGGCGGCGGTGGCACAGGTGCTCCAACTGTCGGAGTGACCCCACAACCGACCAGGCGGAAAGTAATGAAGAATGTCTACCTGCCACCCTATCAGCTGGTTGGTTGGCCACGTTCGGAGTCGACCTCGGGCCTTGGAGTGATCGGCGGCAGCTGCATGCCCAATTCCAGTTTAGCCGGAGGCAGCCAGACGACAGGTCTTCAGTCTCTGGGCTGCGGCGTGAACCCGGCTGGTTGGCGTAGTGGACCCTCGAAGCCGGCGATGACCTTCGCTGGACAGACGGTGAGTTAGTGTTGAATCAAACATTTTTCCCAGCCACGGGTTGTTGCCACCTTTTTTCCATTCTAATTTTGCCTTTTCGTTCTAAGAGAGGACTTTTCATTAACGGCGTGATAACACAGTTTCCATGCGCTTTCTTCCGTTATCAATAGATGCTTGCAATAATGTCTAAGGACTCTAAATACTGGCAGATGCCAAAAAGAAATAGAATTATGTTCACCGGATAGCTGAAATCTATATATGTTTGTGTCCAGTTTATTCGCTCAAAAGTGCCAATCTAAACGATGGGACAACTGCTTTTTTCATTCAAATTGAGAGCCAATATGATTTTGTTGCTACCGTAAAGGTATGACAGTTCAAACATCGTCCTCGACGTGCTCTTTGCTCGCACTGGGATCGGTAGATTTGCTCAGCACCTATACAAACTCGCAAGGTCACTGGAAGTGAATGCGGGTGCATTGGTGGCAAAAGATAAACATCTCGTCTACGCGGACCACACAAACTATCTAGTTCCAGTCAGGTGCAACAGAGTACAAGAAAAGACGACTAAGAGTTCGTGCCAGTGAGAATAGAAGCCGTTAGAATCTGTCTCTCAGTACTCTAGTCACATCAGACTGTGTACCCTAAGAATCGATGTATCCAGTTGGCTAGTAGACTAGTCTGCTTCACATTCTAAGGCATATTTTCAAGCGCATCAAATTTACTTTATTGCGGGATGAACAGGTTTGCAGGAAGGGAGTTATCTGGTCTTGATTTCGTGCCATTCAACAGTCAAGGCCTCCGAAATAATTCATGATGTAAAAGTAGATACAACCCGTACACCCCTGTAACGAATATATATATATATATATATATATATATCGCGATTCACCGAGTCAAAGGATTTCGTCAGATCCACGAAGATAGTGTAGAGGTGGGTCGTATCTTGTGGCTCCTCTTGTAGCTGGCGAGCGGCGAAAATCAGGTTGGTTGTTCCATGGTGTCATCGGAAGCCATATTGGCTTTCCAGGAGCAGTCCCTGCTCCAGGTGACCATTCACCGTGGGGTTATCATCTGAAGCATGCAGGCCCTCTAGTTTCCGGGTTATTTGTTTGGTGAAATCAAAACAGTGAGCAGTCAACTTTAACAAAAGTGTATTTAACTAACCTGACGGTCGCTTACCTTGGAGCCTTCGGCGGGTTGAATTCGGAGCCTCATCTTCGAGTTGACGAGGCGGTGATCCGTTCGAACATTGGCATTGCTGATCATCAGCATGTCCTGTCAATCTCGCCTTCCGACGAGAACATAGTCCAGCAGCTGCCAGCACCGTGACCGAGTGTGCATCCACGTGGTCTTCTCCCATGCCGTAGGGTACTGGAGGGCATCAGTTCGGGTCTGGAGTGACTCCTTAAGCTGGCTTGACCCACCGGACAAGGAAGGTTACCTGAGTGTGGCCTCCGTGCTGAGTAGGGCTTCAGGGAGTTACAGACGAACAATGGGTCCTCGGACATGATGCGGCATCAAGGCCTTCGATGGAGACTCTCGCTGTACCGCTCCTAGGCACCTCCTACTATCCCAGTCTTGTCTCTACTACACAGCTCAGTTGGCATCACCTATGCTAAATCTTAGTGCATGAAAATTGCCTGTGGTGAATGTGTGGCAGGGTATGCTTGTTAGAATTAGTTTGTGCGACGCTCATTCAACTTAATCGATGAAAATGGGATGACTGCACAACTATAGCATATGGCCCCCTCACGGTAGCCTTATACCAGCTAGTTGTGAATGCTTACCAAAAAAGAGAAAACATACTTAAATAATCCCTTTTGACTTTATTTTCGGTCTGAGGTTTGATCCTGCGTCCAGTTGGCCACTGAGGTACCATTCGCTGATCGGTTTTCTTCCGCTCCTTTAAAAATACCTCGACACCAAGCAGAACTTCCGTACTTTGTCCTGCAAACATGTCGGATCTGGCAACATGCTGTGGATTACGTTTTATTGGAAAACAGGAAACGTTGTGACCCAGATCAAGTGTCCTTAAGTCAGGAATTGGCGTTTAACAATTGGACTCATCTGGTGGACGGGGGAAAAATGACTAGTATTGCATGTGAGCATCAGAAACAATCGTGATTTTAGTAGCAATACCAGGTATGACAGTTCGACCATCGTTCTCTACTATGCTCTCTATGTGCTCCACTAGATGGTGACTTGCACGTTAACTAGTTTATAGCGATAATAGACGGGTGTTGCATCTACTGCATTCTACCCTCGCCCACCCACCTCGGACATGTCAAGAACACTGACAGCGGAAGTTGGTAGGGGTACAGTAGATGACCTAACTCTGGCAGTGTGTGATCGAAATTTAAGTGAGTAGTTTAGCGTACATTCGGTCTTGTTATTTTGATTTGCTGAATGAATCCGAGGCTCAGAAGGCTTTTTTTTTCTAAACACCGCATGTTCAATCTTATATATTGAAGGGAAACAGGCAGGATTTTGGTGAACGCTGAGGTTGTCGGATATGCTTTGCTGTGTTATTTTATATCACAGAACAAACCTTATTGTTTTTGCACCTTGGGGTATATAAAACTACATGAAAAGAAGCAAGAGAGCTTTCAAATGAATTCCTTCTGTAACCCGAAAACGGGATCTTAATTCAATCAAAAGCAGAGGATGGCAAGTGTAAGGAACCGCCCTGGTTTCCAGAACCATAAAATGAATTCAGCTTTAAAAAAATATTTTTTGGAAATTTCTGAAGATTTTTACCAAAAAAAACATAGAAATGAACTTGCTCACCTCTATTTTATTTTGCTTCCCCAAAAATTGGGGCCATAAACAATACATACAAGGAACTGTGGAGCTTGACGCCTAGAGCAACTCAATTCAAAATGGGAGCATGCGTTCACGTACTTTTTTGCATAGTATAGTTTCCGATAATCCGGTATTTAGGCCCGCAATGGGCAGGAGTTTGGCTGTTTCGCACAATCTTAGGATATATTCGGCCGTTCTTCTGTGCATTAACAACCTTAGAATGGGGCATTCAAGCAAACAAATATAGCGAATAACGCTCCAATATAAAGCGAATGGTAAGTTGTTCATTTTCAACAGCAAATATATCACTTATTTTAAGGGAGGGGAAAAACGGTCAGATTTCCACATTTTTCCTTTGAAATACCTTAGAAAATTAACAAAGTGCACATACATTTGTCAGCTTCATATCTTAATAAAACGGTTCTTAATGAGGTACCTTATTATAGAAGGTTTTTTAAATTAATCTTGGGCACATTAATTGTCACCTTTTGTTGTGCACGTTCATTTTTCTCGGCAATGAGTTTTCCATGCTAGGGTGAAGCTACAAATATGACGCAAACGGCCATCTGCACTAGAAAGAATATCCAAAAATGCCGTACTTTTATAAACAGACCAAATGGAATCCAGCAATCACACAGCGAAAAAAACATAGCATACATGATGGCCATTTGTGACTTAACAGCCGTTGTCAACCAAGTTCGCTATTTGAGGTTACGTTTAATTCGGGAGGTGTCTTGAACATGACGTAGGTGACATCACCGTGTCGGCACATTGAGAGGCAGCCTAAAACTCAGGTAACCCTGCCACTTTATTTTGGCAACCTTCCAAACCACGACCAACGTGAGAGATTCAGACGCATTAGAGGTGCGTTTTTGTGCTACGCCAGCATGCTCGCGCCACATCAACCAATAGTGCAGTCGCTGTTTCTCATTTGCTGAGCGTTCAGGAGCGTCGAGTCATTCGGTGTTTACGCCGGCGCCGAGTGCCATCGCCACAGCATGCAACCGAAGACGCCCGTCTGTGATGGCTGCAAAAAGGCAGATGAAGACGGAAATGACCTGCCCTGCAAACACTTCCTCTGCAAATCCTGTGTGGACACAGCACTAAAAGACTCTGCTCCCAAGTGTACTGCCTGCAAGAAGGAGTTCAAAAAAAACCAACTTGAACCACACTGTTCCATCTGTATGGACATTACCTGTGAGGGAGGCGACACCTGTGGGAAGATGCACTTAGTAGATGTTGTACCAAAGACCACCTAAATGTTTTGGATGGTAAGCCAGAGGGGACCGTGACCTACGACGTGCAAACTATTTTTTATTTTTCCTAGAGCATATTTCGTGCTTGCTGTTGCACGATAACCTGTAATTTTCTTTATTTTTAATCCACTTCTGATGCCTATAGACATTATTTTTTTGTGTTTTCAAGTATATAAAATTCAGAAGGTTCAGGTGAATGCGCAAAGTGGGGATATTTTGTGAGCAACTAACATTACTGAATAAGGGCAAACTACTGAACTCAATTTAGATATATCATATTGCTTTTTAGTAGCTGAAGGAGCTTCAACAGAAAAGCAAAGTAAAACTCTCTAAGCGCCTACGCCATGTTGATCCATTTATTGATTGGGTTTGCAGTCGATGCACAAGCTTTAGTCAACTCTCGTCTCGTCTTACTTCCAGTGTGGGCGATTATCTTGATGACCGTCAAGTTAACCTCATGGCCCTGTCGCAAAGCCAACTTATTTTTATGTCTGTGTGACCCAAGAACACGTACAGTCTAACCGGTGTAGTTACGAGGACAATTTCAACATGGGATATAATACACCTAAGACTGCTCATCCTTAATGTATTCCAGATTGTGCCATGTCCATGGTGGTGTTTTTGTTTTGGTATTCGGGACCGAATGCGTAGGCATCGGCTTATAAGCGTCTTCGGCACCAATTGGTCGCAGAGGTATCAGACCCCACGTACCTTTTTTCTCCAGCCGGCTGCAGTGAGTGAATCGTTTGTGAGCCACGGGATAGTAGGTGTAAAAGTTGTGAAATTGTGTGTTGTTCGTTCCGTTTCTGTGAACTGCTGTCTCTATTTCACCGTTGAGGCTCTTGTTCTTCTTTTCCCGTGAAAGAATCGGTGAGCGCATTAGGGAAGGTTAGCATCAAGTATTTCCTCTGAATAACAAAGATGTCGTCAGGGTAACGGCGTCAAAAGACAGGTTCACGTTGGAGGAAGGTAGTCCTTTCTTGACCAGTTCTGCCACTTGAATGTGTTTAGGGGAAGTCAGTAAGTGTCGTTTTTAGTTTTCCTTGTACTCTTATACTTCTTACGGCTACGATCATGTCTGATCTCCCCAGCCTCAATGATGTCACTTATTGAACTTCTCTACGTGTGACGATTCGCGGCAGCAGACCTGGATGGCTCAGCCTATTCTTTCCTCCAGTTACGGGCGCCGAATGCAGAAGGTCCAAGCACCGCCTCGATGTCTTGCCGAACCGTGTCGAGCCAGATTCTTAGTTGACCTCCTCTTCGAGGCCTCCAAATGGGCAACTGCACCGGATTGAGAGGAGTAGAGCTGAGCTCATGAGGCTAGTGAGAGAGAACGTGCACAAACCATCTCAGTCGTCCTTTTTCGATGATCTGAAATATCCTCACGATATTGTTGCAGAGAATGCGGACTGCCTCGTTTGAGACGTAGTTGGTGTACTTTACTTGAAGGAGGGTCCTCAGGCAGCGATGGTCAAATACCTCAAGCCTTCGCTCATCTTCCACGTGCACAGCCCGGCTTTCACAACCGTAGAGGAGGACCGACCGGACGGATGCACGGTACACCCGTATCTTTGCGGTGATGAAGAGGTCCCGTCGGGTCCCTAGGTACTTTCTAAGGATTGAAAAAAAACCGGCGAGCAGCGTCGACTCGGAAGACAATGTCGTCCTTACTCTATCCATTGGGTAGCATCCTCACCACGAGTTTACAATCATTAAGCACGAGGGATGCTTTCTCCTGGTCAGGGATGCAGCTCGAAAACAATTTGGTCTTATCATTATTTATAGATGGGCCAACTGATGTAGCAATCTCATTCACCCGCGAAAAAACAGACTGGGGATAACAAAAGCTTGAGGCTAGTAAGGTGATATCGGCGTAGTCTAGGTCAGTCAGGCCGCGTCTGGACGCATATTTCACACCGTCAGAACCGTGTAGGGCCCTCCAGAGAATTCAGTCAATGGCGTAGTTGAATAAAATTGGCGACAGAATGCAACCTTATCGAACAAAACCACATCGGTTTTTATGGTTTGGAAGAGATTGTTATGTACGAGGACTCACGAAGTGGTGGAGCGATAGTAGGCCTTAATCAAGGCAATGATTTTGGCCGAAACATCATCTACTTCCATTATTCGCCACAGGGACTAACGGTGGATGGAATCGAACGCAGCGGCGATGTCAATAAAGCAGACGGCCGTCGACTGCTGGCATCCACGCCCAGCTCGGAATTCGACTTGGTTTGACCTCGTTCTAGATTCACTTACAGATTGAAACCGTCTGAGAAGGAAAATAGTAAAAACGCTCTCAGCAACGTCGATTGGCTTATGCCGTGGTAGTTCCCATGAATTTTCTCATCTCCCCTTCTTGAAGACAGGCTGGAGGATGCCCGAACCCCAGTCATTAGGAGCCACTTCGTCTCTCCACAGTTGCTTCAGCACCTCATGAGCCCGGGCGCCAGAGTATCGACACAAGCCTTGTAGACTTCGGGTGCCTTGTTATTGTGCAGCCTCTGTATAGCATCGGCTGTTAGTTGCTAGTAACTATGGCGGGATTCAATGATGCGCCTTAGTGTGAATATTTGGTCCGCATATCCACACCCAGCACGAAATCCGGCTTGGTTGGGCCTCGTACTAGAGTCGTGCACAGTCTGGAATCGCCTAGGAAGAACAATAACGAAGATTTTAGCAGCAAGGTCGATAATAATTATGCCATGGTAGTTTTTGCATCTCGTTTTTTTCTCCGTTCTTGTAGACAGGCACAAGAATGCCTGAGCCCCAGTCCTCAGGAAAAACCTCATCTCTCCACGCTTGTGCAATCACGTTATGTAGCCAGGGAACCAGTGTGTCGACCCAAGATGTGTACATGTCAGAGGGCATACCGTCCTCTCCAGGTGCCTTGCTTGTGTGCAACCGTCTTATGGCATAGTGACTTCTCCTTCAAGATGGGATCGAATGACACTGCATTGACAGGAGATGGAGGAGACTCCGTTGCATGTGGTAAGAGGGTGCTGGGCTCGGTATCGAAGTAAAGAAGGTTCTCGAAGTGCTCACGCCAGCGCTTGACTTTGACCGGGTTTTCAGCAATAAAGCTGCCATTCACGTCACGAACAGAGTCGCTCAGTGTAGAGGGACTTCGACTAACTTGGCGGATAATTCGGTAGATTTCGAGTGTCACTTACGTTTGAGGCCTCCTCCGTTGAGGTCGCTATTTCAGCCCATCATTTATTCCGGTCTTTCCTAACCGATTTTGCCGTCATCTTTCGGAGTTGGCGGAAGGAAGCATTGTTGCGGGACCTGGCTCGAGCCGTCTGGGCAGACAACTACTGGGCTCTTCCGCTGATCCAATCACTGCAGCGTGGCTGAGTATACCCAAGGATTTTCTCAGCTGCCCCATAGACGAATGCCTTCAGTGCTGACCACTCACTACTGCCTACTCCGTCTGTTCGGGTAGTAAAACAGGACCGGATTTCTCTGTTCGAGCCTCGACTGCGCCAAGATGCCGGATTTTGGCGACATCGAGGCGTCTAACACGTGACATTTTGGGTGCGGATTATAGGTGCACTTTCAAGCGTGTACGGACGAGAACATGGTCTGACCCATAGGCATTACCAGTCTCGGCTACACACATAGATCTGCTAACATGAACCCAGCTGCGGAACCGTGAACTGACTAGGATGTAGTCGATTTGACTGACCGTATGACCGTCGTTTAAATACCAGGTCAGCAGGTGTTTGTTGCGGTTCTGGAAGGTCGTGTTCGTGACAAACAGTCGGTTCTGGTCAGCAAAGTTGAGCAATGTTTCACCATTTTCCCATCGAGAACCAACCCCAAAATGGCCAATAGGATGAATTTTAGTGGAGTTATCACGTCCAGTCCGGCCATTCCAGTCCCCAGCAACAATCAACAGATCTCGACGCGGGAGTCTTTCAAAAAACGCTGGCAGCTGCGAACATAAAGTCTCCTTATCGCGCTGTTCACCAACGGATGTTGATGCGTACACGGAGATGACAGAAATGATGGTAAAGTAACCCTTTAGTCACGCGTAAGCCTTTCGGTAATTGTCTGGTTTACATGCAAGTAGTGCATGGTTTGCTTGTTCAAAGAGAACAATAGTCACACCGTGTCTAGCAGACGAGTCCCGTGGACTGCTGTGGTACTGGTTGAAGTGGAACTTGACTCCCGGGAACGTTATTTCTCTTGCACCTGATTCGGGGATTCGGAGTTCAAACAGTCAGCAGACATCTGCGTGTTACTGACGGAGACTGCTTGCCGTCAGACTTTGGGTACTTGGGTCCAAAAATGTTCGTGCGTTGGCTGATCAACCTAACCACAAGGTAGCGGTAGCAAGCAAACTTATTTAGTAGCTATTTAAGTTTGCTGGTCTGTGACTGCTTATTAGTTGGAACCGAGAGTTTGTATATTTCGCAGCTAACCTTCACTAAAGGTCGTTCCACTATCCGCCGGGTAACCAACAGCTAGGCTAAGGGTTCTCTTGGTAATATGCTTAGTAGTCACAAGGTCATTGGCTAATTTGACGAACTAGGGCTGAAACAATGAGATAATTTAAGGGTTGACGTTTTGGGCTAACAATGGTCCTAAAGTAAGGCGTTATCATTGTGCTAAGAATGTCAACGTTTAGTGATGGTGGTATTCAGACGGCGATGGTTACCTATTACCTGCTTGTTTTGGAAATCCTGATGTGTGTGTTAAGGGGAACAGGTCGTGTTGTGACGCGAGAAGACGGGTACGCAAACCCTGTCGTCGCTGCACTATGTTTGAACTGCAGTGGATTTAATCGCCTCAAGCGAAGTGACACCCTCAAAGACACAGACCACAGAAGACGCCAAGAACTCGATTCGCCAGTGAGTCACATCGCTCATCATATCCCATAGGCCACGCCGAACCATCTCTTTAGTCGAGGTAAAGACCAATAGGGAATTAAAGAAGGAAGAAGATATGACGGGTAACTGTGGTCTTGGAAAATTCGGAATACGTGGTGAAAGCTCAGGAGCTAGTAAACGACAGTCATTCATATAAGGTTGTCAAATCTGATCCTTTGAAAACAGTAGTAGGAAGATTCAATAAGAGCCTGAACTAAATTAGGAGCAAAAAGGCTATATCTGAAAACGATTGGAGACAAATGAAACCACAAGATGCCGCCTTAGTACGTTTCTATGGTTTCCCGAAATTCCACAAGCCAAATGTTCCCCTACAGCCCATCGTGACACAAAAAGGCACGC
This sequence comes from Schistocephalus solidus, assembly GCA_017591395.1. Classification (NCBI taxonomy): domain Eukaryota; kingdom Metazoa; phylum Platyhelminthes; class Cestoda; order Diphyllobothriidea; family Diphyllobothriidae; genus Schistocephalus; species Schistocephalus solidus. Next base: position 45,456 of record WEDG01002536.1, read on the forward strand.
CAACCAACGGACGGGCTTATTGGTTTGCTAAACATTTGAAGAAGCTGATAGAAGGCTCATAACACAAAGCCATATCTTCCACACACTTCCTGGAGAAACTCGGTGTCATCGAAATAACCCTTGAAGCGATAATTGTATCCTTTGACGTCTTCTCCCTGTTCACATCCTTCCCGAAAGAATTGGCCATGAGGGTCATCGATGACCTTCTAGACGTAGGTTATGACGAGAAGGGAAAACCTGTCAAAAGAAAGTACGGGGGGAGTTACTGGACTAATTCTTGCGCACGTTCTTCACATTTAGCGGGCGTATTTAAGTGCAAATCCAGGGAGCCCCGGTCGGATCACCGATTTTGGCTACCTGGCAGAAATTGTCTTGCAAAAACTCGAAACTCAGGGCCTTCAGTTCTACAAACCGAAATTCTATATGTGATACGTAGACGATGCCTTTGTCATCCTACACCGAGACGCTAAAGAGAACGTGAAAAGGAAGTTGAACTATACCTTCCCATAGATTCAATTAACAATGCTGGAAGAAGGGGACCGAACGTGACCTTTTTTCTCAATGTCCGGTTTCAAAGCAGGAGGACGAAATCCTCCAGACTGGCGTGCTCCGAAAAGCGACCAACAGGGAGAAAAAAACTTCACTACTACAGCAACTTCCCCCCATCGCATAAACGGCGTTGCGTCCGGTCGCTTTTTCGCCAAATTCAGACAGACTGCAGCACAGAGGTCGAGAAGTTGCGAGAACGTAACCCCCTATGGTGCCTCTTCCTCACCAATTGATATCCACGTAGCTTCATAAAGAAATGCTTGTACCAAAGGCACAGGAAGACCGGCGGTGAGCAAAAACGAAGGCCTGAAATCTTCCGTGTCTTGCCCTACGCGAGGAATGTCTTTAAAGACACCGACCACTAAACGTGGGCGTTGGATACCGGCCGTAGTCCACTATCCACCACTTTCTAATGCAAACAAGGGGTCGACTACCACTCGTGGACACGTCAGGTGTTATTTACCTCGTCAACTGTCTATACTGCCCTGCCGACTACTGTGACATGACCGAAAACCGACTGAGTACGCACATGCACGAGCATGCTTTAGCCATAGAACGAAAGGATGTACGATCGAACGTCGCCATGCACAGCCTAGAAAACAATCACTGGTTCAATTTGGCGGGGTGAAAGTGCTCAGCCGAGCCGATAGCAAACTGGTGATGATAGTGTGTGGCTCACCGATCTGCTTAAGGAACATTTATGTTCCGTTGTGCCCTGGAACTCAGACTGTAGTACTCACAGGCAGTCGCATAGCGACGTGTAGCATATGTTGATAATGTGGAACCGACAAAGACAAGGGAGACCGGAATGGCCATTTCTGGCTTATTAGCCGTCATCAGCCAGTCATACCCTATCCCAAGTGTGGAACACCTGGGATTCGAACCTATATACATCATATTCCCGATCACAACCGACAAAGCAACGAGCCCGTGGCTCAATGGTAGAGCGTTCGACTCAAATACCAAAGGTCGCGGGTTCGAATCCCAGGTGTTCCACACTTGGGATTGGGTATGACTGGCTGATGACGGCTAATAAGCCAGAAATGGCCATTCTCCCTGTCGTCGTTCCATATCATATATACATATATATACATATATATATATATATATATATATATATATATATATATATATATATATATCAACTGCCACGTCGATCTGGATGCGCATTACGAAGGTCTGCGTGCTCCGTCCACTGACATGCGCCCACCTTAAAATCAGCATCTGCTTATCTGTGCCCAGCCAAGTGTAACCTCGCTGGCTCTGCATCTCCCGCTACTTGACTTGCTATCATAACTCTATCACCCCTCCCCTTACATGCGGAAGCTATCGTAACAGGATTCACGCCCCCAAACCCCCATGGCGTCAGTCTGTCGATGTAACCTCTCTGCCCATAAACCCTCCAGCGTGCCAATCCCAACTCTTACTTCTCATTTCGTCTGACGACGGGTTGGTGTAACCAGCTTGAAAATTCACGAGTTAAACCTCGATTTTCCGACGAGCCTTCTTTCTTCATTTATCATCTCGGAATGCATACTACCTCAACTATTCACACACACACACACACACACACACACACACACACACACACACACACACACACACACGACAGTTCGACCGTCGATTTCGACGAGGTCCACCGTATGCTCCACACCAGGTGGTGCAGGGACGGTGACTTGCGCGTGAATTAGTTTTAAGTGATAGTAGCCTTGCGCTGCAGCTACCGCACTCTCTCCTCCTCCCCACCTGAGCCCGGTGTCAAGACAGAGTCAAGAAGACCGGAGATGGGAGAGGGCGCAGGTGGCTGGCGCGGCCGGAGCCGCCCCTGGGCGTGCCACCACACCTGGCTCGGATCCCACGGTGTGGGAGTGCCATAAAGGCCACATTAAGAAGGAGCCATTGCAACCTGACTCTCAGTCCGCCAGTCAGCCACTCCACACAAAACACACATTGGGCTGACCACGCGGTCCGAGTTATCCCGTCAGTTGGCAACCTTCCAAGCCACGGCTTTTAGCGCACCGTGATAGTTTCAAGCGCGTCAGATTGTTTATAGTGAGGAATATGCACTGAGCTGTCGACCTCACTCTCTCCCCCACCCCACAGTCAGACTACTGTCCGAGCCGGTCAGTTGCCTGATGTGGGAGTGGGCGCATTAACTGACGGATCGGCGTACCCGTCTTCGCGCGCCACAGCACGACCTGGCCCCCATAACGCACACACCAGGATTCACAAACTCAGGGGATATGGAGCAGCCATCGCCGTCTGACTCCCCAGTCCACTGGTCAGCCACTCGACACACACAGCACATACACTGAGCCGACGGCGTGGTCTGGTGGAAGCGTCAGATTGGCAGACTTCCCAGCCACGGTTTCTAGGAAACCGTGATATACTCTGGTAAATGGTGATTGTGAGGGTGTAGTCGATGTATTGGTGTAGGTAGTGTGTGCTGATGTAGCTTAGCCTCCGGTGGTTTACCGGAGGTTGTCGTGGAGGTGCATGTGTCCTAAGAGGCCCATGCGGTGTGTAAATGTGCGGGAGCAAGGAGGTCAGTGAAGGCGGGCGCGTCGACTATATGTCGGAGCCCCAGGCACTGGTTCACCAGCCTCCGTGCGATGGATTCGCAGGTGACCGGCCAGGCCGATGCGTGAGTTGAAGTTGCGGGCGCAGTGTGGGCAGGAGAAATCGGTAGAGGCTGGGGCGATGTCATTCATGGTAGTGGGGGTGGCAGGGGCGCTAAGAATGGCAGGAGCGGAGGGTGTGAATGGTGTATCGGTGTTGTCGGCATTGTGGTGAATTCCGCTGTCATGGATGCGCATGTGACCGAATAGGCCCATGCGATGAGTGAATGCGCGAGTACAGTGAGGGCAGTGGAGGCGACGATCTCTGCTGTGTGATGGTGTTCCAGGCACTGGCTCACCGGTCTCTGTACGATGTATTCGCAAGTGACCGACCAGGCCGATGCGTGAGGTGAATGTGCGGTCGCATTGAGTACAGCTTAGGAGAGATTCCCCATCGCTGATGGTGGTTGTGGTGGTAGTAGTGAAGGCGAAGGCAATGGTGGTTGCGGTGGTGGGGGTAACAGGCGATGAGTAGATGGATGTGGTCTCTATGATGGTGGGAGTAATGGAATTGATGTCAGGAGTGAGGGTGGGGGAGTCAGAATGAGGGTTGGCAGAATTTGACGTAGAAATTGGAATTGTGGGATTGTTGGTGCATTGCGTCCGAAGATGTCCGACCAGGCCGATTCGCGCGCGGAAGATGCGTTGACAGCGCGGGCATGTTGGCAGGGCCTGGGCATTGGCGGTGTTGGTGCGGGGCGCTGGTGACTTTCGTGCCGCTCTTTTGGCCTTGGCGGCGGCGATCCGGTTGGCCTCGTAGATTGCTGAACCAGTCTTCACTGATCTTCTCCATGCCGGTCTATCCTGGGCGAGGTCTTCCCAGGTCGCCGAGTTGATTTGCAGTTGCTTCAGCGATTTCTTCAAAGTGTCCTTGTAGCGTCGTTTTTGACCCCCTGCCGACGAGAACCCGTAGCGACATCTCCGTGAAAAGTCGTTTGGGTAGTCGCTCGTCGTCCATTCTTACCAAGTGGCCGCTCCATCGCAGCTGCACTTGCCTCAGCATGGCATGGATGCTGAGGATTCCGGTCCGCTCCAGGACTTCCGTGTCCGGTATCCTGTCTTGCCATCTCAGCTTCAGTATTCTGCGGAGGCAGCTGAGATGAAAGTGATTCAGCTTCCTGGCTTGGTTCGAGTAGACGGTCCAGGTTTCCGCTCCGTAAAGGAGTGTCGACAAGACGACGGCCTTGTACATCTTCAGTTTGGTGTTCAGGTGAATACCGTGGCGATTCCACACGGAGGCCTGCAGCCGGCCGAAGGCCTGACTAGCTTTGGAAATCCGTTGGGCAACCTCGTCATCGATTCTCGTGTTGCGCGAAATCGTGCTTCCTAGATAAGCGAAGGTCTCCACGTTTTTGAGTTGAGCACCGTTGACATTGATTCGAGGAGCATTGTATTCCGCGCTGGGTGGCGGCTGGTGCATGACAACCGTTTTGGCTGTACTGATTGTTAATCCAAAATCGGCGCAGCCTTCGGCGAAGAGGTCCATGCTCCTTTGCATGTCCTCCTCCGTCACGGTGTTAAGGGCGCAGTCGTCCGCGAAGAGCAAGTCATGGACTGTAGTCGTAGACACGCGCGTTGGAGCCTGCATACGCCGACTGTTGAGAAGGCGCCCGTCAGTTCTGTAGGCGATGCGAATACCAGGCTGCTCATCACGGTAGGCGTCCATCAGCATAGCCGAGAACATGAGACTGAAGAGGGTGGGGGCCAGTACGCAGCCCTGCTTTACTCCGTTGGTCACTGCGAATGCTTCGGATACCGTCCCGTTGTCAGTGACGCGCGCCGTCATCCCGTCATGAAGCTGACGCACCATGTGCGTGAACCGCTCAGGACAACCAAATTTCTGCATGACTTTCCACAGTCCGTCACGATTCACCGTGTCAAAGGCTTTCGTTAGATCCACGAAGGTAGTGTAAAGGTGAGTTCGCATCTCCTGACACTTCTCTTGTAGCTGGCGGGCGGCGAAGATCATATCGGTTGTCCCGCGGTGTCGGCGGAAGCCACATTGGCTTTCCGGGAGCAGGCCCTGCTCTAGATGACCGTTAAGACGATTGAGAAGGATACGGGCGAAGATCTTCCCGGCGATGTTGAGCAACGAGATGCCTCTGTGATTATCACAGAGTTGCCGGTTCCCCCTTCCGTTTGTAGAGATGGACGATGGTCGCGTCTTTGAAATCCTGAGGAACTTGTCCTTGGCGCCACATCTCCTGGAAGAGTGTTGTGAGTTCTGCCATCAGCCGGGGCCCACCGTGCTTGTAGACTTCCGGTGGGATTGCGTCGGATCCCGGTGCTTTACCGCTGGAAATCTGCTGCACGGCCCGGATGGTTTCTGGTAGGGAAGGCGGCAGATCCAGGTCATTGTTCGTGTCCACTTGAGGGAGCCGGTCAATGGCAGCATCGGAGATGGCTGATGAGCAATTAAGGACACTTCTGAAGTGCTCGGCCCAGCGCTTCAGAATTTGCGATTTCTCTGTCAGCAGTGTTGTCCCATCAGAGCTGAGCAGCGGTGCGGACCCCTTGATACACGGGCCGTAGATGGCCTTGATGGCTTTGAAAAAGTTTTTCATTTCATTGCGGTCCGCATACCCCTGGATTTCTTCAGCCTTTCGGATCATCCAGGCATCCTGCATCTCCCGCAGCCGTTGTTGTACAAGGCGCCGGCATCTGAAAAAGGCTGCTTTGGTGGCGTCAGTCCGAAGGTCCATGTAGGCTTTGTGTAGTCTATTCTTCTCCGCGAGTAAGTTGCTGATGTCGGCGTCATTGTCGTCAAACCAGTCCTGGTGTCGACGGTGTGCGCGTCCGAGTACATCGAGGGCGGTGGACTGGATGACATTTCGCAGTTGACACCATCGTGTCTCCACGGTATCGTTATCATCTGGAGCATGCAGGTCCTCCAGTTTCTCGGTTATTTGGTTGCTGAAATCAAAACAGTGAGCAGGCAAATTTAATAAAAGAGTATTTAACTTACATGGCGGCCTCTTACCTTGGGGCCTTCGTCGGGGTTGCAGTCGGAGCCTCATCTGGGAGATGACGAGGCGGTGATCTGTCCAACCATCGGCATCGCGGATCGCCTTGGTTACCAGCACGTCCTGTCGATCTCGCCTCCGGACGAGAACATAGTCCAGCAGATGCCAGCGCCGCGACCGAGGGTGCATCCACGTGGCCTTCTCCCGCGTCGGAAGGCGGAAGAAGGTGTTGGACAGCAGGAGACGGTGTTCCGCACACGTGCGCAGAAGAAGGAGGCCGTTAGCGTTGCAGCTACCCGAGACCGTGGGGACCCAGCACTCCCTGCCAGGCAGCGTGGTCCGTCCCGACGCGGGCATTGAAGTCACCAAGGACAATTAACTTGTCCTCTTTCGGCACAGTCGCCAGCAAGGCGTGCAGGTCCTCGTAGAATTGGTCCTTCGCCGCATCAGAGCTCGTCATTGGGGGAGCGTAGGCGCTGATGATGGTGGCGAACTGGTCTCCCCGAAGAGGCAGGCGGAGGCTCATCAGGCGATCATTGATACCCTGCGGCAGACAGGGCAGACGTCCCACGATGTCGTTACGGATGGCAAAGGCAACACCAGCGTCGCGTCGCTCTGCCTTTGGCCGGCCGCTCCAGAAGAAGGTGTAGCTGGCCCCCACCTCCTCCAGCTGACCCTGCTCAGAGAATCGGGTCTCGCTGAGAGCAGCAATGTCCACCTTGTAGCGCGCCAGTTCCCGAGCGACTAGCGCCGTCCGCCGTTCCGGCCGGTTGCTCCTAGGATTGTCTAAAAGGGAACGAACATTCCAGGCTGCTAGTGTGAGTGGACTCACCCGAGCAGCCTGGAGAGTATGGCGAGGGGGATGAGGACGGGGGGTATTGTTGTTTGTTTGAGTTTTACGACCGCGTAGTTTGCGATCTGCGAGCCGCGGCCGGCTGCAGAAGACGTGAGAACCAGCATTTTTTTAGGGCACATTTTCTAGCCCCTTCCTCCGCGAGGAGGCAAGCAGTGCTATCCCTAAATAGGGCTGCTCGGACATCCCAGACGGCTGCCGAACTCCACTATGGGTCACGGTTTTGGTTTAGTGGAAGAACGACCCGAGTTAGTCTGGGCCGCCTACGGGGTTGCTGTCGCCCCCACCGTAGGACTTTTTGAGAGGGGGGAGAGATGGGAAGTTCGGGAGTCAGACATACCGGGTGTGGAGGCACACACAACACCGGAGACCCTCACCTGGTTTAGCCCGCCGGTCGTGACGGTTGCCCGGGGTGTGGCCGCTGGGAAGAACCCAACTTCGAGGAGCCACAGGTGAGAGTTGGGTACCAGTTAGAGGCGGCCACAGGAGCATTCACCACCTGTACGAGACAAATGGAGCGACCAAATGCAAGCTGTGTGGTGCTGCCCTAACTAGTACCCCTACACCCCACACACACACACACACGGCAGTTCGACCGTCGATTTCGACGAGGTCCACCGTATGCTCCACACCAGGTGGTGCAGGGACGGTGACTTGCGCGTGAATTAGTTTTAAGTGATAGTAGCCTTGCGCTGCAGCTACCGCACTCTCTCCTCCTCCCCACCTGAGCCCGGTGTCAAGACAGAGTCAAGAAGACCGGAGATGGGAGAGGGCGCAGGTGGCTGGCGCGGCCGGAGCCGCCCCTGGGCGTGCCACCACACCTGGCTCGGATCCCACGGAGTGGGAGTGCCATAAAGGCCACATTAAGAAGGAGCCATTGCAGCCTGACTCTCAGTCCGCCAGTCAGCCACTCCACACAAAACACACATTGGGCTGACCACGCGGTCCGAGTTATCCCGTCAGTTGGCAACCTTCCAAGCCACGGCTTTTAGCGCACCGTGATAGTTTCAAGCGCGTCAGATTGTTTATAGTGAGGAAAATACGCTGAGCTCTCGACCTCACTCTCTCCCCCACCCCACAATCAGACCACTGTCCGAGCCGGTCAGTTGTCTGATGCGGAAGCAGGCGCAGCTGCTGGTGACCTCGTCTACGTGTACTACGTACACGACCTGGCCCCCCAAACACAAGCACCAGGATTTCACAGAACAGGGGGTTGAACGGCTTACATCTCACATGTGTGAGATAGCCAGAGGTCACGTTAAGAAGGAGCCATCGCAGCCTGACTCTCAGACCACCAGTCAGCCACTCCACACAACACACATTGGACTAACTGCGAGGTCTGAGTGTAATTGTCAGTTGGCAACCTTCCAACCGCGGCACTCAACGTTACCGCACTCTCTTCTCCTCCCCACCTGAGCCCGGTCTCATGACACAATCAAGAAGACCGGAGATGGGAGAGGGCACAGGTGGCTGGCGCGGCCGGAGCCGCCCCTGGGCGTGCCACCACACCTGGCTCGGATCCCACAGAGTGGGGGTGCCATAAAGACCACATTAAGAAGGAGCCATTGCAGCCTGACTCTCAGTCCGCCAGTCAGCCACTCCACACAAAACACACATTGGGCTGACCACGCGGTCCGAGTTATCCCGTCAGTTGGCAACCTTCCAAGCCACGGCTTTTAGCGCACCGTGATAGTTTCAAGCGCGTCAGATTGTTTATAGTGAGGAATATGCGCTGAGCTGTCGACCTCACTCTCTCCCCACCCCCACAGTCAGACTACTGTCCGAGCCGGTCAGTTGCCTGATGTGGGAGTGGGCGCATTAACTGACGGATCGGCGTACCCGTCTTCGCGCGCCACAGCACGACCTGGCCCCCATAACGCACACACCAGGATTCACAAACTCAGGGGATATGGAGCAGCCATCGCCGTCTGACTCCCAGTCCACTGGTCAGCCACTCGACACACACAGCACATACACTGAGCCGACGGCGTGGTCTGGTGGAAGCGTTAGATTGGCAGACTTCCCAGCCACGGTTTCTAGGAAACCGTGATATACTCTGGTAAATGGTGATTGTGAGGGTGTTGTCGATGTATTGGTGTAGGTAGTGTGCGCTGACGTAGCTTAGACTCCGGTGGTTTACCGGAGGTTTGTCGTGGAGGCGCATGTGTCCTAATAGGCCCATGCGGTGTGTAAATGTGCGGGAGCAGTGAGGGCAGTGAAGGCGGGCGCGTCGACTGTATGTCGGAGCCCCAGGCACTGGTTCACCAGCCTCCGTGCGATGGATTCGCAGGTGACCGACCAGGCCGATGCGTGAGTTGAAGTTGCGGGCGCAGTGTGGGCAGGAGAAATCGGTAGAGGCTGGGGCGATGTCATTCATGGTAGTGGGGGTGTCAGGGGCGCTACGAATGGCAGGAGCGGTTGATGTGCATGGTGTATTGATGTTGTCGGCATTGCGGTTAAGTCCGCTGTCATGGATGCGCATGTGACCGAATAGGCCCATGCGATGAGTGAATGCGCGAGGACAGTGAGGGCAGTGGAGGCGACGATCTCTGCTGTGTGATGGTGTTCCAGGCACTGGCTCACCGGTCTCTGTACGATGTATTCGCAAGTGACCGACCAGGCCGATGCGTGAGGTGAATGTGCGGTCGCATTGAGTACAGCTTAGGAGAGATTCCCCATCGCTGATGGTGGTTGTGGTGGTAGTAGTGAAGGCGAAGGCGGTGGTGGTTGCGGTGGTGGGGGTAGCAGGCGATGAGTAGATGGATGTGGTCTCTATGATGGTGGGAGTAATGGAATTGATTCCAGGAGTGAGGGTGGGAGAGTCAGAAGGAGGGTTGGCCGAATTTGACATAGAAATTGGAATTGTCGGATTGTTGGTGCATTGCGTCCGAAGATGTCCAACCAGGCCGATTCGCGCGCGGAAGATGCGTTGACAGCGCGGGCATGTTGGCAGGGCCTGGGCATTGGCGGTGTTGGTCCGGGGCGCTGGTGACTTTCGTGCCGCTCTTTTGGCCTTGGCGGCGGCGATCCGGTTGGCCTCGTAGATTGCTGAACCAGTCTTCACTGATCTTCTCCATGCCGGTCTATCCTGGGCGAGGTCCTCCCAGGTCGCCGAGTTGATTTGCAGTTGCTTCAGCGATTTCTTCAAAGTGTCCTTGTAGCGTCGTTTTTGACCTCCCTGCCGGCGAGAACCCGTAGCGACATCTCCGTAGAAAAGTCGTTTGGGTAGTCGCTCGTCGTCCATTCTTACCAGGTGGCCGCTCCATCGCAGTTGCACTTGCCTCAGCATGGCATGGATGCTGAGGATTCCGGTCCGCTCCAGGACTTCCGTGTCCGGGATCCTGTCTTGCCATCTCAGCTTCAGTATTCTGCGGAGGCAGCTGAGATGAAAGTGATTCAGCTTCCTGGCTTGGTTCGAGTAGACGGTCCAGGTTTCCGCTCCGTAAAGGAGTGTCGTCAAGACGACGGCCTTGTACATCTTCAGTTTGGTGTTCAGGTGAATACCGTGGCGATTCCACACGGAGGCCTGCAGCCGGCCGAAGGCCTGACTAGCTTTGGAGATCCGTTGGGCAACCTCGTCATCGATTCTCGTGTTGCGCGACATCGTGCTTCCTAGATAAGCGAAGGTTTCCACGTTTTTGAGTTGAGCACCGTTGACATTGATTCGAGGAGCATTGTATTCCGCGCTGGGTGGCGGCTGGTGCATGACAACCGTTTTGGCTGTACTGATTGTTAATCCGAAATCGGCGCAGCCTTCGGCGAAGAGGTCCATGCTCCTTTGCATGTCCTCCTCCGTCACGGTGTTAAGGGCGCAGTCGTCCGCGAAGAGCAAGTCATGGACTGTAGTCGTAGACACGCGCGTTGGAGCCTGCATACGCCGACTGTTGAGAAGGTGCCCGTCAGTTCTGTAGGCGATGCGGATACCAGGCTGCTCATCACGGTAGGCGTCCATCAGCATAGCCGAGAACATGAGACTGAAGAGGGTGGGGGCCAGTACGCAGCCCTGCTTCACTCCGTTGGTCACTGCGAATGCTTCGGATACCGTCCCGTTGTCAGTGACGCGCGCCGTCATCCCGTCATGAAGCTGACGCACCATGTGCGTGAACCGCTCAGGACAGCCAAATTTCTGCATGACTTTCCACAGTCCGTCACGATTCACCGTGTCAAAGGCTTTCGTTAGATCCACGAAGGTAGTGTATAGGTGAGTTCGCATCTCCTGACACTTCTCTTGTAGCTGGCGGGCGGCAAAGATCATATCGGTTGTTCCGCGGTGTCGGCGGAAGCCACATTGGCTTTCCGGGAGCAGGCCCTGCTCTAGGTGACCGTTAAGACGATTGAGAAGGATACGGGCGAAGATCTTCCCGGCGATGTTGAGCAACGAGATGCCTCTGTGATTATCACAGAGTTGCCGGTTCCCCCTTCCGTTTGTAGAGATGGACGATGGTCGCGTCTTTGAAATCCTGAGGAACTTGTCCTTGGCGCCACATCTCCTGGAAGAGTGTTGTGAGTTCTGCCATCAGCCGGGGCCCACCGTGCTTGTAGACTTCCGGTGGGATTGCGTCGGATCCCGGTGCTTTACCGCTGGAAATCTGCTGCACGGCCCGGATGGTTTCTGGTAGGGAAGGCGGCAGATCCAGGTCATTGTTCGTGTCCACTTGAGGGAGCCGGTCAATGGCAGCATCGGAGATGGCTGATGAGCAATTAAGGACACTTCTGAAGTGCTCGGCCCAGCGCTTCAGAATTTGCGATTTCTCTGTCAGCAGTGTTGTGCCGTCAGAGCTGAGCAGCGGTGCGGACCCCTTGATACACGGGCCGTAGATGGCTTTGATGGCTTTGAAAAAGTTTTTCATTTCATTGCGGTCCGCATACCCCTGGATTTCCTCAGCCTTTCGGATCATCCAGGCATCCTGCATCTCCCGCAGCCGTTGTTGTACAAGGCGCCGGCATCTGAAAAAGGCTGCTTTGGTGGCGTCAGTCCGAAGGTCCATGTAGGCTTTGTGTAGTCTATTCTTCTCCGCGAGTAAGTTGCTGATGTCGGCGTCATTGTCGTCAAACCAGTCCTGGTGTCGACGGTGTGCGCGTCCGAGTACATCGAGGGCGGTGGACTGGATGACATTTCGCAGTTGACACCATCGTGTCTCCACGGTAGCGTTATCATCTGGAGCATGCAGGTCCTCCAGTTTCTCGGTTATTTGGTTGCTGAAATCAAAACAGTGAGCAGGCAAATTTAATAAAAGAGTATTTAACTTACATGGCGGCCTCTTACCTTGGGGCCTTCGTCGGGGTTGCAGTCGGAGCCTCATCTGGGAGATGACGAGGCGGTGATCTGTCCAACCATCGGCATCGCGGATCGCCTTGGTTACCAGCACGTCCTGTCGATCTCGCCTCCGGACGAGAACATAGTCCAGCAGATGCCAGCGCCGCGACCGAGGGTGCATCCACGTGGCCTTCTCCCGCGTCGGAAGGCGGAAGAAGGTGTTGGTCAGCAGGAGACGGTGTTCCGCACACGTGCGCAGAAGAAGGAGGCCGTTATCGTTGCAGCTACCGAGACCGTGGGGACCCAGCACTCCCTGCCAGGCAGCGTGGTCCGTCCCGACGCGGGCATTGAAGTCACCAAGGACAATTAACTTGTCCTCTTTCGGCACAGTCGCCAGCAAGGCGTGCAGGTCCTCGTAGAATTTGTCCTTCGCCGCATCAGAGCTCGTCATTGGGGGAGCGTAGGCGCTGATGATGGTGGCGAACTGGTCTCCCCGAAGAGGCAGGCGGAGGCTCATCAGGCGATCATTGATACCCTGCGGCAGACAGGGCAGACGTCCCACGATGTCGTTACGGATGGCAAAGGCAACACCAGCGTCGCGTCGCTCTGCCTTTGGCCGGCCGCTCCAGAAGAAAGTGTAGCCGGCCCCCACCTCCTCCAGCTGACCCTGCTCAGAGAATCGGGTCTCGCTGAGAGCAGCAATGTCCACCTTGTAGCGCGCCAGTTCCCGAGCGACTAGCGCCGTCCTCCGTTCCGGCCGGTTGCTCCTAGGATTGTCTAAAAGGGAACGAACATTCCAGGCTGCTAGTGTGAGTGGACTCACCCGAGCAGCCTGGAGAGTATGGCGAGGGGGATGGGGACGGGGGTATTGTTGTTTGTTTGAGTTTTACGACCGCGTAGTTTGCGATCTGCGAGCCGCGGCCGGCTGCAGAAGACGTGAGAACCAGCATTTTTTTAGGGCACATTTTCTAGCCCCTTCCTCCGCGAGGAGGCAAGCAGTGCTATCCCTAAATAGGGCTGCTCGGACATCCCAGACGGCTGCCGAACTCCACTATGGGTCACGGTTTTGGTTTAGTGGAAGAACGACCCGAGTTAGTCTGGGCCGCCTACGGGGTTGCTGTCGCCCCCACCGTAGGACTTTTTGAGAGGGGGGAGGTGGGAAGTTCGGGAGTCAGACATACCGGGTGTGGAGGCACACACAACACCGGAGACCCTCACCTGGTTTAGCCCGCCGGTCGTGACGGTTGCCCGGGGTGTGGCCGCTGGGAAGAACCCAACTTCGAGGAGCCACAGGTGAGAGTTGGGTACCAGTTAGAGGCGGCCACAGGAGCATTCACCACCTGTACGAGACAAATGGAGCGACCAAATGCTATCTGTGTGGTGCTGCCCCTAACTAGTACCCCTACACCCCACACACACACACACACACACACACACACACGGCAGTTCGACCGTCGATTTCGACGAGGTCCACCGTATGCTCCACACCAGGTGGTGCAGGGACGGTGACTTGCGCGTGAATTAGTTTTAAGTGATAGTAGCCTTGCGCTGCAGCTACCGCACTCTCTCCTCCTCCCCCACCTGAGTCCGGTGTCAAGACAGAGTCAAGAAGACCGGAGATGGGAGAGGGCGCAGGTGGCTGGCGCGGCCTAAGAGCCGCCCCTGGGCGTGCCACCACACCTGGCTCGGATCCCACGGAGTGGGAGTGCCATAAAGGCCACATTAAGAAGGAGCCATTGCAACCTGACTCTCAGTCCGCCAGTCAGCCACTCCACACAAAACACACATTGGGCTGACCACGCGGTCCGAGTTATCCCGTCAGTTGGCAACCTTCCAAGCCACGGCTTTTAGCGCACCGTGATAGTTTCAAGCGCGTCAGATTGTTTATAGTGAGGAAAATACGCTGAGCTCTCGACCTCACTCTCTCCCCACCCCACAATCAGACCACTGTCCGAGCCGGTCAGTTGCCTGATGTGGGAGTGGGCGCATTGGCTGACGGATCGGCGTACCCGTCTTCGCGCGCCACAGCACGACCTGGCCCCCATAACGCACACACCAGGATTCACAAACTCAGGGGATATGGAGCAGCCATCGCCGTCTGACTCCCAGTTCACTGGTCAGCCACTCGACACACACAGCACATACACTGAGCCGACGGCGTGGTCTGGTGGAAGCGTCAGATTGGCAGACTTCCCAGCCACGGTTTCTAGGAAACCGTGATATACTGTGGTAAATGGTGATTGTGAGGTGTTGTCGATGCATTGGTGTAGGTAGTGTGCGCTGATGTAGGTTAGCCTACGGTGGTTTACCGGAGGTTGTCATGGAGGCGCATGTGTCCTAATAGGCCCATGCGGTGTGTAAATGTGCGAAAGCAGTTAGGGCAGTGAAGGCGGGCACGTCGACTGTATGTCGGAGCCCCAGGCACTGGTTCACCAGCCTCCATGCGATGGATTCGCAGGTGACCGACCAGGCCGATGCGTGAGTTGAAGTTGCGGGTTCAGTGTGGGCAGGAGAAATCGGTAGAGGCTGGGAGGATGTCATTGCTGGTAGTGGGGGGTGGCAGGGGCGCTAAGAATGGCAGGAGCGGAGGGTGTGCATGGTGTATCGGTGTTGTCGGCATTGTGGTTAATTCCGCTGTTATGGATGCGCATGTGACCGAATAGGCCTATGCGATGAGTGAATGCGCGAGGACAGTGAGGGCAGTGGAGGCGACGACCTCTGCTGTGTGATGGTGCTCCAGGCACTGGCTCACCGGTCTCTGTACGATGTATTCGCAAGTGACCGACCAGGCCGATGCGTGAGGTGAATGTGCGGTCGCATTGAGTACAGCTTAGGAGAGATTCCCCATCGCTGATGGTGGTGGTGGTGGTAGTGAAGGCGGTGGTGGTTGCGGTGGTGGGGGTAACAGGCGATGAGTAGATGGATGTGGTCTCTGTGATGGTGGGAGCAATGGAATTGATGACAGGGAGTGAGGGTAGGGGAGTCAGAAGGAGGGTTGGCAGAATTTGACGTAGAAATTGGAATTGTCGGGATTGTTTGTGCATTGCGTCCGAAGATGTCCAACCAGGCCGATTCGCGCGCGGAAGATGCGTTGACAGCGCGGGCATGTTGGCAGGGCCTGGGCATTGGCGGTGTTGGTCCGGGGCGCTGGTGACTTTCGTGCCGCTCTTTTGGCCTTGGCAGCGGCGATCCGGTTGGCCTCATAGATCGCTGAACCAGTCTTCACTGATCTTCTCCATGCCGGTCTATCCTGGGCGAGGTCCTCCCAGGTCGCCGAGTTGATTTGCAGTTGCTTCAGCGATTTCTTCAAAGTGTCCTTGTAGCGTCGTTTTTGACCTCCCTGCCTGCGAGAACCCGTAGCGACATCACCGTAGAAAAGTCGTTTGGGTAGTCGCTCGTCGTCCATTCTTACCAGGTGGCCGCTCCATCGCAGTTGCACTTGCCTCAGCATGGCATGGATGCTGAGGATTCCGGTCCGCTCCAGGACTTCCGTGTCCGGGATCCTGTCTTGCCATCTCAGCTTCAGTATTCTGCGGAGGCAGCTGAGATGAAAGTGATTCAGCTTCCTGGCTTGGTTCGAGTAGACGGTCCAGGTTTCCGCTCCGTAAAGGAGTGTCGACAAGACGACGGCCTTGTACATCTTCAGTTTGGTGTTCAGGTGAATACCGTGGCGATTCCACACGGAGGACTGCAGCCGGCCGAAAGCCTGACTAGCTTTGGAGATCCGTTGGGCAACCTCGTCATCGATTCTCGTGTTGCGCGACATCGTGCTTCCTAGATAAGCGAAGGTTTCCACGTTTTTGAGTTGAGCACCGTTGACATAGATTCGAGGAGCATTGTATTCTGCGCTGGGTGGCGGCTGGTGCATGACAACTGTTTTGGCTGTACTGATTGTTAATCCAAAATCGGCGCAGCCTCCGGCGAAGAGGTCCATGCTCCTTTGCATGTCCTCCTCTGTCACGGTGTTAAGGGCGCAGTCGTCCGCGAAGAGCAAGTCATGGACTGTAGTCGTAGACACGCGCGTTGGAGCCTGCATACGCCGACTGTTGAGAAGGTGCCCGTCAGTTCTGTAGGCGATGCGGATACCAGGCTGCTCATCACGGTAGGCGTCCATCAGCATAGCCGAGAACATGAGACTGAAGAGGGTGGGGGCCAGTACGCAGCCCTGCTTCACTCCGTTGGTCACTGCGAATGCTTCGGATACCGTCCCGTTGTCAGTGACGCGCGCCGTCATCCCGTCATGAAGCTGACGTACCATGTGCGTGAACCGCTTAGGACAGCCAAATTTCTGCATGACTTTCCACAGTCCGTCACGATTCACCGTGTCAAAGGCTTTCGTTAGATCCACGAAGGTAGTGTATAGGTGAGTTCGCATCTCCTGACACTTCTCTTGTAGCTGGCGGGCGGCAAAGATCATATCGGTTGTTCCGCGGTGTCGGCGGAAGCCACATTGGCTTTCCGGAAGCAGGCCCTGCTCTAGGTGACCGTTAAGACGATTGAGAAGGATACGGGCGAAGATCTTCCCCGGCGATGTTGAGCAACGAGATGCCTCTGTGATTATCACAGAGTTGCCGGTTCCCCTTCCGTTTGTAGAGATGGACGATGGTCGCGTCTTTGAAATCCTGAGGAACTTGTCCTTGGTGCCACATCTCCTGGAAGAGTGTTGTGAGTTCTGCCATCAGCCGGGGCCCACCGTGCTTGTATACTTCCGGTGGGATTGCGTCAGATCCCGGTGCTTTACCGCTGGAAATCTGCTGCACGGCCCGGATGGTTTCTGGTAGGGAAGGCGGGAGATCCAGGTCATTGTTCGTGTCCACTTGAGGGAGCCGGTCAATGGCAGCATCGGAGATGGCTGATGAACAGTTAAGGACATTTCTGAAGTGCTCGGCCCAGCGCTTCAGAATTTGCGATTCTCTGTCAGCAGTGTTGTGCCGTCAGAGCTGAGCAGCGGTGCGGACCCCTTGATACACGGGCCGTAGATGGCTTTGATGGCTTTGAAAAAGTTTTTCATTTCATTGCGGTCCGCATACCCCTGGATTTCCTCAGCCTTTCGGATCATCCAGGCATCCTGCATCTCCCGCAGCCGTTGTTGTACAAGGCGCCTGCATCTGAAGAAGGCTGCTTTGGTGGCGTCAGTTCGAAGGTCCATGTAGGCTTTGTGTAGTCTATTCTTCTCCGCGAGTAAGTTGCTGATGTCGGCGTCATTGTCGTCAAACCAGTCCTGGTGTCGACGGTGTGCGCGTCCGAGTACATCGAGGGCGGTGGACTGGATGACATTTCGCAGTTGACACCATCGTGTCTCCACGGTAGCGTTATCATCTGGAGCATGCAGGTCCTCCAGTTTCTCGGTTATTTGGTTGCTGAAATCAAAACAGTGAGCAGGCAAATTTAATAAAAGAGTATTTAACTTACATGGCGGCCTCTTACCTTGGGGCCTTCGTCGGGGTTGCAGTCGGAGCCTCATCTGGGAGATGACAAGGCGGTGATCTGTCCAACCATCGGCATCGCGGATCGCCTTGGTTACCAGCACGTCCTGTCGATCTCGCCTCCGGACGAGAACATAGTCCAGCAGATGCCAGCGCCGCGACCGAGGGTGCATCCACGTGGCCTTCTCCCGCGTCGGAAGGCGGAAGAAGGTGTTGGTCAGCAGGAGACGGTGTTCCGCACACGTGCGCAGAAGAAGGAGGCCATTATCGTTACAGCTACCGAGACCGTGGGGACCCAGCACTCCCTGCCAGGCAGCGTGGTCCGTCCCGACGCGGGCATTGAAATCACCAAGGACAATTAACTTGTCCTCTTTCGGCACAGTCGCCAGCAAGGCGTGCAGGTCCTCGTAGAATTTGTCCTTCGCCGCATCAGAGCTCGTCATTGGGGGAGCGTAGGCGCTGATGATGGTGGCGAACTGGTCTCCCCGAAGAGGCAGGCGGAGGCTCATCAGGCGATCATTGATACCCTGCGGCAGACAGGGCAGACGTCCCACGATGTCGTTACGGATGGCAAAGGCAACACCAGCGTCGCGTCGCTCTGCCTTTGGCCGGCCGCTCCAGAAGAAAGTGTAGCCGGCCCCCACCTCCTCCAGCTGACCCTGCTCAGAGAATCGGGTCTCGCTGAGAGCAGCAATGTCCACCTTGTAGCGCACCAGTTCCCGAGCGACTAGCGCCGTCCTCCGTTCCGGCCGGTTGCTCCTAGGATTGTCTAAAGGGAACGAACATTCCAGGCTGCTAGTGTGAGTGGACTCACCCGAGCAGCCTGGAGAGTATGGCGAGGGGGATGGGGACGGGGGGTATTGTTGTTTGTTTGAGTTTTACGACCGCGTAGTTTGCGATCTGCGAGCCGCGGCCGGCTGCAGAAGACGTGAGAACCAGCAATTTTTTTAGGGCACATTTTTCTAGCCCCTTCCTCCGCGAGGAGGCAAGCAGTGCTATCCCTAAATAGGGCTGCTCGGACATCCCAGACGGCTGCCGAACTCCACTATGGGTCACGGTTTTTGTTTTTAGTGGAAGAACGACCCGAGTTAGTCTGGGCCGCCTACGGGGTTGCTGTCGCCCCCACCGTAGGACTTTTTGAGAGGGGAGGTGGGAAGTTCGGGAGTCAGGCATACCGGGTGTGGAGGCACACACAACACCGGAGACCCTCACCTGGTTTAGCCCGCCGGTCGTGACGGTTGCCCGGGGTGTGGCCGCTGGGAAGAACCCAACTTCGAGGAGCCACAGGTGAGAGTTGGGTACCAGTTAGAGGCGGCCACAGGAGCATTCACCACCTGTACGAGACAAATGGAGCGACCAAATGCTATCTGTGTAGTGCTACCCCTAACTAGTACCCCCTACACCCCACACACACACACACACACACACACACACACACACACACACACACATACATATAGGTAGGTAACTGGCGGGCGGACAAAATGGGATCAGAGAGAGATCCTTACCACATTAGTGAGTGTTACGCACTTGTTTAGCTTATATATATACATATATGATTTGTAGGGGTCGAGGAATCCATTTTTCTACTACATTTTACCCGCAGTTCAAAACCGCTCCCTCCGCTTGATCGAGGCCTACCAATATTTGTAATGTTGCTTTTCTAATTCTCCAATATATTTCGGACTTCGCACGTGATTATTCCTATTCAATTGTAGATATCTCATTTTTGACTGTAGCTTTTCAAATAATTAATAATTTCTGACTGCGCAGTTCGCCAACACATGCCTCTCTGTACTTTTCATATCCTTTATGCGTCATTCGTCGAAAAAGTGCTGTGTTGCCTACGCATCCAGTGTCTATTAACTGTACTCGCTCTCTTTCTAGAATACTCTTCCTTGCCTCGCGTCTACTCAGTCGGTCATTGGGACCCACCCGAATGCATTGCCAAACTTTCCGGGCCCCACATGCGTGCCCGTTTTCACTACTACCCCAGGGCAGAGCGCCGGCAATGGCAACGCAGCCCCCGGCCAGTCTCAACAGACTATTCTTCCAACAGCAAAGTTGTTGGGTACTCGACCCTTTCTCTCGAAGCAGTTACCAGTGGCGGGCGCCTCTACAAATAACATACAGTTAAATGTGGCCACGACCAGGAGTCCAGTCAGTGAGAAAACTGCAACCCTCGGCGCGCCACACCTCCCAAACATTTGATCCGTACCCTGCTCCCCAGGTACTCCGCACTGAACAGTTTTTCACGCTGGTGCGGTGTTTTTGTGGCGGTGGCCTCCGTCATGGCGGATTCCCTATGCCTACACTTCTCTACCCCGTCCCCACCCTACCCTCGTCCGACGCTCATTTTGCACACACGCACATTACGCAAAGTTGATTCTATCCCTTCATTTTGATTGGCTGCAAGACCATGTGTGCTTGCGCGTGTGTCTGCCGCGAAATGGACCCACAGCGCTATTTGAGCTGCGTTGACAATCACGTGAGAGAACGCTGGTGTCTTCTGTTGCAGTATTCACAGAAACAGTGACGAAAGTGTTCACACATTGTGCTACTTCGGGAATGGTTGTACGTATACAATGATGAATCAGACTGAAGGATACAGAAGGTTTTAAGGGAGCATTGAAAATGATCATTTCTAGGTAAAAACTAATGAAAGCTCATTCCTCTTAGGCGTGTATCAACCACATGGTCTCAGTCACAGACGATTCAACAATGAGGTTCTTACACAAGTCTCTTTCACTCTACACGTCCCCCTGATAGGTCTACATAGATTCCTGTGGAAGATTGTTCTTGTGTCAATGTGCAGCTTACCTGATATTCGCTTGAAGTGGTCGGTCTTAGGGGGCGATTGACTTCATTTCACGGGTAAAAATTAAGGAATATGTTAAATTAAAGTGGTTAGATAACACGAGATTTCCCAAATCAAAGTCATGGCAAAATTAAATTAGTAGGAAAAATCTTTGTGGAAGCAAAGCAGCGTGATAAGAGCCTCAGCAGGTACTAGTGAAGAAGAAGAAGAAGGTTGTTCGTTCACCGGAATCATGGCTTTATTCATCTGAGCTTTTCGAAATCTTATTGGAGACCATCGTCAAAGATAAAACAGCAACATAAACGAGTAACATTTAGAGGGGCAGGGGCCAATCAGACAGCAGTGGCGCCAGTTCAGATGTGACTACGCAGGACCCTGTATGACGGCGCCAGATCGATAAATCGATTGACCGAGTTCTCATTGGAGGCCCAGGCTTCAATCAATTCTCTGCTTGTCTTGCATCTGGCGTAAGCGATGATCTTCATGGCTGCGTAGTTAAACTCTGTGACCCGTTTCGTAGATGTGGGCAGCCACTTGCGATAAAACCGTCACCACGTCTCACTGCAAGCTTTATGCGCGTGTATGCGCGACCCAAGCATACGTCCAGTCTGTCCTGTGTAGTTACAGGAACAGTTTTGGCACGGGATGCGATACAATTCTCCCGACTGCTCACTCGGATTTAATCTATCCTTGATTCTTATGACCTTACTGCGCATGGTAACTTTAGGTCAGGGTGTGATTCCGACACCAAGTCCCGCAACAATGCGCTCGGTCGCTTCTAATACGTTCTTGATATATGGCATCGCATGCCATATCGTAGGGGTTGGTTCTGGTTGGGTCCTCCACGGTCGAACACGTAGGCATCTGCTTATGAACGCTTTCGCATAGCCGTTCCGCATAAACTGGTCACGTAGGTAACGGGCCTCACGTGCTTTTTTTCCGCCGGGTTGCTGCAATGAGTCTGTATGCGCTTGAATAGTGTTCTCACACAGTTTGTTTTGTGAGCAACCGGCTGGTTGCTGTGAAAAATTTAGAAGCTGTGTGGTTTTCGTCAATTTCCTGTAAACAGACGTTTCTATTTCATCGTTGGGACGTCGCCTGACGAGTACACCAAGGAAGGGGAGCTGCTGCACTTTTAATTCTTCCCTCGTGAATTGTATATCTGGGAAGATCGAGTTAAGGTGATCGTGAAATGCTGCAGAATGTTACTCTTCAGGATAACAAATGTGTCGTCTACGTAACGGCGCCAAAAGAAAGGCTCTGTCGGGTGAAAGCGATCTTTCCAGCCTTAGAACCTCAACCTTCGCCACCAAACCGGAGGACCGAGTCCCTGGATCCGCCCGTACCAACGTGCGTTTGGCGTCCATTTACCCGCACTCTCTTCTCCCACCTTACCTTCGATCTCCTCCAACGTCCCGGATTCCAACGTGCCGCATCCGCACATCCGGAAAACCAAACGTCGATCTGATGGAGCACCAACAAAACATGCGGGAAG
>WEDG01002538.1:0-41276 GCA_017591395.1 Schistocephalus solidus
TACTAGGTGCAATCAAGCAACACTTGGGTCCCGATGTATGTAGTTTATGACGAGCTAAGGTTGTTGGTTTCATTTTCCCTCTTAAATATGAGTGCAATTTACGCAGGACATGCAGGGTAAAAAAATGTATTTTACTTTAGATTTCAAACTGGTTGCTATGTTGACAATAAAAATGGTTACTGCAACTAATTTATTGTTCAAAATTGATAATGATTTTAAAATTTCAACTTTAATTCTAGAGACTGAAGGTATTCCAAACTCAGTTATTAAGAGAGTGGCGAGCTTTCCTTGATTGCTTAGTCATATATTCTCAGTTGATCTTTTAAACGGATTCTTTCTTGACTCATGGAACACATCTATTATCCTTCCTGTATAAAAGTCAGGATCTCGTTCGGACGTTAATAATTATGAAGGCGTTCACAAACCACGGCTCTAGCAAAACTTTTAGAAAATATATTTTTAATCAAATTCTCTACTTTTGCATAGAAAACCAGCTCTTAAGCGACTGAAAATATGGCTTTTTACCTGGGAGATCATGTGAAGTGTGTCACTTAGCTTTTCTTAACCTCGTCACTTCCCTTCGCAATGAGCAACTCTCAGTCGTTTTGATCTACTTTGACCTGAGCAAAGCCTTTGACAATGTACCAGACAGACGTTTTCTGGTGAAACTGGAAGCCTCAGCCGATCAAGTATGGCGTTTTTCAAGGCATGGTTCTAGGTCCCCTCCTCTTCATTCTGTGCATAAACCAAATTTCGTCTATTCTCACACATTTACAAAATGTCGTTTACGCTAATGATCTCAAGTGCATTTATTCATTTTCTGAAGGCACTGCCGATAGTTCCATTGATAAAATCAACACTGATCTTCTCATGCTCTCACGATGGAGCTCTAGTTGGTAAATGGAATTTTCTCTATCCAAGAGTAGTTTCATGTGTTTTGGCCCAGCCAAGCTTCCTGGTTCCCCAGTATTTCAAAATAGTACACTTTTAAAACGATCAACCATAAGAGAATTAGGTCTAAGTTACAGGAATAGGCTAGAATTATCGCCTCATGAAGATGGAATTTCCGCAAAGGCTGCTCAGACATGTGGTTTTATATCACATAATTTCTTCCTTCCAGAAATAACGTTAAATAACGCATGTTTTTTCTTCCTTTCCTAGAATACTACTGTTCCCTCATTGGGTTTGATAAACGCCTCTGACCGCAGTAAGATTGAAAAAGTTCAGAGGGTTTTAACTCGAAGACTATTTTCTCTTCCTGGCTCCAGTATCTCTTATACGGATAGATGCCAGTGAGCAAACCTTAAATTTATGTGGGTTAGAAGACTCGAAGCCAGTCTCTGCTTTCTGTTTCGCGTTAACTCTAGCCCAAATCTCCCACGAATAACGCTCTCACTCCGGTTAATCGACCCTTTGCCATTCGTAATTGCTCGATGATCAATTCACCACCTCACATCTAAACAACTAACCGTTCTGAGTTTTTTTGCCTCAAAATATGCATTTATATGGTATTAACGTCCACTGAAAATTGGGTTGTCGTCTACATTAGATATTTTCAAAACCAAATTACGCAAACATTGAACTTCGGAAGATATAAAGTGCTTATTGTCTGTTTCCTTCCCAAACTCCAACTTTTGGATTTTGAAAAAGGTCCTCCTGGTATTTGAGGAAGTTCCCTTGATATTATATTGGTTTCTAAAAAATGAATCCATCGTACTCTGCAGAGTCAATCTTCACATTCACTTTTTGTCCCCTCCTTTTTAACAAGCATCGCCAACTCTTGACAACCTTGACAAACCTTCCTCCAATTTTGCAACCCTGACGATGGTCTTCAGGTTCAGTTGATGATCGAGGCGGGTTCTGATGATTTTGTCACTTTGTTGGTAGACTATGCAGTCAGCAATGTCGCATTTCGATGATGATCTCGTGACCTATACTGTCCCCTCTTCGGTTCGACGATGTTGTCCACGATGAGTTCCTCCTCTCTTACCCCCACTGGTGGTTATAAACAGTAGCTATGTCTGCCTTATTAACTCTCACCCGGCAAATATATACCCCATATAAAAGAGTGGAGCTCAATCTTATGTCAACAATTATCGGCCCGTCAGCCTACCCTCAATTTGCTGTAAAATAATGGAATCAATAATCAAGAAGGCAACACTGAAGTTCCTGGAGGAAAACCGATTACTCTCGGAGCTCCTCATGGCCTCAGACAGAAGCGCTCCTGACTTTCCAGTTAATTGCTCTCCACATGGCAGTGGAATTGCGCAGTGGACGAATATGGTAGCTTTGAGGTCATTATTACTGATTTCAAGTAGGCATTTGGCAACGTCCTACAAAAATGGCTTATCTATAAATTATCTGAAATTGGAATGCTGCTGACATGGATAGCAGGTTTTCTTACAGGAAGATTGCTACCTGTGTGCAGCTTTACTTCGAATTCAACAACTATTCCGGATTATAAGTGGTGTCCTCCAAGGCTTTGTGTCAGAACCGTTATTCTTCTTAGCCTACATCAACGACTTTTTTCGACAACCAGGGTTGCAGCACCATCATGTTTGCAGACGATGTTGAATTGTGGAGGACCATCAGATCTGATACCGATAGGCACGCAATTCAAGAGAGTCTCAACCGTCTTAGCAGCTGGCCTGCTCGTTGGCTCCTAGGTTTTAACGTTGGGAAGTGTGTGGTCATAAGACTCCGTACCAGAAGGACCAGTGAGGAGGATTATTTCTACCAATACCTTCTCAACGGGCAGTCTTTTTCAAATGTCGAGGAACAAAAGGAACTCAGTGTTTTTATGAACTCCTCACTCCAACCATCTTCGCATTGTTTAAAGGCAGCTAAACGCGTGACACAGGTATTATTTGCGGTCAGACGAGGATTTGTGCAGATTGATAAGGAACTATTCCGATAAACATATGGGGCATTTCTTCGATCTTCTATGGAGTATGCCACCCAGGCCTTGCGTCCGTGGTTTAAAAACGATTATGGACAGCTGGAACGAGTGAAAGCGTGGGCTTAGGAGATGGTCAAGAATCTTAGTCATCAGACTTACGAAGCAAGACTGGCTGAACTTGATTTGTTTCCTCTCAATTACAAGCAACTAGGAGGTGACCTCATCCCAACCTACCAGATTGTTAGAGGTCGTGATCGTGCCCTAGAATTTGCTGATTTCTTCGAATTGACTGGGACGGAACATCTCAGGGGTCATCCCTTTACACTGCAGAGGAAGTTGGTCCACACGGACGTGCAACAGTACGCATTTTTTGCGGAGGGTCGTTGGAGCATGGAACGGACTACCTGAAGAGTTGGTCCTTTCAGAAACTGTTGACACATTTAAATGCAAACTAGATACTCATTTGCTGAGAAGTGTTCGTTAATATAATGAAGATTTAGGCAGTGGCGGCAGTTTAAGCCTGGTCAATTTGAAAAGGCCCTGCGCTAAATCAACGTAGAGGGGAGCAATGTCGTCTGCGAAAATCAGGTCTTAAATATGCGTGTCTCTCGTTGAAGAACGAACAAGCTGGGACCAATAAGAAAATAAATGGTATCTAGGAAAGTCGGAAATCTGGGTGGACAGAAGTGTAAAATCCAGTCAATTTCAGGAAAATTAAAATCAACAGAGATAATTTGAATGTTGAAATTGGACTCCAAACCAATTAAAAAATTTCACAAAGTTTTGCATCACCATCGGATGGTGAAGTAGGTGGGTTTTAAATGCATCCGAGAATCGCCTTTTGACGGGGCGACAGGATATGAGATGTGAAACAGTAATTACTGGAGAATATCGTGGCAAATAGATCAAAAGGGAAGTGCTAAAATGAAGCTTTAATATAGAGAAGACAACCACCGCCACGCTTAATAATGCGATATTAACTATTGTGATCATACTGGTCTATGACAAGCAAAGAGTCCGAAATAAAGGGATTGGTTCAAGACTCAGTTACACAGGAAACATCGGGTATTGACTCGAAAGCAATAGTTTGAGTTGGGTTATCTTGTTTATAACAGAGCTAGCATTAAGTAATCTGACACCTATTATAGTTCGAGTACACAAACTAGGATTATCGTTATTTATGAAAAAAATAAGATTTGGGTAATTTATTTGGAAGTTATTGTGGTTTTGAAGGTAACTACCAACTGTCCAGAACTATTGTTATAAGGAACTTCAGTAACAAAGGCTGAGAGGGATATCTAAAAAGTGTAGGAATATATCTTTCGGTATCGAGCCCCCGTAGGGGATTAAGACCGCGATATGCCTGGTGGCAGTTAAATCGGAATGGGAGGATATCAGATGGAATAAAGAGGCTGGTGGCAGCTTAAAGAATTAAATGTTGGAAAGTCGGGTCTTGTATATCGGTTAACATGGTTAGGGGTTATTTGCCTGTTTGAGAGGCTTGGCTAGTTTTGGAGAAGGTAGTATGCGATAAGTCTGAACTGCGCTACCTTGCTATTCGGTTTGGGTGGAATTAACGTCCTTTAGAAAACCTGCCTTAGGCAATATAATAGGAAATATAAGATTACCCATGGGGTTATGGTACGAGCTAGTTTGTGGAGGGTTAAATAAGTTGTCTTTAAATTGAGATGATTGCGGATTTTGTATTTAAGGTACGCTATTTATGCGATGTAGCACGGGAAATTTCATTGAGACGCCTGGATAACTGCGTTTATGAGGGAAAGCTGTTAGTCTTAGTGCTTAAGACGGGTTAGACGGTATAAATGCTTAAGATGGGGGTGCGGACAGTATAGGTGGGATAAAAGCACCGGAAATGTCCTTATTCGGCCGCGGGGGAAATGAAGTAGAAGGTGGAGTAGAGGAACTGACTGAACTGGACATCTCAGGAGACGAATTACCTATCATTGAGGTTAGTGGAGATTCGATCAGACTTGTGATTGTTAGTTTGAGAAGGTGATGATGGGAAGGACCCACGTCTTCGCTCCATTAGTGTTAGATCTAGGCAAAGGAAACATTTTGTCATTTCCAAAGAGCGAGAAATGAGACCTCGTTGAGCAAAGATTGAGTCCACCTCAATTGTTGAAAATAATTTAACAAAGAAAGGAGGATTCTTGCTACACGAAGAGAAGCGTTTTGCTTCCACTTTTTTGTAATTGATACCACCCGAGTACAAAACATCCATATCAATGTCAACAGGGCATCTGAGTATGGGAGCATTTTTAGGCGAAAATTATGATAACGTTTTTGTCTCTCAAAAGCCTCGCTGGTGACCAAGTTAAACAAGCGAGTGTAGACGTCTGCAGTCCAACGAGGGAACATCAGATATGTGATCATCGAAAGGGTTAACGCGTATAGATGAAATCGATACAAACTGCACAATGAAGTCAATTCAGTTCTGTAAATCAGACAGACCTAGCTGTGTAGCTTTAACCGTGAGGTGCATATTTTAGTCAATGTTGAGATTACTAGGTGCAATCAAGCAACACTTGGGTCCCGATGTATGTAGTTTATGACGAGCTAAGGTTGTTGGTTTCATTTTTCCTCTAAAATATGAGTGCAATTTACGCAGGGCACGCAGGGTAAAAAATGTATGTTACTTTATATTTCAAACAGGTTGCTATGTTGACAATAAAAATGGGTACTGCAACTAATTTATTGTTCAAAATTGATAATTATTTTAAAATTTCAACTTAAATTCTAGAGGATGACGGTATTCCAAACTCAGTTATTAAGAGAGTGGCGAGCTTTCCTCGATTGCTTAGTCATATATTCTCAGTTGATCTTTTTAACGGATTCTTTCCTGATTTATGGAACACATCTATTATCCTTCCTGTATTCAAGTCGGGATCTCGTTCGGACGTTAATAATTATCAAGGCATTCACAAACCCCGGATCTAGCAAAACCTTTAGAATATATATTTTTAATTAAATTCTCTACTTTTGCCTAGAAAACAGCTCTTAATCGACTGACAATATGGCTTTCTACCTGTTAGATCATGTGAAGTGTGTCACTTAGCTTTTCTTAACCTCGTCACTTCCCTTCGCAATGAGCAACACTCAGTCGTTTTGATCTACTTTGACCTGAGCAAAGCCTTTGACAATGTACCACACAAACGTCTTCTGGTGAAACTGGAAGCCTCAGCCGATGAAGTATGGCGTTTTTACCAACTTAAAAATAGTTCAACTCTCCCCAAGCTTTCTGTCATTACCCCCGTTAGTCTTCCTTATAACCTAAGAAATTCTGCACTAATTATACCTCCCCCTGCATCCTCCGCGTGTAAACGCTCTCTCTTCTTTGGTTCTAGATATAACTTCTTTTGGAATAACTTGGCGATTTAAATAGGGTCGTTAACTAGTCTATCAGCATTCAAGCGAAGACTGCACATTTATCTTAACACTGATTCTATTAACCTTTTAGTTTCCTCATCTTTTCCCAGTAGCTTTCCCCATGTATCGGAGAAAGGACCATCGGGAATTTAAGTGACCCTCTTGAAACTATATTTTTAAGCTACCTCGAGTCGCCCATGAACTATGATGTCTCCTTATATCACCAGTCATCCAAACGATGAAGACATTCGGACGTACACATTTGGTGGTCCACAGTCTAAAATGCTACCGTTTCTTTGGATACGAACCATCATCAGAATTTAATTCTGGATCCTAGGATGTTGACGACTTAAGTTCATTGACGCATTTTCGTGAGATTTTGTTCATACGCCTAAGTGATCAAGAAGGAATCACTTCGACGTTTCATTATCTCTTTCTGAAATGCTACTGCATTATTACCCTACTTTACCACCTGACCATGTTTCTTAAGCAGTTTCTTCTCCTTCCTTCTATTCAAAAATGAAGGCCCATTGAACTCTGCCTCCATTTTTAAGTTAGGAGATTTTTCACTGCCTATTTTTTCTAGTTCACCATTAATTTCAAAACATCGGTAGCTGTTGACTTAGCAGGACAAGTTATGTCTACATTATTAAGTTTTTGTACATTTTATCTGCACACATTGTCATAACTTTATTTCGTTGCTAATGTTTGCTTAGACAGTGCCTTGCTGGTGCTAACCAAATATAAATTCTTAACAAAATTCTAAAAAATCAAAGACAAGATGATGCGTCACCTAACAGAGAATAACCAACTTAATGCGGCTCAGCATGGGTTCATCGAAAAAAGGTCTTGTGACACCTTTCAACTCTCTTTCTTTGATCATGTGCTACAATGTAGAGACAGCGGATTTTCAATTAACACCGTTTACTTCGAATTCACAAAGGCTTTTGATCGTGTGACCATGATCTCCTACTGCTGAACCTTGCCTCCTTCGGCATAGGTAACAATCTTCCTCCTATGTGAATGCTTGCGCACAACGGGTTAAAATTTCCGATATTATCTCCAATCTCACTCATGTGAGAAGTGGAGTTGTATATGTATATTATGTATATGTATATTGTGAAGGGTTACAGGCATTGCCCTTGATGACCCTATTAATGTTAAGTTATCATTGCATGTGTAAAGTCAATATAAAATGTTCTACATTTTAAAATGTTTGAGTCAAAGCATAAGATAACTTCAAATGCGTTTTCACAGCCATAGGCGAAACATTGTGGAAGAAAAGTAGAGCCCGAAAGATTTTAAAAGGCTGGTTTTAAGAAATCATGCTGTGACAGTCATCTTTTGTCAAATACAATGCAATCAAGCCTTCTTTTAAAATTAATAATGCTTTCAGAGGTAACCATCTCGCTTGGTAACGAGTTCCAAGGTCGAACCACTCGTTGGCTGAAACAAAACTTTCTGACGTTCAATCGCGTGCGTTCGATATTAACCTTGTAAGGATGACCACGCAGATGAGTTGTGCAGGCAAAGTCGAAGAAATCCTCCGATCTTAGGGTGGAATCATGGCCCCGGATAATCCGGAATGTCCAGAGCAGGCTACACCGTAAGTGCCTGTAGGAAAGAGGAAATAAGTCAAGCTTTTTAAATCTGTCTTGGTACGGTAACATCTTAAGACCGTCAACCATCTTCGTTGCTCTCCGTTGCACCTGTTCGAGGAGGTCAACATCTTTCTTCATCCACGGTATCCAAGCTGGTACTCCGTAATCTAAATGTGGTCTCACAAAGGCGCCATAGACTTTTCTGAGTAGATCAGGTGGGAATATTTTAAACGCACGTCTGATCCAATGTAGTGTACATGTTGCCTTCTGGACTGCTTTCTTACAGTGTTCTGAGGGCATCAAATTAGAAGTTGTCCACATGCCCAAGATCTTTGTATGTTTCGACCTCTTTTAATGCAGTGCCATTAATAAAGTACTGGTGTCTCAGAGATACTTTTCGAACGGCGCTTAGATGTAGGATCACGCACTTGGATACATTAAACTTAAGAAGCCACTTAGCCGACCAGGCACTTAGTTTGTCGATATTCAATTGTAACCCTTTTGTGTTATCAGCGCAGCTGACTTTAGTCCATATTTTAATGTCTTCTGCAAACATGACAGCTTCACAATCTAGGTCATTGAGACAGTCGTTCACGTAGATTAGGAAGAGTAGGGGGCCCAAAACAGAACCCTGTGGAACACCACTTTCTACTTTTACCCATTCTGAGCTAGAGTTTCCAACAACAACTCTCTGTACTCTGAAAGACAAGAAACT
Organism: Schistocephalus solidus; assembly: GCA_017591395.1. NCBI lineage: Eukaryota > Metazoa > Platyhelminthes > Cestoda > Diphyllobothriidea > Diphyllobothriidae > Schistocephalus > Schistocephalus solidus. The sequence goes on from WEDG01002538.1 coordinate 8,603, forward strand.
CTTGATCCAATTGAAAAGTTTTCCTTGAATTCCTACGTTCCAAATCTTCTGCAAAAGAAGCCCGTGTGGTACACTATCAAAGGCTTTTTTGAAGTCATAAAATACAACATCTACTGCATGACCCTTATCTGTGGCCTTTGTCCATTTCTCGTGCGACTGAAGGGCACTCGTGAGACAGGAACGTCCTGGACGGAAGCCGTGATGGGCATCGCATAGGATTTGGTTGTTTTCCAGATAGCGCATTAAATGCCTCTTGATAATACGCTCCATTATTTTGCATGCTATGCAAGTTAAACTGACAGAGCGGTAATTTTCACAGTCGAGTCGTGAACCTCCTTTATAGATCGGGGCGATGAATGCGCACTTCCATTCTTCCGGGAGTTTGCTTTCTTCAAAGGACTTTTGGAATATGATGAACAGTGGTATGCACAGTTCGTTAGCAAGTTCTCTTAGGGCTAATGCAGGAATTCTATCCGGCCCAGGCGACTTGGCTGGTTTTATGCGGAGTAATTCGGTTTTAACTACGGTCGGTGAAAAGTGTAGGTCTAGGTCCTCCGATTTTGGATGAGGAGGAGTTGGAGGAGTAAGGTAAAGGGGGGGTACACATTGGTTGACAAACTGTTTGAATAGCAGCAAAATTATTAGGCTCTCTAGTGAAGACGGTCTGGAAGAATTTGGAAAGAAGGGATGCTTTAACCTGGTCATCGGTCTCCAGTTTTCCGTCTGCAGTCCTAAGGGCAGGTATCATCTCCTGAATTCTCTTTGTACTCCGTATGTAGCCATATAGCATTTTGGTGTGTTCCAACGATTTTTGCAGTATGTTTAGCTCAAACTTCCTCCGCAGCTTAGTAGCCTCCACATTTACAAACATTGCGTTGTTGCTTATATTCCCGTAAGTGAGCATCGGAGCCGGTTTGTCTGTAACGCCTCCAGAAGCAATTTCTTTTTTTGAAAGAGGCCTGCAAAGTTGATTTTATCCACTTTGGGCGGTTTGTGGTTGTCTTTTTCCTGAGATGACAGTTGAGGATAACAATCCTTTTCAATAGCTAACTCAATGTCGTCCAATCTTTATTGGTTTCACCATGTAGTTCTGTTTCCCAGGATATCTCTGAAGGCACTGCCGATAGTTACGTTAATAAAATCAACACTGATCTTCTTATGCTCTCACATTGGAGCTCTAGTTGGTAAATTGAATTTTCTCTATCCAAGAGTAGTTTCATGTGTTTTGGCCCCGCCAAGCTTCCTGGACCCCCAGTATTTCAAAATAGTACACTTTTAAAACGATCAACCATAAGAGAATTAGGTCTAAGTTACAGGAATAGGCTAGAATTATCGCCTCATGCAGATGGAATTTCCGCAAAGGCTGCTCAGATATGTGGTTTTATATCACATAATTTCTTCCTTCCAGAAATAACGTTAAATAACGCATGTTTTTTCTTCCTTTCCTAGAATACTACTGTTCTCTCATTGGGTTGATAAACGCCTCTGACCGCAGTAAGATTGAAAAAGTTCAGAGTGTTTTAACTCGACGACTATTTTCTCTTCCTGGCTCCAGTATCTCTTATACGGATAGATGCCAGTGAGCAAACCTTAAATTTATGTAGGTTAGAAGACTCGAAGCCGGTCTCTGCTTCCTGTTTCGCGTTAACTCTAGCCCAAAACTCACATGAATAACGCTCTCTCTCCAGTTGATCGACCCTTTGCCCATTGTAATTGCTTGATGATTAATTCACCACACCACAGCTCAACAACTAACCGTTCTGAGTTTTTTTGCCTCAAAATATGCATTATATGGTATTAACGTCCACTGAAAATTGGGTTGTCGTCTACATTAGATATTTTCAAAACCAAATTACGCAAACATTGATCTTCGGAAGATATAAAGTCCTTATTATCTATTTTCTTCCCAAACAGGGTCCTCCTGTTATTTGAGGAAGTTCCCTTGATATTATATTGGTTTTTAAAAAATGTTTAAAATCGTACTCTGCAGAGTCAATCTTCATATTCACTTTTTGTCCCCTCCTTTTTAACAAGCATCGCCAACTCTTGACAACCTTGACAAACTTTCCTCCGATTTTGCAACCCTGACGATGGTCTCCAGGTTCAGTTGATGATCGAGGCGGGTTCTGTTGATTTTGTCACTTTGTTGGTGGACTACGCAGTCAGCCAGGTCGCATTGCGATGATGATCTCGAGACCTATACTGTCCCCTCTTCGGTTTGACGATATTGTCTACGATTAGTTCCTCCTCTTTCACCCCCACTGGTGGTTATAAACAGTAGCTCTGTCTGCCTTATTATCTCTCACCCGACATGGAGCTTTCCGAACCCTCATACGTTGTCAGAAACATCACAGTACTATCCCATTGCATCTAGCTTTTGACGGTTTTAGTGAAGGAATTTTGTTGCCTTGTTTTTTTTTAAATTGGTGGCTCGCCGAACTCCGCCTCCAATTTAACCGTAGGAGTTTTTTACTGCTTCTTTCCTAGTTCACCATATATGCCAAAGATTGTAGACTATTGTTTGAAAAATGGCAAATCGTTCTGAATCGGCAATGCCTTCCATACTAATTATTTCTGCTGTTCATACGGCTGCTCGCATAGTGCAGCAATCATCCACTTTGTATTTATTTTTAACCCGATTCGAAGTTTGTAATGATGGGGCCCTCTGGGCCTTAAATATACAATTATTTTTTTATGTTCGCGCTTTATAATTCTACTTTTGTAAATGGATTTATAATGACGACAAGTGAGGCTACATCGGGTGAAGAAGTGTAAGACATAATGTTTCCACCTATGATGCAATACAATAACTATAGGTATATGTAGTTAATTTAAGATTAGAAAAACTAAACTTTATCGATACTTTAGCCAATAAATAGAGCAAGAAACGAATAAATCAGCTGATTTGGCCCTAACTGCCCATCACCCGTTTCATCTGGACCTATCGGACCATGTGAACTGGTATAAAGTACTCACTCAGTTGAAAGACTTGAGTTGCAGATTGGCGCTCAATTGCGTCAAAAACATAATGCTTTCAAAAAAGTGGTCCCACAGTCAGCCTATCAAAACTGCAAAGGAGCGAGTTAAACATGACTTGGATCTCCTTCAATTGTATGCAAAAAAGTTGCTCACGGACGGCTAGTCCACCCACATTCTCAAGACATAAAGAATAGGGAAGGCTCTGTCAACACCCGATTCAAATCCTCGACGAAGACCTCGTAAAATCATCTTGGAAATCGAAGCACAGGCACAGCGCCTGCTACAGAGCAGATCCACCTTACGTGGTCTGCATTCTGATTTTTTTTCAAATTTAATAGGGGCTAAAAGAGCGAGTTAAAACGAGAAATAAATAATAGAACTGAACAAAACGAAGAACCAATGGTGAGGCACATCTCCGAATAAGAGACAGACCGATAGTTCAAGTGAAAAGAGAATTTCTTTGGCCGAAGGCAGTCACTCTGACAGTCTACCTGTCCCGGTTTAGAAACTGAAAATGTTCCGCTTAAAATATTCGTCCTTAATGCCAGATATCTGCTTATTAAGATGCCTTTGCTCCAGACTTTAGTTTTCATCCACCGCACCGACATTGTAATAGTAACAAAGACATGGGCCACACCCTGTGTATCCGACACCGAACTCTCTATTCTAGGCTACTCTTTCATTCAGAATGATCGACATGAGGGCCTTGGTGGAGGAAGCTGTATCTATGTTAAGCAACCACTTAAATTTCTGCTGTTGGACTTTCCACATTAACCGCAGTAGAAGAGAGCTGCTGGCTCCGAGTTGTTCTAAAAGATAATTACTCTTTACTCGTTGATTTTGTCTATCGCCCCACCCACAACGCCAGTGAATATTATGATCTTTGTCCCTTTATCATTCCACTGTAGACTGCGTAGACTCTTCCGTCGTCTTCCTCTACAAAATGACCATTTCGTCCTGCCCTTGATCTATCAATTATTTGGAGAGGCTTAACGGCTGTCTGACGAAAAACGACCAGTTGATGTGGTCACATTTGCCGAAAGCCTTCGTTAAATGTTGTGAAAATTGCAGCACCCCGAACTTCAAGACGCTTTAGGAAACGCTATAGCTGACGCTATGTTGACAGCTTATAGCTTCAATACTTTCTCGTCTAGAACTTTTTGTAAACATTTTTGTCCCTTTCTATCCGAGTATCCAGGTTTGGACCGGTAACTTCCTCGGAACCATAACTTTTACCGTCTCTGACGTGACTGATGCCATTCGGCGTTTTCGTCAATCTTATAATCGTGGAACAGATGGCGTCCCGGTCAGCGTTCTAAAGGCGGATGCAAATGATATAGTTCAATGCCTTCTTTATAAAATAAATAATTTTGCTCTTGAGAGTGAAACCTTCCCTATTTTGTGGAAGGAATCGCACATTCTGCCTTTACCTACACATGGCCAACCTACGTCATTTGACGAGTTTATGCCAATAAATACACTGGCAGCAGCGTCCAAGAACTTGAAGACCTATATCAAAGACAGGATAATGCGTCATCTAACAGACAATAATCTAGTTTATGCAGCTCAGCATTGGTTACTCGAAAAACGTTCTTGTAACAACTGCCAGCTCTCTTTCTTTGATCATGTGCTACAATCTGGAGACAGTGGCTTTGCAATTTACACCGTTTATTTAGATTTCACGAAGGCATTTGATCGTGTTGACCATGATCTCCTCCTGCTGAAACTTGCCTCCTTCGGCATAGGTAACAAGCTTCCGAACTTAATATCCTCCTTTTCAAATGCTCGCGCACAACGCGTTAAAATTTCCGATGTTATCTACGACCACAAGCATGTGTGGAGTGGAGTTATTCAGGGAAGCGTGCTCGGCCCGCTTCTATTTTGCCTTTTTTCATCGATGTTCCTGATTGTTTTCAGTATGGTAGGCCCTTTATGAACGCTGACGATTTAAAAGTTGCCTATCGATATGAACCTATCGATCGCAACATCGTACTTGAGCTCTTAAAATAGGATCTAAAAAGCTTTCGCTCAAATGTGTCACGCATGGCGCCTTTCGCTTTCTTGGCACAAGTGCTCCATTATGTTTATTGGCGTCAACCATCAGCCCCATCTAAGCAAAGACGGTCATGAATTAATGCGCCCCGAGTTATAAAGGATCTGGGCATATCATATTCTAGTAACCTTAATCTGTCAGGTCAGTGCGCCCTGATAGTCTCGGCAGCACGCCGAACTACTGTGTTCATTCTGAGAAATTTCAAAATTGTAAATATTAGAATCAACCTATAAAAAATATATTTCAGAACTAGTCTGGAATACTGCTCGTTTTTATTTAGCCTTCTACGCGCTTGTAAACGGACGAAGATAGAATCAGTTTAGCACTTCTTTTCTCAAAGAGGTTTTACTTTAGAACACAGAAACCGGTACAACCAACAACGCTGTGAGCTTACAAGTCTCTACCCATTGTGGCTTCGAAGATTACTGAAGGGAGTATTTTTACTGTTTAAACTTTTAAACAGTCTTACCTTTAACCTTCTTACATATTTGAGGCAGCTCGTTCACTCTCGGTGCACCAGTCATCGAAATGTATTTTTATTTATTTCTCTGGCACGCACCATTAGATATCGTCAGTTTTTTTACGGCAAACGCTATAGCAATCTGAAACAAGCTACCCAGAGGTATCAAAATTCAGCAAAACTATCCTTTGTTTACGAGAGCTGTCACTAGTTTTCTAAATTCAGGACACCTTCCACGAATTTTGGGTGCTGACTCTGTAGAAGCACTCTTCCATTCTGATGGCGTTCACGGACTCTGTATCCTATGCCGAACCTCATGCTGAGGCAATGTTGCTAGTTCTGCAGACCTTAATCGGTTTATTACTCAGTCGACAACGAACATCCGTTCGCCGACCTACCTGCTGGTGCAGAATACCGGATCCATGACACTGAAAGGAGATGCACTTCACTGTGCACCTGTGTCACTTCTTCCCTGTCCTGAAATTTAATCCCTCAAAAAGCTGCTGTTTTTTCTCCTGGTAGAACTTGAAAGAACGCTCAGGAGTTTTTTTCACTGTCAGCTGGACCCTCTACTGTATATCTCTTTTGCCCTTGCCTGTAAACTGGCAATAAATAAAGAAAGACGAACACCCCAGGTATGCGCAGTTGATTAAGGGATAGAAATGCAAAACTTTTATCAACAATTTAGGCAATAATTTCAGCAGCAAATGAAGAGATACGTACAAGATTTTAGCTTTCACTTAGCAACCTAAAATCAATCATAATTGATCTTTTTTCTGTTGAGGTTGTCAGCCATTGTCAGTGTCACCTCTAGACCCATTTGGGAGTTCTGACCATGCCATAGTTGTTTCTACACTAGAATTCATATCTTTTATTTTGTATAACTTGAGGGTTATGGGCATACCCGTTGTTGACCCTATTTATGTACAATCGAAATTATAAATGCAAGTTTATACAGACAACATAAAAAACAGTTAAACGTTTTACATCAAACGTGTAATGGTACGATACACTAAATTGAAATCATGAAGTAAAGCTAATTGTTGGCTGAAGATAGCCCTGCAAGGAGTCATCGATTATTTAAAATTTAGCAGTCTAACTGTCATTTGAACATATCCACGGTACTTGACGTCATTATTTCGCTTGGATATGTGTTCCATTATTGAGCCACTCACTGTTTGAAAGAAACTTTCGTTGATCTAGGCGTATACATTCGCATTTGACCGTGTATGCATGACCAAGCAGGTTAATCATGTTCGTAATCTCAAAGAAATCTTCGGAGTTCAGCGAAGGACATTTCCGTGAATAATTTTGAATGTATACAGCAAGTTTTATCTCATTTGTCTATAGGATAAAGGAAATATTTTAAGCTTGATAAGTCTCTAGCAATAAGCGATGAAGGTCAAATACGGTTGGTTCAAATTCGAAGATAAGCGAATTCTGGAATTTAAAACAGATTTTTTCGTTTCCTGTTGTAATTATTAACTAACGTGTTGAAAATATATTTGTATTTCTAACAAATTATCAACTACACACACCTGCAGTTATTGCGTTTAACAAAAGAGCGAAATATACGGGTTAAACTGTTTCACCCGACATAGCCTCATAAAAGTCCTTACAGATTTACGTACAAAGTACGTAAACTAAAGATTTATTATTGAAATAGAGTCGACATTATGTAAGTATACCAAATTTTCAGTAAAAAATAATTTGCCATTGTTGCTATACCAGTCAAGAAACGTTTTTATCCTGCACAGCCTCTTTGCTATTTCTATATCCAGTCTAACTCTTTACCTAGAAGATTTTTGCTTGCAGTAGTTTTCTTAATATAAATCATACAAAAAGTGCCTGTCTTATTACGCAAAATGTCATAAGTGACAATTTTCCTCTTGTATTTTCGGTTTGAAAATTTCTCATATCTGAAACTCAACATGAAACCTCAGTCAGCGCTTAGACGGAAATAAAATGTTTGCGTAAAACTTCCATGGTAAACACGAAGAACCTTGACCTTGACGCCCTGGGAAATTTTAATATTTTTATGCCTCTATGGTTCGCTGATCACGATCCTTGGTGCCATTTTTGACGGAAAGTTGTTTTCACTCACTTCTCAACAATGCGAGTAACTTGAGCCGTTTCTAAACATGGTAAGTACTGAGTCATATGACTGACATAAGAGCAGTTTAACTTTTTTCGTAAAAAGGTCCCTAAGAGTTTTATCCTCCTAGACGTCGCATTTCATTTCCTTTACTCATGCGGCTTTAACTTTAAAGTCGCCGAAGCTTAAAGGTTGTCTTCTCATAGAAAAAACCGCCCATTTTGGCGATTAAAGTGGATATTAATTTTCTCAAAGCCTGAGCACTCAGCTCAATACTTAAATAATAACACGCTGTTTATCTGTAGGGATAAAACCCAATGGAACGTCGGGTTTCGCCCTCAATAGCAAACAAGAAGCCTAGGTCTACACCTACAATATCAAACGTTTTCTCAGAGGTTGGCCCTCTAGCAAATGCAAGCCCACGGCCCTCCGGATCAACAGAAATTTTGATTCCACTTAAATTTCCAGCCGGTCACCTTGATCCTGGTTTAATTGAAATCGTGTCAATGCCACTTCTTTCCCCTTCCAAGCAAATCCTGCCTGCTATATCTGTCAAATCTAGTAAACCTAAGAAAACCCCAGTAAATCTGCGTCGTTTGCTAAGACAAGCGTCAAAATAAGTAATATGCTCACGGATGTGAAACATGCTAACACCTCAGCATCTACAAGAGATGCTCACCCTCACGTTAGAAATTTTCATAACCCCAAAAGTGTCCAAAATCCCCGAATAATTATGTCTTCTTATTATGTTAACAGTTTTTCTAAATCATTCATTTCTTTTTAAAATGCAGATTTTCTGCCAATGTTTGCTAACTTCCCTCAAAATCTCATTTCTATGCCACCCCCTATCTTTACCACGCCACAATATAGCCATCCCTTCCATGGTTTTCATCCAGAATATGCCGTTGTACAATAATCTCAGTTCTTTTAAAAGTAACATTTTGACAAAATTTAGACCGGAGCAATTTTGTTTCCATCATATGTTTCTTCTCTCCAGTATTCTTCTCTACCACCAAATCTTCCTTTTTTATAAATACCGACAATTTTAACCTGCAGATCAGGAATACGGTCAGTTAAGTTTCACTCAATGCGCGATCAGTTTTAAATAAGATGGCTGAGGTGAGAATAGAAGCTTTTGAGCTTGATCCAGATGTGCTGTGCATCAGTGAATCCTGGGCGCAGTCTCTTATTTCTTATTCCACGTTTGCTAAAGGTAACTTCAATTTGTACCTAAGAGACCATGCTGAAAAATGTTGCGGTGGTTACCTTCTTTATATTAAGTCATCCTTTGTACATTTCCCTTTTCAGCTGACCATTTCGTCCTTTTTTGGAAATGTATGCTTTGTTTCAGTCATCCTTCCGCACAATGAAAAGCAGTAATTGGCTGTGTCTATCATCCTCCGTGTTATTTTGGCAATGAACGCCAGTTCTGTGAACTATTTGAAAAGTTGCTGGGACTCAATTTGATGTTAAAATAATCATAGGCGATTTTAATCTGCCAGACATTGACCGGCAGGCAAATTCCTCTCCGCCAACACTTAAGAAATTGGTCGATTCTATTAACGTTTCAAGCTTCTCTCAGCTGATTAGTTCAGTGACTAGAAATGACAGCATTTTAGATTATATTTATACAAATTATGTCCACCCTCTCTTTATGAATTTCCATCGTGATCTATTCAAAAGTGATCAAGCACTAAGTCAATGTTGTTTTCCAGTCTCCCTTTCGACAAAGCCGGAGGAAAAATTCAATAAACCTCCACTTTGCTAACACAAACCATGAATTAATCAATTATTTCGTAAGCACCCTAGATTGACATAGCATATTTTCAATCAACGATCCAAACCTTTTCCATGAGTTATTGCAGAGCCTTGCAGAAAACATCCTGGCTTTTATCCCGCATAAGATTTTTAATTCCAATACAGACTCTTCTACTTTTCCACATTTTTTTCAAAACAGCCTTAAAAACATTAAGAAAGCACTTTAATGATCCGTCTAAAAGCTCTTTGTCAGTTCACTTAAGTAAAGCCCAAACATTTGAGTTAGTATTTAAAATTGGGCAAGCGCGAGATAGGCATAGGAGTCTCGGGCACTTAGTGATGCCAATTCATCCAAATCTGTTGCTCAAGTCTTCCATGTGCAGTCATCGGTCAAGCGTCCGAATGTAACTACTCCTTTACTTGACTGGTACAAAAATTTCGTAAGAGAGGATTTGGGCAAAGTAAAATTTTTAAATTTATTTTTTGCCACCCACTTTACCATTAAAACTATCCTCACACACTCAATTTATCAGTTTTCAAATTAAAATTCATATCTAACGACCACTAATTTCTCGCCTTCAAGCATTCAAAATTAAATATCTCATCTCAAAATTCACTTTCGGTTGAAACTGTTAACATCCAAAACTCATTTATTAAACTGTTGAGAGATTTTCCACCTTTACTAAGCAAAAACATACATCGCTTGCAAACATGCTGTGATGAGTGGCTGCTGAAGCTTAATCTTAACAATTTGAATTTCAGCTCCTTTGAGTTTACGAAGTTTTAGTCTCTACCTTAGTGTAGAAGACACGTTGGTTTGGAATAACTCTTGAGTGTATTGTCCAGTCTCTAAATTTGGGAAATATTTTCTTGGACTTAACGATTCTGCGGCTATCCAAATATTCCATCCCCTAATAGCATGCATATATAGCACTAATATACGTAGATCACGACATTCCGAGATAGGACATAACCTCTGCTCATTGGTTAATCTATATTAAGACTCCGTCCTGTGATTGGTTGGCATGATAGTGTGTCTAGAGTAGGCGCGGTAAGCGGCCATCACACTTTTATTTCTCGTGGCTTGCGTACGCACGTGGTTCACCGAAATTCTGCCTGCTCGTCTGTCGAACCCTATTTATCATTTACATTGCTTAACTGTTTCTTATATCAATTTATTTTTGTTTTATTAATCATCTGCAATGTATAGGCAGCCCTGTAAAAAGGATTCATTAGAAGGCATATTGCCCGCGAAGTAGCGGAAATATACCGCGAAGTTAATGATGAACTTAATAGATAGATTAAAGCGCATACGAGTTATACATAAGGAGGAATGCACGTTAGCATCGCCTAGTGCTCAAAAATGTGATCGACATGCCCGTTGATGTAGATAGATCCACTAATGAGCTCCACAGATGCCAGCGAGGGATCTCCTCATCATCCGATGAGGAGGGAAAGCAGCACAGAGAGGGTATTCCCTCGCATAAGTCGATTCAGGATAGGGTAAGGGGAATGGGCTATTGAATCAAACATTGCCCATAGCCACCTACGTAATGTTCTGGAAATTTTTTAATCGCTTGTCCCAGACATGCCCACAGACCCCCGAACACTGCTAAGGGCATCTTACAGATCTCGTGTTAGTGAAATGGGTACTGGGGGATGTTCACCTAGGACTGGGGAGTAAAATTAAGCGACTCCTGGAGACGAATAGAGTTCCCGAAGGTGAGAATGTGGTTGTAGTTAACTTAGCTATTGATGGGTTACCCGTTTTTCGGAAGACCAAGCTAGGATTTTGGCCTATTTTAGCAATGGTTATCCGTCCGTTCATTAGTGCTGTATTCCCAGTTGCTATTTACTGAACTTATACATTACTGTGCGGTTGTAGATATTGATCATGAGCTCACAGCGGCATTCAAAGCGACCACGTCGTTACAGGGAAGAGGACTCCTACTTGTGGGACCAGACACCTACACTTTCACCGGTAGGTAGCATGTTGCACATATAAGTATGAATAGGAAGAACAATCAAATGCCATCTCTGAAACATCAGTGGAAACTCTGCCTTCCAGAGGATGTCCTCAGCAAGCAGGTAAGACTGTTATCTTATGAGTATTCATTGTTCTAGACGCATCTGTCTCAAAATCCCAAACGGAATTTCAGGCAGACATGTATCGACGTTTCAACATAATTGAAAAACGGCTGCTGCAAGTGCAGGCCACCCAACGTCGTATTCTAGCAAAACTGCGAACGTCGGAGGTTACTCTACCGACAGCTAGTACAGCTCCCATTCAAATGGGTATATCAATCCCCCTAAATCCAGTCGAACAGCCGATAGCCTGCCGTGCTGCTTTCAGAGATTTACATGAACGGCTGCTGAATCCACATTTCAGCAGGGAACTTGTAAGTACCCATCAATTATTTACAATTTCAATTAGGAGTCATATTTATCCTGCCTCGGGGGCCGAAATACGGATGACTTCGTTAAGCGCATATTTTATGCAATTTTCGATGATGCTATAGCCCTGGAACTGAATTTCCAAGGACGCAAAGGCAAAGATGCTTATCAGGGTCCAAATTCTATGAACTTATTACAGGTGGGTATTTACATCTATTGTTAATTTCAAACAATTTAGAGCTTTACGTAAGGTGGAATGGCGGCGGCCGTCTAAACCTTTATGAGTTGGAGGCCGCATTTGTAAGGCGCCTGAAATTACCCTTTTATGGTGAGTTGATTTCCTTTCATATTGCTCAACTGTCTATTTTTAGAATGCCACCCAGGACTAGCCACCTCCACTCCAAACCCCCATCTTCACAACCCGGCTAACCCCTGATTGAACGTATTCCACAACCCCATATTGTTTATATTAAGTAGACTAATATCCATTATTGTACATATATTATTATGGACGTTTTATAATACACATTTTTTATATTTCCATCAACTGTGTGTTAACATTTTGTACAACACGTTGAGAAAATGGGAAAATGTGACTTTAGTGGCGTATACGCGTACGTTGTTGGCGATCACGGTAAAGGAATAGTAATGGGGGTTCCGTATGTATTCGTTTTAAATGGGGGGTAAAGTAGGTAGTATCCTACCCTTTTTCGTCTATTTCGACAAATATCGACATTTCGATATTGGGCATATCTCGGAAAAGCGGACAAATTCGACATACGGTGGACATATGTATCTCGACATGTGGATATCCGTACGATAAACGTCTGATATGAATTGCTATTAGGGTCACTAAGGATTATTCCACGTCCAGGTTATTATCCCTACAAGAAATACAAGCTTCAGCGTTCACTTGCTTCCAAATTCACGCCAGCGGTGTGCTGCTCTTATCTTCTTTCATCAGGGAGGGGGAAGTCGCAACAAAGGCTGAGTAGTTGCATGCTTATTAGAAGTCTGACTGCTGAATACTATTGCATCCTAGCCCGGTTATTTAAGAGGATTTATAAATTTAATGCATTCGAATACAGTCGTAAGAGGTATTGAAAACGCAGACGCTCAGGACTCATCTGTGCGGAGGAAAAAAATTCACGGCGCGGGCGGGACTCGAACCCACGTCGCATATTCATGTGGCGACGAACATAACCAATGCGCTACGTCCTCACAACAATTAGGAAAACAAAATTGTATCCAAACAAAAAAGGATGACAAAGACAGATATTCTGTTACCACTTCTCCTCCTGCCAAGCGGGCAAAAGGCCTGGGAACACTAATGAATGTCACCTACGAGGACGAAAAGAGCATGGGGGTGGCATCGTCGCTGAATGATACAAAAGAGAATGAAGTTGAATAGCTCGTCGAATTTGAAGCACCGAAGACGAAGAATTCGAAGTCGAAAAAAGCCAAGACATTTTCACATAAAAGTGGTTTGAACTCCGGAAAAAGCTCGTTCTTACCGATAGATGCTCAAGTGCAATCCTCTGTTGGCTTACATTCGGAATGATCGACACGAGGGCTGTGGCGGAGGAAGCTGTATCTATTTGAGGCAAACACTTGTATTTTTTTCCATTGGACTATCGCCAATTTACCGCGGTAGAGGAGAGCTGTTGGCTCCGAGTAGTTCTAAAAGATAACTACTCTTTACTCGTTGGTAGTGTCTATCGCCCACCCAAAGCCAGAGAGGATTATGATCTTTGTCTCTCGCTGGCATTTCGCGCTGCAGCTGACTTAAATCTGAAGTACTGCTTGATTGCAGGTAACTTCAATCTTCCTGAAGTTCACTGGTTTCCATCTTCCGGTCCTGCAAAGTTCGAAGACCTACTTTAGGCCATAGATATAGGCATGTGGGACCAGGTAGTTGATTTTCCCACCCGAGGATCAAAACATACTTGATCTTACTAGAGGTTGTCAGCCATCGTCAGTGTCACCTTTAGATCCACTTGGGAATTCTGATCATACTATTGTTCTTTCTACACTAGAACTAGAGGCTGCTGAAACGTTTTCCAAAAAATATAGCTTTTTCCGTGATTTCAGATCAGCAAATATGAAGGAATTGCTAACAAACCTAAATTCCTACGACTGGACTAACTTCTTTGTAGGTTCGGATGTGAATGTTTGTACTGATACTTTTTACAAAGTTCTTTGTCCACTCATTTTTCGTTTTATTCCCCGTAAGAAAATAATTAATGTCAAGGATGAAGTCTACCTCCCTTTATCATTCCGCCGTTAACTGCGTAGACTCTCCCATCGTTTTCATCTACAAAACGACACCTCCGTCCTGCCCTTGATCCAGCAAGTCTTTGAAGAGGCTAACAGGCTGTCTGACTAAAAACGACAAGCCGATGAGGTTAACTTTGCCGAAAACCCTTCGTTAAATGTCGCAAAGCTCTTTTCGCGCACAGTAGACGCGCAGAGAAAAACGCAGCACCCCGTACTTCGAGATGCCTTAGGAAACCCAATAGCTGACGCTAAGTTGACTGCTGATAGCTTCAATGCTTTCTTGTCTAGAACGTTAAGTGGACATACTGTCGCATCCTTTCCTAACATCCGGGTTTGGACCGGTAACGTCCTCGAAACCATAACTTTTACCCTCTGGGACGTGACCGTAGCCATTCGGCGTTTTCGTCAATCTTTCAGTCCAGGACCAGATGGCGTCCCGGTCAACGTTCTAAAGGCGGATGCAAACGATATTTTTCCGTCGCTTCTGTATAAGATATTTAATCTTGCTCTTGAAAGTGCAACTTTCCTATTTTATGGAAGGAATCGCACATACTGCCTATTACGAAACATGGCCGACCTACGTCATTTGACGACTTTAGGCCAATAAATACACTACCAGCAGTCTTGAAGCTCTTCGAGACCTTGATCAAAGACAAGATGTTGCGTCACCTAAGAGAGAATAATCTATTTAATGCGGCTCAGCATGATTTTCTCTAGAGACATCTGTTTTGCAATTTACACCGTTTACTTCGATTTCACTAAGGCTTTTGATCGTGTTGACTATGATCTCCTACTGCAGAAACTTGCCTCCTTCAGCATAGGTAACAAGCTTCTGAACTTAATATTTTCCTATTTGAATGCTCGCGCACAACGGTTTAAAATTTTTGATGTAATCTCCAACCCCACGCACGTGAGGAGCGGAGTTACTCATGGCAGCGTGCTAGGCCCGCTTCTATTTTGCCTCTTTGTCAACGATGTTCCTGATGGTTTTCAGTATGCTAGGCCCTTTATGTACGCTGACGATTTAAAAGTTGCCTATCGATATAAACCGGTGGATCGCAACATCGTGCTTGAGCTCTTAAAAAAGGATCTTAAGGCCTTCGCTCAGTGGTGTCGCACATGGCGCCTCTCACTTTCTTGGCAAAAGTGCTCCGTTATGGTTATTGGCGACAACCATCAGCCCCACCTAAGCATAGACGGTCACGATCTAAACGTGCCCGGAGCTATAAAGGATCTGGGCATATCATACTCTAGTAGTCTTAATCTGTCAGAGCACTGCGCCCTGATTGTCTCGAAAGCACGCCAAACTACTGGGATTATTCTCAGAAATTTTAAAACCGTCAAAATAAGAATCAGCCTTTAAAAAAATGTATATCAGGCCTAGTCTGGAATACTGCTCGTTTCTATTTAGTCTTCTGCACGCTAGTGAACGAAAGACGATAGAATCAGTCCAACACTTCTTTACAAAAAGAGTTTTCTATTCAGATCACCGAAACCTGTCCGACCACCAACGCTGTGAGCTTACAAGCCTTGACCTGCTGTGGCTTCGCAGAAGGGACTATTTTTACTGTTTAAACTACTAAACAGTTGTACATTTAACCCCCTCACATCTCTGAGGCACCTCGACCACTCTCGGCGCATCAGTCATCGAGATGTATTTCTATTTCTTCCTTTGGCACGCACAGTTAGATACTGACAGTTTTTTTCGGTAAACGCTATAGCAATCTGGAATAAGCTACCCAGAAGTATCAAAATTCAGCAAAGCTATCCCTTGGTTACGCGAATTGTCACTAGTTTTCTACATTCAGGACACCTTCCAAAACTTTTGGGTGCTGACTCTGTTGAAGCTCTCTTCGGTTCTGATGGCGTTGATGGACTCTGAATCCTGTGCCGGTCTTCATGCTGAGGGGAAAAATTACTGGCTCTGCAGACCTCAATCGGCTTATTTCTCAGTCGACAGCGAACAGGCGCTCGCCGACATACCTGCTGGTGCAGAATACCGGATCCGTAACACCGAATGGAGAGGTTCTTCACCGGGCACCTGTTAACGCGTCCCTGTCCAGAACTTTAATAACTCAATAAGCTGCAGTTTTTTCTTTTGAAAACACAGGAAACAACGATCAGGAGTTTTTTTCACTGTCAGCTTGACCCTCTACTGTATATATATATATATATATATTGACCTTGCCTGTAAACTAGCAATAAATAAATAAAATAAAATAAAATAAAAAAATTCCTTATTAAACTGCTAAGTGATGTTTCCCATTTGCTCAGCAAAAGGTTTTCAATTTTTATCGAGAATGGTTTTTTTCATGATTATTGAAAAACCTCTATAATTATTTCAGTCTTTAAATCTAGCTTACAATTATCGCGGTGTTCATAAATAACCTTCACTTGCTAAGCTCTTTGAAAAATTGCTTGCCGGAAAAGTTACAAATTTTTGTATTAACAATCAACTTCTTAGCTCTTTCCAACATAGCTTCCTACCCGATAGCTCTTGTGAAACATGTCACCAGTCTTTTCTAAAACTATTAACATCTCCTTGTAATGATCATCTTTCTGTGGGCGTCATCTATTTTGACGTAAGCTATGCCTTCGGTAAAGTGCATCATAGGAGACTTGTATTTAAGTTAGAGGCTTAAGGACTTTGTAGTCCCCTTACCGATTTCATTACGTCATATCTAACTGTCGTAAACTAAAGATCTTCGGGAGTCCTCATTTTCAGATGAGGCCGCTATTTTAAGCGGTGTCCTTCAAGGTACCTTGCTAGGTCCTCTTTGGTTTTTGTTTCACATTAATGATATTTCATCAGCAGTTAAACACTCTCATTCGTTTATTTGTGTGGACGATCTGAACTGCGTTTATTCCTTCTCTAAATCTTTGGCCCAACGATGCTAAGAAGAAATCCATGCAGCCACGGTTGCTCTTTCCACGTGGAGCTCAACGTGGCAAATAAAATTCCCAACTTCTAAGTGTCCTTTTACATGCTTCGGGTTTAAAAGACTACCACAACCTGTTATTTTTCAAGACACTCCAATGACTTAATGTTCCATCATCAAGGACAAAGTTGAAGCTACACTAAATTTTTAGATCTGTTGCCTCATGCCGATAGAATTACGACCAAAGCTGCCCAGATTTGTTGCTTTATCTCTTATAATTTCTATCTATTTGAAATAACATGAAGACATTATGAAATGTTTGTCCTTCCCGTGTTTGAACATTGGTGTCCATTTTTGGATTAATGACCGAGTTAAACTGTTCCAGAATTAAAAGGTTCCAACGATATTTTACGCGGAAACCTCTTACCTACGACCCTTTTAACTACCCCGTACGTAAATAGGTGCCAGCTAACTAACATAAAATTTGTATGGGTTCGGAGACTGAAGGCTGGATTCTGCATCCTTTATCACCTTAATTATGTTCAAATATTCCCTGAATTCCTGCCCTAAACCCCGTTAGTCATCCGTACAACCTACGTAACTTTTCACTTATTATACGGCCTCCTATATCCTCCACACAAAAACGCTCTCCGTTATTTGCTTCCAGGTATTGGTTTCTTTGGAGTCACCTACCAATCGATATAAGGTTATGAAATAACCTGTCTAACTTAAAGCGAAGACAGCTTATTTATCTTAACACTAATTGGATAAACCTTTTATTTTCCTCATCTTTTCCCAGTAGCTTTCCCCATGACTCCAAGAAAGGACCATGGAGAATTTAAGTGACCCCCTAGAAACTATATTTTCGCTACCTCGAGCCGCCCATGAACTATGATGTCTCCTTATATCACCAGTCATCCAAACGATGAAGTCAATCGGACGTACACATTTTGTGGTCCACAGTCTAAAATGCTACCGTTTCTTTGGATACTTACCCTCATCAGAATTCAATTCTGGATCCTAAGATGCTGAGGACTTAAGTTCCTTGACGCATTGTCGTGAGATTTTGTTCCATACGCCTAAGTGATCAAGAACGAATCACCTTGACGTTTTATTATCTCATTCTGAAATGCTAGTGCAGTATTACCCTACTCTACCACCTGACCATTTTTTCCTAAGCAGTTTTTTTCTTCTACCTTCTTTTCAAAAGTTAAGGCCTATTGAACTCTGCCTCCATTTTTATGGTAGGAGTTTTTTTCACTGCCTATTTTTCTAGTTCACCATTAATTTCAAAACATCGCTAACTGTTGACATAGCAGGACAAGTTATGTAATTGTACATTTTATCTGCACACATTGTCATAACTTTATTACGTCACTAATGTTTGCTTAGACAGTGCCTTGCCGGTGCTTACCAAATATAAATTCATAATTCTAAAGATAAATGTGCAGTCTTCGTTTGAATGCAGATAGACTATTTAACGACATAATTTCAATTGTCAAGTTATTCCAAAAAAAGCTTTACCTAGAAGCAAAGAACAGAGAGCGTTAACACGTGATGGATGCATGGGGTGGTATAATTAGTGCAGAATTTCTAAGGTTATTAGAAAGACTAACGGGGAAAATGACTGAAAGCATGATTAGATTTGGGCTATTATTAAGTCGGAACAGGAGACAAAAGCCTGCCTCCAGTCTCCTGACCCAAATAAATTTTAGCTTCGTTAGTTGGTATCTTTTGGTGTAGGAAGAAGTTGAAATAGTCGGATACAGAAGTTTTTTTGTGAAATGTCTTTGGACATTTTCAATTTTCGAACGGCCACATTCTTTCATTAAACCTAAGAAAGGACAGAAAATATCAAGAATGGGAAAAACAAACAATGGATATAGTCTTAATTTAATATAGGGAAGGTGTAAATTATAAGAAACAAAGCCGCAAATCGGAGTAGCTTTGGCCGTTATTCTATCGGCATGAGGTGAAAGATCTAATTTATTGATGTAGCTTAAGCCCAAGAACTTGATGGAGGAACATTATCATAGGGCAAACCTAAAAAACAAACGGTCGCGGCAGACTTACAGGCCGAAAGCTCATGTAGCGACACTTAGAAGGTGAGAACTCCATTAGCTATGTTGAGCGCCACGCCGAAACCGCGTCTTATTCCGAATCAATTATTCTAGGCATCGATCGGTCGTAAAGATAGAGAAGGTATACACGCATTTGAGGTCATCAGTTTAAATAAAATATTGAGACTTTTTAACTATCAAGCTGAACGTTCTCCAGAATTTTTCCACAGCTCCGCGTAATGTGATTTTCCACGGTTTTGCTGAGATTTGCATGCACATGTAGGAAAACCCTCCTTTCCAGGTGCTTGATTCCAGTTCCTTAGGTGCGTCAGGTTGTGAGAACATGAAATACTCAAATAGGAGTACAATAGTGGTCACTAGCACCAAAAGGTGGAAGATACTCTAAATCCAGCGCATTATCATAATAATAATAATAACAGTTGTATTTAATACCGGTTTACAGGCATTGTCAGATGAAATAGTCAGTGGGTAGAGGCTGGCAGTGAAAAAAAACTCCTGAATATATATCATTATAAGTGTTTTTCCTATTTTCATGTTATTCAGGAGAAAAAACTGCCGCCTGTAAGGATGATAGCAATTCAGATCAGGGAAGGGCTAACACAATTGCAGTCTGTATGCAGTCTCTCTGTCTTTGCTAGGAACCGGGATTCTGCCTCAGGCAAGAAAG
Source organism: Schistocephalus solidus (assembly GCA_017591395.1). Lineage (NCBI taxonomy): Eukaryota > Metazoa > Platyhelminthes > Cestoda > Diphyllobothriidea > Diphyllobothriidae > Schistocephalus > Schistocephalus solidus. The sequence goes on from WEDG01002538.1 coordinate 28,246, forward strand.
CATCCGTGTACGGTCACTCACTGTCTGCCAAAGAAGTCAACGGGTGCAGGCTGCAGAGATGGTGCCGTATCCCTCAAGGTAACACCTGGGATCGAGTTCAGATGCCGCGCACTCCGTCGAACAGGAAAAGAGATTCTACCGTGTCGGCGCCCAGAATTCTTGGAAACTGTTCTGAATGCAAAAAACTAGTAATGGTAATCTTAAACAAAGAATAACTCCGTTGGACTTTTATATTATGGGGAAGTTTATTCCACATGGCCATGGCGTTTACCGAAAAAGAACCGTCGATACTTAACTGTGCGAGCTAATGGAAGAAATAAAAAGACATTGCGATGACTGCTGCGCCGAGGATGGTCAAGCTGCCTCACAGTGATAAGGGGATTAAATGTACGATTATTCAAAAGCTTAAACAGCAAAAATAGTCCCTTCTGCACTCGGCGAAACCATAAGGGATCAATGTTAACAAGCCCACAGCGTTCTTGATACGACAGATTACGGTGCTCCAACGATAAAATTCTTTTCGTGAAGAAGTGTTGGACCGATTCTATTTTCTTCCGTTCGCTAGCGCGCAGAAGGCTAAATAGAAACGAGCAGTGTTCCAGGCCAGGTCTAACGTACATTTTATAAAGTCGAAGTCTAATATCAATAGTTTTAAAATTTCGGAGGATAAACCCGGCAGTTCTGCGTGCTTTGGAGACAATCAGGGGCGCAATGCTCTGAAAGATTGAGACCGTTGGAATATGATATGCCCAGGTCCTTAACAACGCCAGGTACATTTATAACGTGGCCATCTATGCTTAGATGAGGCTGATGGTTGTCACCGACAACCATAACGGAACATTTAGTGCCAAGAAAGGGAAAGGCGCCATGTGCAGCACCACTGGGCAAAGGCCTCGAGATCATTTTTTAATAGATCAAGCACGGTGTCGCGATCTGCCGGCTTGTATCGATAGGCAACTTTTAAATCGTCGGCATACATAAAGGGCCTACCATTTCGAAATAAACCTGGCACATCATTGACAAAAAGACAAAATAAAAGCGGGCCTAGCACACTACCCTGAATAACTCCACTCCTCAAACGTGCCGAGTTTGAGATAGCATTAGAGATCTTAACATGTTGTGTACGAGAGCTCAGGTAAGAAGGTATCAAGCTCAGAAGTATTCCGCATATACCGAAAGAGGAGAGTTTCAGGAGAAGAAGGACATGGTCAACACGATCGAAGGCCTTGGTGAAATCGAAATAGACTATGTAAAGTGCAAAGCCATTATCCCTAGATTGTAAAACATGATCAAAGAAAGAGAGCTGACATGTGTCACAAGACCTAGTTTTGAGGAACCCATGCTGGGCTGCACTCAATAGGTTATTCTCAGTTAAATGATACATCATCTTATCTTTTGATCAAGGTGTCCAGGATTTTCGAAGCTGCGGACAGTGTGTTGATTGGCCTAAAATCGTCACATGACGTACATTGATCGTGCTTGGGGATAGGTAGAATATGCGATTCCTTCCATACACTGGGAAAGGTTTCACTTTCAAGAGCTAGATTAAATATCTTACATAAAAGTGACGGGAAAATATCATTAGCATCCGCCTTTATAATACTGATTGGTACGCCATCTGGTCCAGGACTATAAGATTGACGAAAACGTCGAACGGCTACGGTTACGTCCCAGAGGGTAAAAGTTATGGTTTCGAGGACGGCACCGGTCCAAACCTGGATGGGCGGAGGGGGGAGCGGTCGAATTTTCAATAAATGTGCTGGACAAGAAAACGTTAAAACTATAAGCCGTCAATTTGTCATCAACTACAGGATTGCCAATGGAATCCAGTAGTACGGGGTGCCATGTTTTACTATGGGTTCTAATTGCGCGTGAAAAATTTTCGCTACATTTAACGAACAGGTGAACCCGAGGTCTAGACATTTGGAACATTGCACTTCCCCAACTCTTGTCAAAAACGGTACATTCTGGAAGAGTAATTTTTCGCCTGCCCTCTCCAGCAAAGTATTTCAGAATGTATCCGTTGAACCAGAAACATTCAAAATTTCCCAGTCAATATTAGGAGCGTAAAAGTCTCGAATGATAAGGAAATCTTTGTTTAAGGAAGTCTTGGTAAGCTACGTTATGAGAATGTCCTCGTGTTCAACATTGTGGTTTAGGGGATGATATGCAACTGAGAAAGCCAGTGAACGGCCCTAGTTATTCGTAAGAGTATAAGATAAAACTTCAACTTTTGCTGTCATGGAACGTTTCTCGGAAATTGCAGTTATGTTCGGGCTAACTTAAAGAGCGATTTACCCTCCGCGGCTTTTCCTGTCACTTCTCAATAGTTAATAACCACGGGGGGATACTTCATGTTCTCGAATATCTTCTGAGAGCCACATTTCTGTCAGGGCAATTATATCTGGTGCTTTTTCACGAAAAAACGTCCGGAGCTCACTCATTTTATTGAAAAGGCTCTGGACATTTGAGTACATGAACTATAGTGTCCGTCTTCTTGGCAAGGGCCAGCTCTGACGATATAAGGAGTCTGTCACGCGAAAGACTTCTTCCTCACTCTGATTTTCTTGTCCCGTATTTGGAACCGTCTTATCCCTTCCGGTCCTCCTATTCAGTTTGGACCTCAGCTCCCTCATTTTATGTCTTTCTGCCGGTTCGTAATCCGGCTGAAATAACACATCTCTATATGTGATACGGATAGCCATTCTCCATTCTATAATCCGTGAGAATTGTACTTCATTTTCGAGAATAATTTGAAGAGGCCGTGGTGACGAAAATTCATGAGAAGCATTCGCTTTCCCTAGACAGAAGGCTTTGTGCACGGTAACGTATTCTCCATTTTGAAGGACGGAATTTGAATAGGTTCGGAAGAGATTCATGTCATGTTCTACTCTTTCCTTTGGAATGTAGAAGTTAACTCGAGAGCCCCTTTTATGACGATATTTCTTTTGCAGTCAATATGCTTGTTTGGTAACTTGATGCTCTTATTCACTGGTGGAGCTTCGACATCAAGAGAAATTATATTCTGGTAGACTACGCCATCTGCGTTGGTGTTACCAATTTTGTTTGACACACTGGCTTCGGCCTGGGAACCTTCATAGTCGTTGCCCTGTTGTAATGGGCTGCACACAGAGCTGCCATGTTTGCTTCCAATAAACGCTGTTAAATGACCTCCCTTACTGAGTTTTCCTTGTGGTGGTATGGAGTGATGACGTCCCCTTCCAGAATCGTTTCCCAATGAATCATTTTCCAAAAAATATAGTTCTTCCATGATTTACGATCAGCAGCTATAGAGAGATTACTGACTCATCTTAATTCCCACGATTTGACTAGCTTTTTTAAATGTTTGGATGTGAATGTTTGTACTGATGCACTGCACCAAGTTATAGGTTAACTCATTCCTCGTTTTGAACCCCGTAAGAAAATAATTAATTTCAAGGAGTAAGTATGCCTCCATTTATCTTTCCACCGTAGACTGCGTAGACTCACGTAGTTTTCAGCTACAAAACGACACTTCCATCCTGTCCTTGCGCCAACTAATCTTCAAACAGACTAAGAGGCTGTCTTAAGAAAGATAACTAGCTACAGCCCACTTAATCACCTGGCCCAGATGGTATATCCACAAAAGTTCTCAATGAACTCACAGACCAGCTGGCCTCTTCGCTCTCCAAGATACTTGAAAGTTCGATGGCGCGGATCTATGCCTACCGAGTGGAAGATAGCCAACATAACCCCCAATTATAAAGGCGGTTGGTTCAAATTTGAAGATAAGTGAATTCTCGAATTTTAAACCGATTTCTTCGTTTCCTGTAGAAAATATTAGCTTACTTATTGACAATTTATTGTATTTCTACCTCATTATCAGCTGCACACACTTGCAGTTATAGCAATTGCAAAAGGGTAAAATATAAAGTTTTTAAACATTTTCACCCTACATAGCCTCATTAAAGTTCTAGCAGATTTACGTCAAAAGGACGGAATATAAAGGTTAACTCTAGAAATAAAGTTGAAATTTTGTAAGTTTACCTTATTTCCAGCGAAGAATAATTTGCAGTAACTGGTAAACCAGTTGATATAATTTTTCATCCTGCATAGCCTCTTTGCTAATTCTATTTTCAGTTTAAACTCGTTACCTAGCAGATATTTGCTTGCAGTGCCTTTATTAAAACGCATATTTCAAATATAACATCTTTTATTCTGCAAAACGTCACAAGTGACAATTTTCCTTTCGTATTATCGATTTGAAAAATACTTATATTTTAAAATCAATATGAAACCCCAGTCAGTGCTTAGACGCAAACATCCACTTCGCGTAAAACTTCCACTAGAGCAACATTCCTTAAGCATGAAGAAATTACATTTTCACACCCTGGAAAACTTTAATACCCTTATGTCTAAATATGGTTCTCTCTTCACGATCCTTGGAACTATTTTTGAGGGAAAGTTGTCTTCACTCACTTCTCAACAATGCGTGAAACTAGAGCCTTTTATAAACATGGTCAGTACCGAGTCAATTGACCGACATAAGAGAAGTTTCAATTTTCATTTAAAAAACGTCCCCAAGAGTAAAATCCCCTGGACGTTGCATTTCATTTCTTTTACTCATGCGGCTTTAACTTTAAAGTCGGTGAAGCTAAAAGGTTGTCTTCCCGTAGCAAAAACCCGCCAGTTCTGGTCAAACCTTTTTCAGCGATTGAAGTTGACCTTATTTTCTCTAAGCATGAGCACTCAGCTCAATATTTGAAAAAAAAGTTGTTTATCTGTAGGGATAAAACCCCAATGGAACGTCGGGTTTCACCCTCATACAACTCATACACTCGTGTTGGTCTAAACATCAGCATAGCTTCCACCAAAAGGCTTAATTCAAGAAGCAAAAATAAGACAGTGTAAGTGACCTTCTATTCACAAACCGAAGCCGATCTAGTTCTACAAAACCCTGAAGTGAACTGAACTCTGCTCACTCGAAAAGCATTCATAGGTCCAGACCTCACACCTATGCAAAGACGTGAACTTCAGACCAAAGCCACGCAGCTCAAATCAGATTTTAATCATACTTTCTCCTCAGTCGAATCTCAAGCAGGTACTTCCAACGCTGCCAACTATAATGCAAAGCGTACAAGCCAGTTAAATCAAAATGATAAACATAGTGTTTCCTTAGCCAAACCTTTGGCAAGTTTATCTAATTTTATTCTGACACTCATAATACCAATCAAGTGTGTACAGGAATTGGATTGTAAATTTGCTATGTTTGCGGACGATATAAAAATTTGGAAAGTTATCCACAATGCTGCCGATGCAGACGATTTCCAAAAAAATCTTCGTCGATTGGACCAGTGGTCCCGCAAATGGCTCTTGTCCTTCAACTCAACCAAATGCACCCTGCTTCGTCTGGGAAATCGAAATCAGGTCACTGATATGCGACCCTACTATTTGGACAGTTTTCCACTCCGAGAAGCACACACACAGAATGATCTTAGAGTTTGGATGAAAGACAACCTGAAGCCTTCTACGCAATGTTCCAAGGCAGCTAAATCCGCTAATTCAATATTGTACGCTATCAAGCGGACATTTAAAGTTTTCGGTGAAGACTGCTTTTCTAAAGTCTTTGGTATGTTTGTAAGGCCACATCTTGAATATGCGATCCAAGCCTGGCGACCGTGGACCCAACAGGACTACAACATGCTACAAAGGGGGCAGCGGCGAGCCACAAAATTAGTAAGAGGACAAAGTGAACTGCCATATGAGATTCGTCTAAATAACCTAAAGCTCTATCCTCTGAGTTATAGGCAGTTGCGCGAAAACTTGATACAAACCTTCCGTATCGTCCGTGGCATGGATTGCGCCCTCCTATGTGATGACTTTTTCCAACTAGCCACTACGAATAATCTCCAAAGTCATCCATTCAAACTAAGTGTGCCCCAAGTAAGATTGGATTGTCTGTGGAAACATTCAAACATCGGCTTGACATACATATGTTTGGCAAGTTTAGCTAATGGTTTTTCTGACACTCATAATACTTATCGAAAAACTGCTTCAGCAGTTAGGAGAGGATGTGCCTCCAACTAGCCACTACGAATAATCTCCAAAGTCATCCATTCAAACTAAGTGTGCCCCAAGTAAGATTGGATTGTCTGTGGAAACATTCAAACATCGGCTTGACATACATATGTTTGGCAAGTTTATCTAATGGTTTTTCTGACACTCATAATACTTATCGAAAAACTGCTTCAGCAGTTAGGAGAGGATGTCAGAATCAAACGAAACGAGCACCTCAAAATAGTATAACCTCTCTGGAACATCTTGAGTATACAAATACTGGATCCAGCCTTGTCGCAATATTAGATAGTAATATAAGTGTTACTACTACTCCGCCAACTGAACAACCAGTAACAGAAATTGTCGACGCAGCAAATCATACAAATCCTAAGACGTACGTGTCAATCCCTTCAAGCTCAAAAGACAACCCAATTTGTCTCCCAGTTAGTATTCCTTTACAAAAAGCTTTATTGAGCACACCATTACTACTAAAAAGCCCAAAAAATGTCAACGCAAGAAATATAATTTACATGTTATATCAGACAAATAAGCAGTAGAGATCAGGATAAGAGTGGAAAAGTCTTGGAGGCATACATTTTTATTTTTTTAATAAGTCGATGTTTTCAGGAGAAAATACTGCTATCCATATGACGATAGCTGTTAAGAAGGGGCAAGGGCAGATTAAGTACATTCTTTCTGTCTTTTAAGGAACAGGGATTCTGCTCAAAGCCAGAGTGCATCCGTGGAAGTTTGTTCGCTGTCTGCTGAAGAATAAGATTGCTGTGTGCTATAGAGATGTTACAATCACCCGTGTTGTCAACCAGAATTCCTGGAAGCTGTGCTGTATGCAGAGATTTTGTAAGACTTCTTTTAAACAAAGAATAAATTTGCCGGATGTTGTATAATGGGTAGTTAATTCCATGTTGCTAAGACGTATACCGAAACAACTGACCAATTTCAAAGGTGCATTCTAGTGGTAGAAATGAAAATACATTGCGGTGATAGCTGTGTCAGCAGTGATTAAAATTGTCTCATAGTGCCACACCATCCAATCGGGTCTAAGCTGTTCAATCTACTAAGCTTATCAATACTCCGGGAAAGTCTAAGTACGCTCCAACATAAACGAAATTTCCTTAGCAATTACCCCAACCATACAACTTCTCAGACTCCCTAATTAATTAATTCTACCCCTTATGGTAACAGTTTTCCAAAACAATTTGTTTTATTTTCAGTTCAGTTCAATTCAGTTTATTAAGGGAAAGATAAGCAAATGCCTTTGAACTCCCTCTTGGTTACAGTATGGCTAAAAAGGCTCTGGTACATCATGAAAGTGTAAAAAATTTTGGTTTTCATAATAGCGTTTGGAAAATAAGCAGCTGTTGTCTAACCGAAGAGAGTAAACATAAATGTGTGCTTGCATATTACGAGTAGCATGAGGACCTGCCATTGTTGTTGACAAGATTCTCATGAGTGAGGCATATGCAATGAGTTTGAGCTAATAAAAATGCTATAAAAAATGGTACTGAAATATAGGAAGTAGTATTGTAATATTAAGAGTGTGATTCAACTGGGACGTGACTTAGAAGATCTGGGGATATTATAGTGGGCACTGCTATACTGGTCCAGGTTTTTCTTAAAAAGCTCAACAGAAGTAGCCATAAAAACATCCAGATGCAGAGCATTCCAAGCGTCGACCGCTCTCGTGGAGAAGAACTTTCGTGTATCCAGTCTGGCCCCAATCACACGTAGTTTGAGTGGATGCCCTCCCAAGTTCGTGGTTGTTGCTAACTGGAAGAAGTCTCTAGGTACGAGGCAGCAGCCTGACCACACATGATATGGAATGTTTGTATCAGGTCACATCGTAGCTGCCTGTAACTCAAGGGAAATAGATCAAGGTTAGCTAATCGGGTTTCATAGGGTAATGAGCCCTGTCCAGTCACAAGTTTGGATGCATGCCTTTGAACCTTTTCGAAGATATTGAGATCCTTCGCCGTCCAGGGTCTCTAAGCTTGGAAAGCGAACTCCAATTTTGGCTGCAAAAAGGTTCGAAAGACTTTGGCAAAGCAGTCTTCATCAAAGGCAGAGAAAGCCCGCTTGACAACGTACAGGGCTGCTAGACTTTCTTTGCCAGAAATCGTTTGATACTGGAATTCTTCATAAAGACTGCCGAAACAGTCCACATCCATTGCTTCAAAAAGCGGTAGTCGTGCACTTGCTACAAACTACAAGGCTCACAGTCTGACCTCAATCTGTTGCAAAGGTTATGGAGGAGGTCTTCAAAGAGGAATAAATGATTTATAAAGAAAACCCTTAACCTATTATCCGATGCATAATCACGGCTCGTAGGGAAGATGGTGTTTACGAACTAACTTTATACGATGCAAAGTTGGGCAAAAGCACTCGATGCAAAAGACACTGTGCATGTGGCTTACATTGATTTCCAGAAAGTCTTCGGTAGTTTTCCGCACCAGCCTCTCCTTTGAAAGTTGAGAATTTTGGGTATTGGAAGCACACTTTTACGTCGATCGAGCATTTGCTCGTTGGTCTATGTAGACGGAGAGCGATCGAGGTGCACAGTCATCAAGAGTGGAATCCCACAATACTCAGGCGTTCGGACCGATCCTATTCCTCTTGTCCGTGTGATGATTGTGCGCGATTGAAAAGTGACTTTGCCATGTTTGCCGGACGATATAAAAATCTGATCACCCACAATGCCACCAATGGAGGAGCAATTTTCAAGACAATCTTCGTCGATAGGATGAGTGGTCCAGCAGTCGCTCAGGTCCTTCAACTCAAACAAATGCGCCCTGCTACACATCGAAATTGCAATCCAGGTCACTTGATATGCATCCCTACTATCCTGGTCGGCATGCCACTCCAAGAAACAGAGATACAGAAGGATCTCGACGTTTGGATGATGACTACCTGAGGGCAGCCCTACGCAATGTTGCAAGGTGGTTAAAATCCGCTAATAAATGCTGTCAGCTATCAAGCGGGCATTTAAAGTTTTTCGATGAAGACTGCTTTTCGATATTTGGTACGTTTGTAGGGCCATATCTTGAATATGCGATCAGGCTGGTGACCATGGACCCAGCAGGATTACAATCTGCTCGAATTGATGCAGCGATGAGCCAAAAATTTAGTTAGAGATCAAGGTGAATCACCATATGAAATCGCTTAAATAACCTTAAGCTTTATTCTCCGGGTTAAATCTTCCATTTAGTGCGCTCTCTGCTATTATGTCAAACTTGCCACTACGACTAATCTCCGAGGGCATCCATTCAAACTACGTGTACCCCAAGGAGAGAGTGGATGTGAGGAAGTATTTTTTCTCCAATGGTGTCGTGGAACCGTGAAATGACCTACCTGAGGCGATTATAATGTCCCAGTCTGTGGAGTCATTGAAACATCGGCTTGACATACATATTTCGCAGCAGCACAAAGACTTTGTGACAACGTAACCTTCAAAATACCACTGCACTATGATAATCTGCATACTTTTACTTCAGTGTAACTTATTTACATTACTTCAAATTCTTATGATTTTAATATGAAAAAAGGAGTTCAAATGCGTAAGCCTGTTTCCCTTAAATTCACTGAACTGATCTGAACATTCTCAAGGCATATAAAATAGCGAAAGTTATGTCAGTTCAAATCCTCGACTTTGAAAACAAAACACATGCACAGCTCCTGCTACCAAGATAGTCAACCCTACGTAGTTTGCATTCTGCAGTTATTTTTAGCCTCAACACGGGCCTAACAAGCGAATAATAGAACTTAAAGATGAAGGAACATTGGCAAAGCACATCTCCAACTCAGAGACGGAAAAATAGATTTAAGTGAAGAGAGCATTTCCTTGACCGAAGGCAGTCACTCTGACAGCCTAACTGTCCCCATAAGAAACCAAAGAGTCGTCCCTTTTAACTAAATGCCAGATTTCTGCTTAATTAGATGTCTCTGCTCCAGAATCTGGTTATCGCCCACCACCTTGATAATAAAATGGTCACAGAGACATAGGCAACACTTTGCGTAACCGGTTCTGAAATCGCTATTCTTGGCTACGCCTTCATTCGGTGTGATCGACATTAGGGCCGTGGTGGAAGGAGCTCTATCTATGATGAGCAACCCCTTATATTTCTGCCATTGGACTATCGACAATTAACGGCGGTAGAAGAGACCTGTTGGCTACGAGTTGTTCTAAAGGATAACTACTATGAACTCGTTGGTTGTGTGTATCGCCCACCCAACGCCAGCGAGAAGTACGATTTCTGTCTCCCACAGGCATTTCACACCACAGCTGCCTTTCAGCTGAAGTACTGCTTGTCTGCAGGTGACTTCAATCTTACGGAAGTTTAATGGTTTCCACCTTACGGTCCTGCAAAATACGTTAACTTACTCGAGGCTATAGATATCGCATTTGGGACTAGCTAGTTAATTTTTCCACCCGAGGATCAAACATACTTGATCTTATTTTCTGAAGAGGTTGTCAGGCACTATCAGAACCACTTGGAGTTCTGACCACGCCATAGTTTTTCTACACTAGAAATCGAAGCTGAAGAAACTTCCAAAAATATAGTTTTATTTTCGTTGTTTACAATCAGCAAATAAAGGGGAATTACTAACAGATCATAATTCCCTACGATTGGACTGACTTCTTTTCTATGTTTGGATGTGAAGGTTTGTACTGATACAATGTACCAAAAATCTATATCCACTAATTTCTCGGCTTGTTCCCCATTAGAAAATAACAAATGTCAAGTAGGAAGTCTACGTCCCTCGAAGGGCATGCGTATGAATGCCAGTTCGCCGTTTTGGGACCGCAGTGCTGGAATTGGGTCACGATTTGTTTGGTTATTGTGTATGTAACCGTATAGGATCTTGGGATGCTCCAAAAAGTTCTGATGTGTGGTTAGCTCATAGTGCCTTTCGGAGGTGGTTTGCCCTCACGCTTACGGACAACCCGTTGTCGTTTGTATTCCTGCAAGTGTTCGACACTCCCTGTTAGTCGAAACCGCTTCCAAATCTTATTTTTTCTTTTAAAGGCGATCTGAAGTTCGCGGCTCATACAATAGACAATTGTTTGTTTTCTTGTTTTAGGGGACGATTTAGATTAATACTGCTTTTTAACTAGCGAGCTAACGTTCTCCAGCTTTCGTACACAGTTCCACTGTAATGTGGTTGTCCACGGTATTGCTGACATTTGCGTGCGCATGCTGGCAAACTCTCCCTTCCAGATGTTTGTTTGCAGTTTCCTAAGCACGTCAGACAGTGAGAACATGGAATACGCAAAAGAGTAGTACAACGTGGTCACAAGCACCATTAGTGGTAGATTTTGTAAGTCCAGCACATTATCCCTCGTATCGAGTGAACACAAGGTCTAGACAATTTAAACGTTGCCCTTTCCCTTAACGCGTGTCCCGAATGATACATTCTGAAAAAGTAATTTTTTGGCCTGCCTTCTCAAGCAAAACGATGACCGAATATATCCGTTGGACCCGAAACAATCCAAGTTTCCCAGTCGATAGTAGGAGCGATTAAGTTTCCAACGATAAAAAAACATCTTTGTACAAACAAGTTTTGGTTAGCTCCGTTAGGAGAATGACATCGCAATGGACAATCTGGTCTGGGGATGGTATGCAACTGTGAATGCCAGTGACCGGGCGTAATAAATTGTAAAAATTAAAAACTTCAACTTCTGCAGTCATGGGATGTACCTCGGAAATTGCAGTAATAGTAGAGCAAACATAAACAGCGATTCCTCCTCCGCAGCTTCTCCTGTCTCTTCTAAAGAGTTGATAACCACGGAGGGATACTTTTTGCTCTCGAATATCTTCTGAGAGCCACGTTTATGTCAGGGCAATTATATCTGGTGCTTTTTCATCAACAAACGTCTGGAGCGCACTCATTTTATTGAAAAGGCTCTGGACATTTTAGTAGATGACCTTTATTTTCCGTATTCTCAGAAAGGACCAACTCTTATGATATAAAGAGTCTGCTTCAGGAAGGACCTCTTAATCACTATGATTTTCTTGTCCCGTATTTGGAGCCATTTTTCCTCCTTTTCGGTCCTCCTCTTCAATTCGGTCCTCAACTCCATTATTTTGTGTCTTTCCGATTGATCTTTATCCGGCTGAAAAACATATCTCTATGAGTAACGGAGAGCCATTCTCCGTTCTTTAAGGCATGAGGCCTGCTCTTCATTTTAGAGAATCATTTGAAGAGGCCGGCTGACGACAGTTCATGATAAGCATTCGCTTTCCATAGATGGAAGGCTTTGTGCGCAGTAATGTATTCTCCATCTTGAAGAACGGCATTTTATTTTATTTATTTATTGACAGTTTACAGGCAAGGTCAATATATATATATATATATATATATATATATATATATAGTAGAGGGGCAAGCTGACAGTGAAAAAAACTCCTGATTTTTGTTTCAGGTGTTTTCAGGAGAAAAAACTGCAGCTTATTGATTAATTAAAGTTCTGGACAGGGAGGCGTTAACACAGGCGCCCGGTGAAGAACCTCTCCATTTAGTGTAACGGATCCGGTATTCTGCACCAGCAGGTATGTCGGCGAGCGGCTGTTCGCTGTCGACTGAGAAATAAACCGATTGAGGTCTGCAGAGCCAGTCAATATTGCCCTCAGCATGAAGACCGGCACAGGATTCAGAGTCCGTGAACGCCATCAGAACCGAAAAGAGCTTCAACAGAGTCAGCACCCAAAAGATTTTGGAAAGGTGTCCTGAATTTAGAAAACAAGTGACAGTTCACGTATAAACAAGAGATAGCTTTGCTGAATTTTTGATACTCTAGGTAGCTTATTCCAGATTGATATAGCGTTCACCGAAAAACTGTCGGTGCATCTAACGTGTGCGTGCCAAAGGAAGAAATAAAAATACATCTCAGTGACTGGTGCGCCGAGTGGTGGAGGTGCCTCAGAGATGTAAGGGGTTAAATGTGGTCTGCGTAGGCGGATCGCGATCAAGCCACAGCC
>WEDG01002539.1:0-50000 GCA_017591395.1 Schistocephalus solidus
TGTTGTGCTTGTTCAGTTACGTATTTAGCTAGATTCATGCCTACTTGTATGTACTTGTTTTGAGGAGTATGGGCATTAAGTGTGGTTATTCCACAGTGATTGATTGTCTTTCGACCAAACATTCATTTATTTCAGACTAAAGTTCGTGTTCGAATCACCTGACTCCATGTCCTGCACTTAATAATTTCAGAAATTATTTACCCGATTATTCTCTGGGTCCATATGCCAGAAAGCCGCATAGAGAACGCTGGGGGACCCGACTGAGGAGCCGAACCCCTCGTTGCTGTGTCACACAGCAGCAGAAACATCGGCGAAACACGTGTCTGGGCTTTTAGCTAGTATCTATGTCGGAAGAACGGTATTACGTCTTCGCCATATAATATTCATACTACTTGTAGCACTACTTGTTTGTAGAATGGGCATTACGTGGTTATTTCACAGTGGTTGATTGTCTTCGACCTAAATGTTCATTGAAATTTCAGATGTGACCCTAAAACGTCATGTCCGAATCACCTGACTCCATGTCCTGCACTTAATAATTTCAGAAATTATTTACCCGATAATTCTCTGGAGTCCATATACCAGAAACCACATAGAGAACGCTGGGGGACCCACTGAGGAGCCGAACCCCTCGTTGCTGTGTCACACAGCAGCAGAAACATCGGCGAAAAACACGTGTCTGTGCTTTTAGCTAGTGGCTATGTCAGGAAGTAGCGGTATAACGTCTTGGCCATATAGATTCAAACTGCGTAGTACTACTTGTTTGTAGAATGGGCATTACGTGGTTATTCCACAGTGGTTGATTGTCTTCGACCCAAATGTTTCATTGAGGGAAATTTCGGATTTGACCCTAAAAAGTCATGTCCGAATCACCTGACTCCATGTCCTGCACAATAATTTCAGAAAATTATTTAGCCCGATAATTCTCTGGAGTCCATATACCAGAAACCGCATGGAGAACGCTGGGGACTCCACTGAGGAGCCGAACCCCTCGTTGCTGTGTCACACAGCAGCAGAAACATCGGCGAAACACGTGTCTGTGCTTTTAGCTAGTATCTATGTCGGAAGTACGGTATAACGTCTTGGCCATATAAGATTCAAACTTCTTGTAGTACTACTTGTTTGTAGAATGGGCATTACGTGGTTATTCCACAGTGGTTGATTGTCTTCGACCCAAATGTTCATTGAAATTTCGGATGTGACCCTAAAAAGTCATGTCCGAATCACCTGACTCCATGTCCTACACCTAGTTATTTCAGAAATTATTTACCCGATTATTATCTGAAGTCCATATACCAGAACCGCATAGAGAACGCTGGGGCCCCACTGAGGAGCCGAACCCCTCGTTGCTGTGTCACACAGCAGCAGAAACATCGGCGAAACACGTGTCTGTGCTTTTAGCTAGTATCTATGTCGGAAGTACGGTATAACGTCTTTGCCATATAAGATTCATACTACTTGTAGTACTACTTGTTTTTAGAATGGGCATTACGTGGTTATTCCACAGTGGTTGATTGTCTTCGACCCAAATGTTCATTGAAATTTCAGATGTGACCCTAAAAAGTCATGTTCGAATCACCTGACTCCATGTCCTGCACTTAATAATTTCAGAAATTATTTACCCGATTATTCTCTGGAGTCTATATACCAGAAACCGCATAGAGAACGCTGAGGGGACCCACTGAGGAGCCGAACCCCTCGTTGCTGTGTCACACAGCAGCAGAAACATCGGCGAAACACGTGTCTGGGCTTTTAGCTAGTATCTATGTCGGAAGTACGGTATAACGTCTTGGCCATATAAGATTCAAACTTCTTGTAGTACTACATGTTTGTAGAATGGGCATTACGTGGTTATTCCACAGTGGTTGATTGTCTTCGACCCAAATGTTCATTGAAATTTCGGATGTGACCCTAAAAGTCATGTCCGAATCACCTGACTCCATGTCCTACACTTAATAATTTCAGAAATTATTTACCCGATTATTCTCTGAAGTCCATATAACAGAAACCGCATAGAGAACGCTGTGGGACCCACTGAGGAGCCGAACCCCTCGTTGCTGTGTCCCACAGCAGCAGAAACATCGGCGAAACACGTGTCTTGGCTTTGAGCTAGTATCTATGTCGGAAGTACGGTATAACGTCTTAAACATATAAGATTCATACTACTTGTAATATTACTTGTTTGAAGAATGGGCATTAAGTGGTTATTCCACAGTGATTGATTGTCTTCGACCCAAACATTCATTGAAATTTCGGATGTGACCCTAAAAATTCATGTTCGAATCACCTGACTCCATGTCCTGCACTTAATTATTTCAGAAATTATTTACCCGATTCATCTCTGAAGTCCATATACCAGAAACCGCATAGAGAACGCTGGGGGACCCACTGAGGAGCCGAACTTCTCGTTGCTGTGTCACACAGCAGCAGAAACATCGGCGAAACACGTGTCTGGGCTTTTAGCTAGTATCTATGTCGGAAGTACGGTATAAAGTCTTTCCATATAAGATTCATACTACTTGTAGTACTACTTGTTTGTAGAATGGGCATTACGTGGTTATTCCATAGTGTTTGATTGTCTTCGACCCAAATGCTCATTGAAATTTCGGATGTGACCCTAAAAGGTTATGTCCGAATCACCTGACCCCATGTCCTGCACTTAATAATTTCAGAAATTATTTACCCGATTATTCTCTGGAGTCCATATACCAGAAACCGCATAGAGAACGCTGGGGGACCCACTGAGGAGCCGAACCCCTCGTTGCTGTGTCACACAGCAGCAGAAACATCGGCGAAACACGTGTCTGGGCTTTTAGCTAGTATCTATGTCGGAAGTACGGTATAACGTCTTTGCCATATAAGATTCATACTACTTGTAGTACTACTTGTTTGTAGAATGGGCATTACGTGGTTATTCCACAGTGGTTGATTGTCTTCGACCCAAATGTTCATTTGAAATTTCGGGATCTGACCCTAAAAAGTCATGTCCGAATCACCTGACTCCATGTCCTGCACTTAATAATTTCAGAAATTATTTACCCGATTATTCTCTGGAGTCCATATACAAGAAACCGCATAGAGAACGCTGGGGGACCCACTGAGGAGCCGAACCCCTCGTTGCTGTGTCACACAGCAGCAGAAACATCGGCGAAACACGTGTCTGGGCTTTTAGCTAGTATCTATGTCGGAATTACGGTATAACGTTTTTGCTATATAAGATTCATACTACTTGTGGTACTACTTGTTTGTAGAATGGGCATTACGTGGTTATTCCACAGTGGTTGATTGTCTTCGACCCAAATGTTCATTGAAATTTCGGATCTGACCCTAAAAAGTCATGTCTGAATCACCTGACTCCATGTCCTGCACTTAATAATTTCAGAAATTATTTACCCGATTATTCTCTGGAGTCCATATACCAGAAACCGCATAGAGAACGCTGGGGGACCCACTGAGGAGCCGAACCCCTCGTTGCTGTGTCACACAGCAGCAGAAACATCGGCGAAACACGTGTCTGGGCTTTTTAGCTAGTATCTATGTCGGAATTACGGTATAACGTCTTTGCCATATAAGATTCATACTACTTGTAGTACTACTTGTTTGTAGAATGGGCATTACGTGGTTATTCCACAGTGGTTGATTGTCTTCGACCCAAATGTTCATTGAAATTTCGGATCTGACCCTAAAAAGTCATGTCTCGAATCACCTGACTCCATGTCCTGCACTTAATAATTTCAGAAATTATTTACCCGATTATTCTCTGGAGTCCATATACCAGAAACCGCATAGAGAACGCTGGGGGACCCACTGAGGAGCCGAACCCCTCGTTGCTGTGTCACACAGCAGCAGAAACATCGGCGAAACACGTGTCTGGGCTTTTAGCTAGTATCTATGTCGGAATTACGGTATAACGTCTTTTGCCATATAAGATTCATACTACTTGTAGTACTACTTGTTTGTAGAATGGGCATTACGTGGTTATTCCACAGTGGTTGATTGTCTTCGACCCAAATGTTCATTGAAATTTCGGATCTGACCCTAAAAAGTCATGTCTGAATCACCTGACTCCATGTCCTGCACTTAATAATTTCAGAAATTATTTACCCGATTATTCTCTGGAGTCCATATACCAGAAACCGCATAGAGAACGCTGGGGGACCCACTGAGGAGCCGAACCCCTCGTTGCTGCGTCACGCAGCAGCAGAAACATCGGCGAAACACGTGTCTGGGCTTTTAGCTAGTACCTATGTCGGAAGTACGGTATAATATGTGTGCCATATATATATATATATATATATATATATATATATATATATAACTATAAGGTGGAACCGCCAAAAACAAGGGAGACCGGAATGACCATTTCTGGCTTATAAACCGTCATCAGCCAGTCATACCCAACCCCGGGGATCCAGACGCGGCACACATCACAACATTGACAATTGTAGAGGACTGACACTTTAGTTGTAATTGTAGACAAAAACGTTGCCATCTCTCACATAATAGCTGTGCGCTCATCAAACGCTTCCATCTACAATTCTCGGTCTTCATAGCCGGAAGGCGATGTCCATCAGGTTCATCATCGTTGCGTGACTACAAGGGTCAGACAGAATACCGTCAGTGACCGATCTCATGAAACATTAACCCAAATTCTGAAATGCATTTTCGATTGGGAAACATTACTGAAGTGAAGTTGTGATATCGATCATCGTGCGGCACAATTCCAGGAAATTTTAGATACGCCAAGATTCTGGCTTTTAAAAGCATGGTTTTTTCGGCCTCCCGCAAAAACCACACCCTTAAACAATGAATATTTAAGTAGTATGTATTGTTATATAGATTTTAGTCACCCTTATAAATTCAAATAAATCTTATAGACAGCCTGGCAAAATTATTCTTTCTCGTACTCATTTGTCTGCTTATCACATATCAGTGTGACCAACTCCACAAAAGCAGTCACGACTCTCGGAGAAATCCTGTACCCACGGTTCAAAATGCAACAAACTCTGAAACTGCAAGACCGCATCCCAGCATGTTGGGATGGATAGGTCACCATTTCGGCGCATGAAGCTTTAATTTTAGCCCAGCAGACGGGGCAGCTGTGAGAGGTGAATCCGCGCATACTGCTCCAGCTATACCGTTTACACAACACCTACGTCCTGAGCCAGTCCCACATGCTCGACATCTGCCTAGACAACCCACTTCTGAGAATTGCATCCAACGCGGAAACGACTCACTTCTACCGGTTCCCACGCACCCTCACTGACAATTCGTTCGTCACAATCGATGGGTACCGCCACTGTGAAGACGAGGGCACGATCGCGACTCGCGTTTGAATTGGTCCATAGTGGGACGGGCTGTTGCAACACCTACTTCACACCCGGCCTGGTTTTGTTTGCCGTAATAAATCTGGCGCCTAACCTCCAAACTTTCCCTGGTTGAACGAGGGCCTCGGGGTGCCTGAGTTCGAGAAAGGTCCCATTAGGAAAATGTCCTAACTGTCTGAACCGGAACCCAGCTATTTTATCGGTTGTTAATATTCCGAACCGACTGTTAGTTTGTTGTGGTGGATTCGAAGCATGCTTATCTGTTGATGCATTGAGCTCACTCCCAAAATGAATTGGGACTTGTTTGGATGCGACAAATGACGCAGCGTAAAGTGATAAACGCCCAGGTGGCCCTTTTCGGGTCTAATGCCCAGACAAGCGTATCAAATGCAACCCACGTCCCCTTTCAAGGAGAAATGACAGAATGAAATAAAAATTGAAGAGAGAAAAGCATTTTACTGTTAAACAGGCAATAAGATAGGGATAGGCACCGCAGTTCCATATCGGGGCTGAGCTCTATGCAGTCGGGTGCACTGGAGAAGGTTGGTGAAGATGTTTGGGACGCAGTCCTGGGGTAGAGAGGAGGTGATCTCTGAAAGCACTGACTCCTGGTGGGCCTCATCCGTCTCCTCCTCCTTCGCCGCCACCTCCGGCTCCGAGGGTGATGGTCGCAGCCGCAACTCCACAAAGTTCTCATACAGCGGAAGAGGTACTGTACACTGTTTCAACAACAGACTCTCCTGCAAACGAATGCAACCATGGCGAATGCGACGCACCTTGGAGAGGAGGCTGGCAGACCGAAGGTAGGCGCCAATGTTGGCCACCAAATCCACAAAGAACTGTTCATTCTCGTGAATTACTTGTATCTCTGCCGGTAAAAATGCAGAAGACAAATAAAACGAGCCGTCAACCGCTCGAACAACAGCACTGTGAGGAGAAACTTTTATTAAAACACAGAGGGGTGAATGACATAAAAGACCCTGGATAAATAAATAAACAAAACGTGAGAAGCTGTTGGAATTAAAACGGATTACAGTCACTGAACTCAAGGAGGCCTCCTCCTGCCCCACTCTATGTAGGCGAGTGAAGCATCTACCCGTCTAGGTAAAACACTGATTGTTCCGGAAAGAGGTTTTAAAGCAGAGACCAAACATAAACGATACGCAAAATGAGTAGTTTGAGACGAGAGCTATAAAACTTGCAGCTTTTCGGGGAGGAAGCAGTAGTGACTGGCAGTTGAATACGCTCTTAACGATAGCAGACTTATAAGCAATCTACCTCACTCCCTCATCCCAGACCTACCTTGTTACAGTGACCGGACAAAACGCCTGGAGATAGGTGCGGAAGTAGCGGCTGGAAAAAGGAGACAATCTGTTTATGTGTGGCACATGAGAGTTTTTACCACCGCCTCACAGAAAGTTCTCAGTACCGGTGACTTGCGCGTGAATTAGTTCATAGTTATAGTAAACCTGCGCAGCATCAACCGCAGTCTCTCCTCCCTTACCTACCTGGGCCCCGTGACAATATAGAATCAGGATGATCGGAGGTGGGAGTTGGCACCGTGACTGACAAAGCTAACCAGTCCGTAAAGGCGTGCCACACACAATAGTTCGACTGTCGTAGTCTGACAATGTCCACCGTATGCTCTATGGAAGGGTGGAGCAGGGACGGTGACTTGCGCGTGAATTAGTTTTAAGTGATAGTAGCCTTGCGCTGCAGCTAACGCACGCCCTCCTCCTCCCCCAACTGAGCCCGGTGTCAAGACAGAGTCAAGAAGACCGGAGGTGGCCGGCGCGGCCGGATCCCCTAAGTCCTAGCCGCCCCTAGGCGTGCCACCACACCTCCCATGTTCGGTATTTGTTAGCGGAGCGCAACCCGAATAACGCATACCGTGCCATGATGTGGCCTCCGTGTTGGTCCAACGCATCTACCACGTGGCCCGTTTAGGGGGCCCGGCAGTTCGACCGTCGATTTCGACGATGTCCACCGTATGCTCCATGGGAAGGGTGGAGCAGGGACGGTGACTTGCGCGTGAATTAGTTTTAAGTGATAGTAGCCTTGCGCTGCAGCTACCGCACTCTCTCCTCCTCCCCACCTGAGCCCGGTGTCAAGACAGAGTCAAGAAGACCGGAGATGGGAGAGGGCGCAGGTGGCTGGCGCGGCTGGGTCCCCAAAGCCCTAGCCGCCCCTAGTCGTGCCGCCACACCTCCATGTTCGGCATTTGTTAGCGGAGCGCAACCCGAATAACGCCTGCCGTGCCCTGATGTGGCCTCCGTGTTGGCCAACGCATCTACCACGTGGCCCGTTTAGGGGGCCCACACACACACACACACGACAGTTCGACCGTCAATTTCGACGAGGTCCTCCGTATGCTCCACACCAGGTGGTGCAGGGACGGTGACTTGCGCGTGAATTAGTTTTAAGTGATAGTAGCCTTGCGCTGCAGCTACCGCACTCTCTCCTCCTCCCCACCTGAGCCCGGTGTCAAGACAGAGTCAAGAAGACCGGAGATGGGAGAGGGCGCAGGTGGCTGGCGCGGCCGGAGCCGCCCTGGGCGTGCCACCACACCTGGCTCGGATCCCACGGAGTGGGAGTGCCATAAAGGCCACATTAAGAAGGAGCCATTGCAACCTGACTCTCAGTCCGCCAGTCAGCCACTCCACACAAAACACACATTGGGCTGACCACGCGGTCCGAGTTATCCCGTCAGTTGGCAACCTTCCAAGCCACGGCTTTTAGCGCACCGTGATAGTTTCAAGCGCGTCAGATTGTTTATAGTGAGGAATATGCGCTGAGCTGTCGACCTCACTCTCTCCCCCACCCCACAGTCAGACTACTGTCCGAGCCGGTCAGTTGCCTGATGTGGGAGTAAGCATTAACTGACGGATCGGCGTACCCGTCTTCGCGCGCCACAGCACGACCTGGCCCCCATAACGCACACACCAGGATTCACAAACTCAGGGGATATGGAGCAGCCATCGCCGTCTGACTCCCAGTCCACTGGTCAGCCACTCGACACACACAGCACATACACTGAGCCGACGGCGTGGTCTGGTGGAAGCGTCAGATTGGCAGACTTCCCAGCCACGGTTTCTAGGAAACCGTGATATACTCTGGTAAATGGTGATTGTGAGGGTGTAGTCGATGTATTGGTGTAGGTAGTGTGTGCTGATGTAGCTTAGCCTCCGGTGGTTTACCGGAGGTTGTCGTGGAGGTGCATGTGTCCTAATAGGCCCATGCGGTGTGTAAATGTGCGGGAGCAAGGAGGTCAGTGAAGGCGGGCGCGTCGACTATATGTCGGAGCCCCAGGCACTGGTTCACCAGCCTCCGTGCGATGGATTCGCAGGTGACCGACCAGGCCGATGCGTGAGTTGAAGTTGCGGGCGCAGTGTGGGCAGGAGAAATCGGTAGAGGCTGGGGCGATGTCATTCATGGTAGTGGGGGTGGCAGGGGCGCTAAGAATGGCAGGAGCGGAGGGTGTGAATGGTGTATCGGTGTTGTCGGCATTGTGGTGAATTCCGCTGTCATGGATGCGCATGTGACCGAATAGGCCCATGCGATGAGTGAATGCGCGAGTACAGTGAGGGCAGTGGAGGCGACGATCTCTGCTGTGTGATGGTGTTCCAGGCACTGGCTCACCGGTCTCTGTACGATGTATTCGCAAGTGACCGACCAGGCCGATGCGTGAGGTGAATGTGCGGTCGCATTGAGTACAGCTTAGGAGAGATTCCCCATCGCTGATGGTGGTTGTGGTGGTAGTAGTGAAGGCGAAGGCAATGGTGGTTGCGGTGGTGGGGGTAACAGGCGATGAGTAGATGGATGTGGTCTCTATGATGGTGGGAGTAATGGAATTGATGTCAGGAGTGAGGGTGGGGGAGTCAGAATGAGGGTTGGCAGAATTTGACGTAGAAATTGGAATTGTGGGATTGTTGGTGCATTGCGTCCGAAGATGTCCGACCAGGCCGATTCGCGCGCGGAAGATGCGTTGACAGCGCGGGCATGTTGGCAGGGCCTGGGCATTGGCGGTGTTGGTGCGGGGCGCTGGTGACTTTCGTGCCGCTCTTTTGGCCTTGGCGGCGGCGATCCGGTTGGCCTCGTAGATTGCTGAACCAGTCTTCACTGATCTTCTCCATGCCGGTCTATCCTGGGCGAGGTCTTCCCAGGTCGCCGAGTTGATTTGCAGTTGCTTCAGCGATTTCTTCAAAGTGTCCTTGTAGCGTCGTTTTTGACCTCCCTGCCGGCGAGAACCCGTAGCGACATCTCCGTAGAAAAGTCGTTTGGGTAGTCGCTCGTCGTCCATTCTTACCAAGTGGCCGCTCCATCGCAGTTGCACTTGCCTCAGCATGGCATGGATGCTGAGGATTCCGGTCCGCTCCAGGACTTCCGTGTCCGGTATCCTGTCTTGCCATCTCAGCTTCAGTATTCTGCGGAGGCAGCTGAGATGAAAGTGATTCAGCTTCCTGGCTTGGTTCGAGTAGACGGTCCAGGTTTCCGCTCCGTAAAGGAGTGTCGACAAGACGACGGCCTTGTACATCTTCAGTTTGGTGTTCAGGTGAATACCGTGGCGATTCCACACGGAGGCCTGCAGCCGGCCGAAGGCCTGACTAGCTTTGGAGATCCGTTGGGCAACCTCGTCATCGATTCTCGTGTTGCGCGAAATCGTGCTTCCTAGATAAGCGAAGGTTTCCACGTTTTTGAGTTGAGCACCGTTGACATTGATTCGAGGAGCATTGTATTCCGCGCTGGGTGGCGGCTGGTGCATGACAACCGTTTTGGCTGTACTGATTGTTAATCCAAAATCGGCGCAGCCTTCGGCGAAGAGGTCCATGCTCCTTTGCATGTCCTCCTCCGTCACGGTGTTAAGGGCGCAGTCGTCCGCGAAGAGCAAGTCATGGACTGTAGTCGTAGACACGCGCGTTGGAGCCTGCATACGCCGACTGTTGAGAAGGCGCCCGTCAGTTCTGTAGGCGATGCGGATACCAGGCTGCTCATCACGGTAGGCGTCCATCAGCATAGCCGAGAACATGAGACTGAAGAGGGTGGGGGCCAGTACGCAGCCCTGCTTCACTCCGTTGGTCACTGCGAATGCTTCGGATACCGTCCCGTTGTCAGTGACGCGCGCCGTCATCCCGTCATGAAGCTGACGCACCATGTGCGTGAACCGCTCAGGACAACCAAATTTCTGCATGACTTTCCACAGTCCGTCACGATTCACCGTGTCAAAGGCTTTCGTTAGATCCACGAAGGTAGTGTATAGGTGAGTTCGCATCTCCTGACACTTCTCTTGTAGCTGGCGGGCGGCGAAGATCATATCGGTTGTTCCGCGGTGTCGGCGGAAGCCACATTGGCTTTCCGGGAGCAGGCCCTGCTCTAGATGACCGTTAAGACGATTGAGAAGGATACGGGCGAAGATCTTCCCGGCGATGTTGAGCAACGAGATGCCTCTGTGATTATCACAGAGTTGCCGGTTCCCCTTCCGTTTGTAGAGATGGACGATGGTCGCGTCTTTGAAATCCTGAGGAACTTGTCCTTGGCGCCACATCTCCTGGAAGAGTGTTGTGAGTTCTGCCATCAGCCGGGGCCCACCGTGCTTGTAGACTTCCGGTGGGATTGCGTCGGATCCCGGTGCTTTACCGCTGGAAATCTGCTGCACGGCCCGGATGGTTTCTGGTAGGGAAGGCGGCAGATCCAGGTCATTGTTCGTGTCCACTTGAGGGAGCCGGTCAATGGCAGCATCGGAGATGGCTGATGAGCAATTAAGGACACTTCTGAAGTGCTCGGCCCAGCGCTTCAGAATTTGCGATTTCTCTGTCAGCAGTGTTGTGCCGTCAGAGCTGAGCAGCGGTGCGGACCCCTTGATACACGGGCCGTAGATGGCCTTGATGGCTTTGAAAAAGTTTTTCATTTCATTGCGGTCCGCATACCCTGGATTTCCTCAGCCTTTCGGATCATCCAGGCATCCTGCATCTCCCGCAGCCGTTGTTGTACAAGGCGCCGGCATCTGAAAAAGGCTGCTTTGGTGGCGTCAGTCCGAAGGTCCATGTAGGCTTTGTGTAGTCTATTCTTCTCCGCGAGTAAGTTGCTGATGTCGGCGTCATTGTCGTCAAACCAGTCCTGGTGTCGACGGTGTGCGCGTCCGAGTACATCGAGGGCGGTGGACTGGATGACATTTCGCAGTTGACACCATCGTGTCTCCACGGTATCGTTATCATCTGGAGCATGCAGGTCCTCCAGTTTCTCGGTTATTTGGTTGCTGAAATCAAAACAGTGAGCAGGCAAATTTAATAAAAGAGTATTTAACTTACATGGCGGCCTCTTACCTTGGGGCCTTCGTCGGGGTTGCAGTCGGAGCCTCATCTGGGAGATGACGAGGCGGTGATCTGTCCAACCATCGGCATCGCGGATCGCCTTGGTTACCAGCACGTCCTGTCGATCTCGCCTCCGGACGAGAACATAGTCCAGCAGATGCCAGCGCCGCGACCGAGGGTGCATCCACGTGGCCTTCTCCCGCGTCGGAAGGCGGAAGAAGGTGTTGGACAGCAGGAGACGGTGTTCCGCACACGTGCGCAGAAGAAGGAGGCCGTTAGCGTTGCAGCTACCCGAGACCGTGGGGACCCAGCACTCCCTGCCAGGCAGCGTGGTCCGTCCCGACGCGGGCATTGAAGTCACCAAGGACAATTAACTTGTCCTCTTTCGGCACAGTCGCCAGCAAGGCGTGCAGGTCCTCGTAGAATTTGGTCCTTCGCCGCATCAGAGCTCGTCATTGGGGGAGCGTAGGCGCTGATGATGGTGGCGAACTGGTCTCCCCGAAGAGGCAGGCGGAGGCTCATCAGGCGATCATTGATACCCTGCGGCAGACAGGGCAGACGTCCCACGATGTCGTTACGGATGGCAAAGGCAACACCAGCGTCGCGTCGCTCTGCCTTTGGCCGGCCGCTCCAGAAGAAGGTGTAGCTGGCCCCCACCTCCTCCAGCTGACCCTGCTCAGAGAATCGGGTCTCGCTGAGAGCAGCAATGTCCACCTTGTAGCGCGCCAGTTCCCGAGCGACTAGCGCCGTCCTCCGTTCCGGCCGGTTGCTCCTAGGATTGTCTAAAAGGGAACGAACATTCCAGGCTGCTAGTGTGAGTGGACTCACCCGAGCAGCCTGGAGAGTATGGCGAGGGGGATGAGGGACGGGGGGTATTGTTGTTTGTTTGAGTTTTACGACCGCGTAGTTTGCGATCTGCGAGCCGCGGCCGGCTGCAGAAGACGTGAGAACCAGCATTTTTTAGGGCACATTTTCTAGCCCCTTCCTCCGCGAGGAGGCAAGCAGTGCTATCCCTAAATAGGGCTGCTCGGACATCCCAGACGGCTGCCGAACTCCACTATGGGTCACGGTTTTGGTTTAGTGGAAGAACGACCCGAGTTAGTCTGGGCCGCCTACGGGGTTGCTGTCGCCCCCACCGTAGGACTTTTTGAGAGGGGGGAGAGATGGGAAGTTCGGGAGTCAGACATACCGGGTGTGGAGGCACACACAACACCGGAGACCCTCACCTGGTTTAGCCCGCCGGTCGTGACGGTTGCCCGGGGTGTGGCCGCTGGGAAGAACCCAACTTCGAGGAGCCACAGGTGAGAGTTGGGTACCAGTTAGAGGCGGCCACAGGAGCATTCACCACCTGTACGAGACAAATGGAGCGACCAAATGCAAGCTGTGTGGTGCTGCCCCTAACTAGTACCCCTACACCCCACACACACACACACACACACACACACGACAGTTCGACCGTCGTAGTCCGACGATGTCCACCGTATGCTCCATGGGAAAGTGGAGCAGGGACGGTGACTTGCGCGTGATTTAGTTTAAAGTGATAGTAGACTTGCGCTGCATCTACCGCACTCTCTCCTCCTCCCCCACCTGAGCCCGGTGTCAAGACAGAGTCAAGAAGACCGGAGGCGGGAGAGGACGCAGGTGGCTGGCGCGGCTGGGTCCCCTAAGTCCTAGCCGCCCCTAGGCGTGCCACCACACCTCCATGTTCGGCATTTGTTATGGGAGCGCAACCCGAATAACGCATGCCGTGCCCTAATGTGGCCCCCGTGTTGGTCCAACGCATCTACCACGTGGCCCGTTTAGGGGCACACACACACACACACACACGACAGTTCGACCGTCGATTTCGACGAGGTCCACCGTATGCTCCACACCAGGTGGTGCAGGGACGGTGACTTGCGCGTGAATTAGTTTTAAGTGATAGTAGCCTTGCGCTGCAGCTACCGCACTCTCTCCTCCTCGCCCACCTGAGCCCGGTGTCAAGACAGAGTCAAGAAGACCGGAGATGGGAGAGGGCGCAGGTGGCTGGCGCGGCCGGAGCCGCCCTGGGCGTGCCACCACACCTGGCTCGGATCCCACGGTGTGGGAGTGCCATAAAGGCCACATTAAGAAGGAGCCATTGCAACCTGACTCTCAGTCCGCCAGTCAGCCACTCCACACAAAACACACATTGGGCTGACCACGCGGTCCGAGTTATCCCGTCAGTTGGCAACCTTCCAAGCCACGGCTTTTAGCGCACCGTGATAGTTTCAAGCGCGTCAGATTGTTTATAGTGAGGAATATGCACTGAGCTGTCGACCTCACTCTCTCCCCACCCCACAGTCAGACTACTGTCCGAGCCGGTCAGTTGCCTGATGTGGGAGTGGGCGCATTAACTGACGGATCGGCGTACCCGTCTTCGCGCGCCACAGCACGACCTGGCCCCCATAACGCACACACCAGGATTCACAAACTCAGGGGATATGGAGCAGCCATCGCCGTCTGACTCCCAGTCCACTGGTCAGCCACTCGACACACACAGCACATACACTGAGCCGACGGCGTGGTCTGGTGGAAGCGTCAGATTGGCAGACTTCCCAGCCACGGTTTCTAGGAAACCGTGATATACTCTGGTAAATGGTGATTGTGAGGGTGTAGTCGATGTATTGGTGTAGGTAGTGTGTGCTGATGTAGCTTAGCCTCCGGTGGTTTACCGGAGGTTGTCGTGGAGGTGCATGTGTCCTAAGAGGCCCATGCGGTGTGTAAATGTGCGGGAGCAAGGAGGTCAGTGAAGGCGGGCGCGTCGACTATATGTCGGAGCCCCAGGCACTGGTTCACCAGCCTCCGTGCGATGGATTCGCAGGTGACCGGCCAGGCCGATGCGTGAGTTGAAGTTGCGGGCGCAGTGTGGGCAGGAGAAATCGGTAGAGGCTGGGGCGATGTCATTCATGGTAGTGGGGGTGGCAGGGGCGCTAAGAATGGCAGGAGCGGAGGGTGTGAATGGTGTATCGGTGTTGTCGGCATTGTGGTGAATTCCGCTGTCATGGATGCGCATGTGACCGAATAGGCCCATGCGATGAGTGAATGCGCGAGTACAGTGAGGGCAGTGGAGGCGACGATCTCTGCTGTGTGATGGTGTTCCAGGCACTGGCTCACCGGTCTCTGTACGATGTATTCGCAAGTGACCGACCAGGCCGATGCGTGAGGTGAATGTGCGGTCGCATTGAGTACAGCTTAGGAGAGATTCCCCATCGCTGATGGTGGTTGTGGTGGTAGTAGTGAAGGCGAAGGCAATGGTGGTTGCGGTGGTGGGGGTAACAGGCGATGAGTAGATGGATGTGGTCTCTATGATGGTGGGAGTAATGGAATTGATGTCAGGAGTGAGGGTGGGGGAGTCAGAATGAGGGTTGGCAGAATTTGACGTAGAAATTGGAATTGTGGGATTGTTGGTGCATTGCGTCCGAAGATGTCCGACCAGGCCGATTCGCGCGCGGAAGATGCGTTGACAGCGCGGGCATGTTGGCAGGGCCTGGGCATTGGCGGTGTTGGTGCGGGGCGCTGGTGACTTTCGTGCCGCTCTTTTGGCCTTGGCGGCGGCGATCCGGTTGGCCTCGTAGATTGCTGAACCAGTCTTCACTGATCTTCTCCATGCCGGTCTATCCTGGGCGAGGTCTTCCCAGGTCGCCGAGTTGATTTGCAGTTGCTTCAGCGATTTCTTCAAAGTGTCCTTGTAGCGTCGTTTTTGACCCCCCTGCCGACGAGAACCCGTAGCGACATCTCCGTAGAAAAGTCGTTTGGGTAGTCGCTCGTCGTCCATTCTTACCAAGTGGCCGCTCCATCGCAGCTGCACTTGCCTCAGCATGGCATGGATGCTGAGGATTCCGGTCCGCTCCAGGACTTCCGTGTCCGGTATCCTGTCTTGCCATCTCAGCTTCAGTATTCTGCGGAGGCAGCTGAGATGAAAGTGATTCAGCTTCCTGGCTTGGTTCGAGTAGACGGTCCAGGTTTCCGCTCCGTAAAGGAGTGTCGACAAGACGACGGCCTTGTACATCTTCAGTTTGGTGTTCAGGTGAATACCGTGGCGATTCCACACGGAGGCCTGCAGCCGGCCGAAGGCCTGACTAGCTTTGGAAATCCGTTGGGCAACCTCGTCATCGATTCTCGTGTTGCGCGAAATCGTGCTTCCTAGATAAGCGAAGGTCTCCACGTTTTTGAGTTGAGCACCGTTGACATTGATTCGAGGAGCATTGTATTCCGCGCTGGGTGGCGGCTGGTGCATGACAACCGTTTTGGCTGTACTGATTGTTAATCCAAAATCGGCGCAGCCTTCGGCGAAGAGGTCCATGCTCCTTTGCATGTCCTCCTCCGTCACGGTGTTAAGGGCGCAGTCGTCCGCGAAGAGCAAGTCATGGACTGTAGTCGTAGACACGCGCGTTGGAGCCTGCATACGCCGACTGTTGAGAAGGCGCCCGTCAGTTCTGTAGGCGATGCGAATACCAGGCTGCTCATCACGGTAGGCGTCCATCAGCATAGCCGAGAACATGAGACTGAAGAGGGTGGGGGCCAGTACGCAGCCCTGCTTTACTCCGTTGGTCACTGCGAATGCTTCGGATACCGTCCCGTTGTCAGTGACGCGCGCCGTCATCCCGTCATGAAGCTGACGCACCATGTGCGTGAACCGCTCAGGACAACCAAATTTCTGCATGACTTTCCACAGTCCGTCACGATTCACCGTGTCAAAGGCTTTCGTTAGATCCACGAAGGTAGTGTAAAGGTGAGTTCGCATCTCCTGACACTTCTCTTGTAGCTGGCGGGCGGCGAAGATCATATCGGTTGTCCCGCGGTGTCGGCGGAAGCCACATTGGCTTTCCGGGAGCAGGCCCTGCTCTAGATGACCGTTAAGACGATTGAGAAGGATACGGGCGAAGATCTTCCCGGCGATGTTGAGCAACGAGATGCCTCTGTGATTATCACAGAGTTGCCGGTTCCCCCTTCCGTTTGTAGAGATGGACGATGGTCGCGTCTTTGAAATCCTGAGGAACTTGTCCTTGGCGCCACATCTCCTGGAAGAGTGTTGTGAGTTCTGCCATCAGCCGGGGCCCACCGTGCTTGTAGACTTCCGGTGGGATTGCGTCGGATCCCGGTGCTTTACCGCTGGAAATCTGCTGCACGGCCCGGATGGTTTCTGGTAGGGAAGGCGGCAGATCCAGGTCATTGTTCGTGTCCACTTGAGGGAGCCGGTCAATGGCAGCATCGGAGATGGCTGATGAGCAATTAAGGACACTTCTGAAGTGCTCGGCCCAGCGCTTCAGAATTTGCGATTTCTCTGTCAGCAGTGTTGTCCCATCAGAGCTGAGCAGCGGTGCGGACCCCTTGATACACGGGCCGTAGATGGCCTTGATGGCTTTGAAAAAGTTTTTCATTTCATTGCGGTCCGCATACCCTGGATTTCCTCAGCCTTTCGGATCATCCAGGCATCCTGCATCTCCCGCAGCCGTTGTTGTACAAGGCGCCGGCATCTGAAAAAGGCTGCTTTGGTGGCGTCAGTCCGAAGGTCCATGTAGGCTTTGTGTAGTCTATTCTTCTCCGCGAGTAAGTTGCTGATGTCGGCGTCATTGTCGTCAAACCAGTCCTGGTGTCGACGGTGTGCGCGTCCGAGTACATCGAGGGCGGTGGACTGGATGACATTTCGCAGTTGACACCATCGTGTCTCCACGGTATCGTTATCATCTGGAGCATGCAGGTCCTCCAGTTTCTCGGTTATTTGGTTGCTGAAATCAAAACAGTGAGCAGGCAAATTTAATAAAAGAGTATTTAACTTACATGGCGGCCTCTTACCTTGGGGCCTTCGTCGGGGTTGCAGTCGGAGCCTCATCTGGGAGATGACGAGGCGGTGATCTGTCCAACCATCGGCATCGCGGATCGCCTTGGTTACCAGCACGTCCTGTCGATCTCGCCTCCGGACGAGAACATAGTCCAGCAGATGCCAGCGCCGCGACCGAGGGTGCATCCACGTGGCCTTCTCCCGCGTCGGAAGGCGGAAGAAGGTGTTGGACAGCAGGAGACGGTGTTCCGCACACGTGCGCAGAAGAAGGAGGCCGTTAGCGTTGCAGCTACCGAGACCGTGGGGACCCAGCACTCCCTGCCAGGCAGCGTGGTCCGTCCCGACGCGGGCATTGAAGTCACCAAGGACAATTAACTTGTCCTCTTTCGGCACAGTCGCCAGCAAGGCGTGCAGGTCCTCGTAGAATTTGTCCTTCGCCGCATCAGAGCTCGTCATTGGGGGAGCGTAGGCGCTGATGATGGTGGCGAACTGGTCTCCCCGAAGAGGCAGGCGGAGGCTCATCAGGCGATCATTGATACCCTGCGGCAGACAGGGCAGACGTCCCACGATGTCGTTACGGATGGCAAAGGCAACACCAGCGTCGCGTCGCTCTGCCTTTGGCCGGCCGCTCCAGAAGAAAGTGTAGCCGGCCCCCACCTCCTCCAGCTGACCCTGCTCAGAGAATCGGGTCTCGCTGAGAGCAGCAATGTCCACCTTGTAGCGCGCCAGTTCCCGAGCGACTAGCGCCGTCCGCCGTTCCGGCCGGTTGCTCCTAGGATTGTCTAAAAGGGAACGAACATTCCAGGCTGCTAGTGTGAGTGGACTCACCCGAGCAGCCTGGAGAGTATGGCGAGGGGGATGAGGACGGGGGGTATTGTTGTTTGTTTGAGTTTTACGACCGCGTAGTTTGCGATCTGCGAGCCGCGGCCGGCTGCAGAAGACGTGAGAACCAGCATTTTTTTAGGGCACATTTTCTAGCCCCTTCCTCCGCGAGGAGGCAAGCAGTGCTATCCCTAAATAGGGCTGCTCGGACATCCCAGACGGCTGCCGAACTCCACTATGGGTCACGGTTTTGGTTTGGTGGAAGAACGACCCGAGTTAGTCTGGGCCGCCTACGGGGTTGCTGTCGCCCCCACCGTAGGACTTTTTGAGAGGGGGAGGTGGGAAGTTCGGGAGTCAGACATACCGGGTGTGGAGGCACACACAACACCGGAGACCCTCACCTGGTTTAGCCCGCCGGTCGTGACGGTTGCCCGGGGTGTGGCCGCTGGGAAGAACCCAACTTCGAGGAGCCACAGGTGAGAGTTGGGTACCAGTTAGAGGCGGCCACAGGAGCATTCACCACCTGTACGAGACAAATGGAGCGACCAAATGCAAGCTGTGTGGTGCTGCCCCTAACTAGTACCCCTACACCCCACACACACACACACACACACACACACACGACAGTTCGACCGTCGTAGTCCGACGATGTCCACCGTATGCTCCATGGGAAAGTGGAGCAGGGACGGTGACTTGCGCGTGATTTAGTTTAAAGTGATAGTAGACTTGCGCTGCATCTACCGCACTCTCTCCTCCTCCCCCACCTGAGCCCGGTGTCAAGACAGAGTCAAGAAGACCGGAGGCGGGAGAGGACGCAGGTGGCTGGCGCGGCTGGGTCCCCTAAGTCCTAGCCGCCCCTAGGCGTGCCACCACACCTCCATGTTCGGCATTTGTTATGGGAGCGCAACCCGAATAACGCATGCCGTGCCCTGATGTGGCCCCCGTGTTGGTCCAACGCATCTACCACGTGGCCCGTTTAGGGGGCACACACACACACACGACAGTTCGACCGTCGATTTCGACGAGGTCCACCGTATGCTCCACACCAGGTGGTGCAGGGACGGTGACTTGCGCGTGAATTAGTTTTAAGTGATAGTAGCCTTGCGCTGCAGCTACCGCACTCTCTCCTCCTCCCCACCTGAGCCCGGTGTCAAGACAGAGTCAAGAAGACCGGAGATGGGAGAGGGCGCAGGTGGCTGGCGCGGCCGGAGCCGCCCTGGGCGTGCCACCACACCTGGCTCGGATCCCACGGGTGGGAGTGCCATAAAGGCCACATTAAGAAGGAGCCATTGCAACCTGACTCTCAGTCCGCCAGTCAGCCACTCCACACAAAACACACATTGGGCTGACCACGCGGTCCGAGTTATCCCGTCAGTTGGCAACCTTCCAAGCCACGGCTTTTAGCGCACCGTGATAGTTTCAAGCGCGTCAGATTGTTTATAGTGAGGAATATGCGCTGAGCTGTCGACCTCACTCTCTCCCCACCCCACAATCAGACCACTGTCCGAGCCGGTCAGTTGTCTGATGCGGAAAGCAGGCGCAGCTGCTGGTGACCTCGTCTACGTGTACTACGTACACGACCTGGCCCCCCAAACACAAGCACCAGGATTTCACACAACAGGGGGTTGAACGGCTTACATCTCACATGTGTGAGATAGCCAGAGGTCACGTTAAGAAGGAGCCATCGCAGCCTGACTCTCAGACCACCAGTCAGCCACTCCACACAACACACATTGGACTAACTGCGAGGTCTGAGTGTAATTGTCAGTTGGCAACCTTCCAACCGCGGCACTCAACGTTACCGCACTCTCTTCTCCTCCCCACCTGAGCCCGGTCTCATGACACAGTCAAGAAGACCGGAGATGGGAGAGGGCACAGGTGGCTGGCGCGGCCGGAGCCGCCCTGGGCGTGCCACCACACCTGGCTCGGATCCCACAGAGTGGGGGTGCCATAAAGACCACATTAAGAAGGAGCCATTGCAGCCTGACTCTCAGTCCGCCAGTCAGCCACTCCACACAAAACACACATTGGGCTGACCACGCGGTCCGAGTTATCCCGTCAGTTGGCAACCTTCCAAGCCACGGCTTTTAGCGCACCGTGATAGTTTCAAGCGCGTCAGATTGTTTATAGTGAGGAATATGCGCTGAGCTGTCGACCTCACTCTCTCCCCACCCCACAGTCAGACTACTGTCCGAGCCGGTCAGTTGCCTGATGTGGGAGTGGGCGCATTGACTGACGGATCGGCGTACCCGTCTTCGCGCGCCACAGCACGACCTGGCCCCCATAACGCACACGCCAGGATTCACTAACTCAGGGGATATGGAGCAGCCATCGCCGTCTGACTCCCAGTCCACTGGTCAGCCACTCGACACACACAACACATACACTGAGCCGACGGCGTGGTCTGGTGGAAGCGTCAGATTGGCAGCCTTCCCAGCCACGGTTTCTAGGAAACCGTGATATACTCAGGTACATGGTGATTGTGAAGGTGTGGTCGATGTATTGGTGAAGATAGTGTGTTCAGATGTAGCTTAGCCTCCGGTGGTTTACCGCAGGTTTTTGTGAATGCGCATGTGACCGAAAAAGGCCCATGCGATGAGTGAATGCACGAGGACAGTGAGGGCAGTGGAGGCGGCGATCTCTGCTGTGTGTTGGAGCTCCAGGCACTGGTTCACCAGTCTCTGTACGATGGATTCGCAAGTGACCGACCAGGCCAATGCGTGAGGTGAATGTGCGGTTGCAATGAGGACAGTTTAGGGAGAGTCCCCATCGCTGATGGTGGTAGTGGTGGTGACAGTGGTGGTTGTGGGGGTAACACGTGCTGAGCATTGTGATGCGGTCTCGATTATGGTGGGACTAGTGGAATTGATGCCAGGGGTGAGGGTGGAGGAGTCCGAAGGAGGGTTGACAGAAGTAGGCGTAGAATTTTTAATTGTCGGATTGTTGATTTATTGCTTCCGAAGATGTCCGACTAGGCCGATTCGCGCGCGGAAGGTGCGGTGACAGCGCGGGCATGTTGGAAGGGCCTGGGCATTGGCGATGTTGATCCGGGGCGCTGGTGACTTTCGTGCCGCTCTTTTTGGTCTTGGCAGCGGCGATCCTGTTGGCTTCGTAGATTGATGCCCCTGTCTTCACTGTTCTCCTCCAAGCCGATCGATTTCGGGCAAGGTCCTCCCAGGACTCCGGATTGATCTGCAATTGCTTCAGGGAGGTCTTCAGAGTGTCTTTGTAGCGTCGTACTTGACCCCCTTGTCGACGAGAACCCATGGCGAGATCTCCATAGAAGAGTCGTTTGGGTAGCCTTTCGTCATCCATCCGCACAAGGTGACCGCTCCAGCGCAGTTGCAGTTGTTTCAACTGAGCGAAAATGCTGAGAATGCCTGTTCATTCCAGCACTTCCGTGTCCGGTATCCTGTCTTGCCAACTCAGCTTTAGTATTCTGCGGAGACAGCTGAGGTGGAAGTGGTTGAGCTTTCGTGCCTGCTTTTGGTAGATTGTCTACGTCTCCGTTCCATACAGCAGCGTTGGCAATATGACAGCTTTGTACATCTTGAGTTTGGTTCTGAGGTGGAGACCATGTCGATTCCAGACCACATTTTGCATGCGTCCAAAGGCTTGGCAAAAAAGGCTTCCATTTTTTCGATCTATTTCAAAAATTGTGAGTTAAACCATGAATGCCCCCTACGAAATATGTACGAAACATCCAACAGCACTGGGAAGAATAAAAGCACCGCAAATACCAGCCAAAACTTTCAAACAGATACCACGCCGCGCACAAGGGTTCAATGAGTGTGGATACTCGGACAACTACCATAGAGGGTGCGGTTTCAGTTCTCAATAGCTAGAAAACAGTTCAAAAAGTGCAAGTTACTGAAAACTGTATAGTAACACTTTGATTTTAATTAATATACTATGTAAACTGCCAAATTAGTCCTCAAAGACGATGACTGTTACCCAAAAGTATACTGACATATAGACGGAGAAAGACCTACCAACCGTGAAAAACGGCGGACTAAAGTCAACACATCGTAGAGTGTTTATGGAGGGTGGAAGCTGAGGCAGAGAACTTGGGTCTGGTTTGGCACGCAGGGACTCCGGTATCCGCGAATCCGTCGCCCGGTCCCAGTAGGGCGCCAGCTGTTCAGGAGGCAGGCTCTCAAGGGGCTCAACGATAGGCCGCAGAGGATCCGGCGACCGGGGCACCCCACCGATGCCCTCTTCGATTCGTCGCTGGCTTAGAGCCTTAAAGGCCTTTTGAGTGTTGGGAACGAGGCCAGCGTGAAGGACAGCGGCTTTGCGGGCCTTGAATTCCAGTGCCGCCAGTGCACGGTCCAATTTGGGGCGAGTCACGTGACCTACAAGATCAGCCATAAATTTTGAGAACAATTAGCATCTATTTTTTGAACTACGCGCTTCCAAACAGTTGTTCTAGCAAGTTTTAGGGCTCAAGCGTTCAACAGAAACTGTTAGACCTGGGCCGGATAAAGAGCCATCTGAAACTAGTGCTGTGGTTGGCTGACACTAAAAAAGGCTAGGTTGGTTGTCAACCATCGAATTTTACACAATAAAAAAGCTGGAAGAATTACAAGCGGCTTTACAAGTGTACTAATTTTTATTTGTGCCAAATAAATGAAATTTTGCTGCATTTGTTCTATTAAATACGGCGTATGTATGTACGTATGCACACAAGCAAAACAATTAAATGGAGGAAATGCTGATTATGTTAATTAAATCAGAAAGTAACTCGCAAATGCGGCTGGGGAAATGCCCATTCAGAAGCGAGCATGCTTACGTGGAGGAATCATCTCTACCAATCAGTTCTGCGACCTAATATAAGTGGTCCATTTCAATTTGGAGAATACGAGAAAATTTTGGGCATTATTTAATGGGGTTAGACGCAAACTAACAAGCATCTATAACTTAATCAGAATGCAAAGTTTTTTCAAAATAATCCAAAAACAAATTCATTTAATATAAAGACATTCCAAAGGAACCACTCCATCATGCCTACGCTCCAGCACTACTTGGTTAAGCAATTAAGCGATGGTGATTCTTAAGGACGAGCCACCTGTTTTGGAAACCCACAGGAAACACCCCACAACATTCTAGCCGGATTTTACAACAGTGCTTAGAAAGGAGGTTCCGTTCCATTTGGATATGGATACGAGAAATATATCAAACCTACAGCAACTGGCGCAAACATCCGGCCATGAGACGGACTGATCAGCAGTCGAATCCTTTAAACAACTTTGAAGGTGGTTCAGTGCTTCTAAGTGCCTCGAGGAGTGGCAAAAAAACGATCAACGAGCAAGCTCTAGATCGGAATCCATAAATTAAAACGCGATGTTTCGACGTCAAAGATGCCCCGCAAAAGGGCCGCTTACAGACGATTACAAAAGAGTTAACTGTGATCGCCGTCCGGGTAGCAGTGGCAAACAGGCCGAACAGAACTTACTGCCGGCCTCAGCACCTATTGGGTTTGAGTGCTGTGATCACCATGGTCTCATCATTAAATTTGTTAGATCGGTCTCCATGGCCTGTCCGACCAAGAAAAAGAGCATCGCATCGATTTGCCCCAGAATTCGATGAGAGCAACTCCAGAAAGTTCTCCTGACTCGTCACTGTTAATGAGACGTGGATGCACACGGTCACGTCAGACCTGAGTAGGAGAGACCACAGAAGATCGGTTTTTTCTCTCCCTCAGTGGCGAGCGCGCATCAAGTCGGTGGGTAAAGAGACTGAGTTCATTGATTGACGTAAACGGGTCTTCATACAACGGCAAAACACTTTTTGTTCTAGTATGACCTGACCTGGTGCTCCGTAGTAGCACAAACCGTATGCGCGCTCGGCTGTTTTCCCAAACCAATACAGCAGAGAAAATAAATACAGTTAGCCACGACAAAATGGATTGAAATCAACAAGTCATTAGCACAGAAAAACTACGCGCATTTATGGCATCCCGTTCAGGTTGATAACAATTCTGGCTAATCGGCTTCAAATGAAAGGACTAAAAAGCCGAGCAACTTCACGCAGGCATAGCTCAATCAGGTCCTGAGGAAGCACTGTGACTGCACGGTCAGAAGCATGCTCACAGAACGCACGGGAACGAAAGCCTGTTCTTTTCTGCGAGAAAGACAGACTCTTTTTCAAATTTGGATACTTCTGACATGCTTAACAATCATGAACAGTCTTCGCTCTAAGTTAATGAAAGGGTCCACGAGATGATATCAGGCAAACCAGTCCAGGGTGGTAAAAAAAGGAACCCATTTTTTCACATTAATGTTATTTATTTCAAATAGCAACTAGGTCACGGTTTCTGGGTTCATTTAAACTTGTAATGATAAAAACCAGGTCATTGATTTGCCATTTGAAACGCAGAATCATATGGTTGGCCCTAATGAGGGCGTAAAATAAGTGAAACTCACGCCAGGGAGTTTGGCAAAGGATGGATCCTGTAGCCAATCCGTCGGATGAAGCTTTGCCAAACATGCCCGTCAGGTGATAAGCCTTTAGGCAACGAGATTGGAACAAGGCATCGGCGTGAACGTATGCACCAACATCCCCAATACCGAAGACTAAAAATGAGTAATAGTTTTTAACCTTTAGCTGCATATTTAAAGATAGGTATCCCATAAAATTTTAGTTAATGTAAAATACATTTTTTGCTATCATAACGGTGCTTCGTACCTTGTACGCCCGACGAGAAGGCCTCAAGAGGGTCGATTGGATTGAGGACAAAGTCAGAAGGAATGAAGCGCTTCCCAAGCACTGAAAGACAGTAAAGGGTATAGATAGGGGGCACGTGACCTACCCAGGGGGTTGTCAACAATGTCCACGGATTCTGTAATGACTGGACAGGAGCCGGTGATGGATGCGGGTGAAACAAATGTACGAATCCGCTCGTTTTCCCAGGGGAGACGGTTAAATTCTGCCTCACGATTGGTTAAATGCGTAGTTTGATCTACCGTGAGCCAGTTTTTTGGCTATCCGTTTCCGAAATAGGTTTGGACATGTGCCAGGTGGTTTATAGACGGAAATAAGACCTTGAAGATAAGTCAGAAGCTCCACGCGTCTTGCCATTCGAAAATAATTAGAAGAGCCACCTAAAAATAAATTAGTTAAAGAAAGGTGGCCAAACACCGACAGAAATTGCAAATATTAAAAAGTCAAGAGTTACAGGAAAAAATTTCTGACATAAAATCTTAAAACATTGACAATGAAGTAGAAGGGTGGGAGCCGACTGAGGCTGGTGTGCACTGACAGATGGCGCGATGCCACCACCGAGCAAGGACAACCAGGCCCGAAAAGCGACGAAAGGCTATAAATGGCCATGGGCAATACGCTCGCGTACACCCCTGATTCATCTGAGCAGTCTTCTGAAGATAATCAGACGGCTGACCTTCGACCTACCTACAGAAGCACGAACCCTGTTGGGTGGGGCAATAGATGTTTCAACGGTAACGGCAATGGAAAGTGGTGATTACGTTCATTTAGGACTTGTGAAGCAGTTAACTCAGCAGTTTCGGGACCCATCTATTGTCTAATAGGGAATAAGGTTGTAAATATTTAGCTACCGATGGGCTCCCGA
The DNA here is from genome assembly GCA_017591395.1 of Schistocephalus solidus. Classification (NCBI taxonomy): domain Eukaryota; kingdom Metazoa; phylum Platyhelminthes; class Cestoda; order Diphyllobothriidea; family Diphyllobothriidae; genus Schistocephalus; species Schistocephalus solidus. The sequence continues at coordinate 25,849 of WEDG01002539.1, forward strand.
TTCATAAGAAAACTAAGCGAGAGTTTTAGGCGATTCTAGGTAGAATACTGGAGCCCTTCGTAAGTGACATAGTTTTTGTTGGGATTTATTGTGGCTACGGAAAGCCGCCAGATGTACAAAGTTTTGCAGTCCCCCTGACTAAAGAGTTACTATGTTTGGCCAGAGATGGTCTTCGTGTCGAACATATGAAAAGTAGGCTGAAGTTTCGTTTAGCTGCTGTAATTTGCGATGCTCCAGCGAGAGCTTTTAGTAAGCAAATTAAGAATGTAAATGCCTATTATGGCTGTGAGAGGTGTTGCATTAAAAGCGATTACGTAGATAAAATAGATGATAGCATCTGTGAGCGTTTGAGGACGAATACGGAGTTCCTCTCCGTCAACGACGACTGACATCGTATCGGCACTTTACCATTGCTAGCATGCAAGGTGAGAATGATTACGTCCTTTCCTTTAGACCCTTCTTTAACGGATGATCGGCTGCGGTGTGTTCTATGACCACGTCGCTGTCTTCGGTAGTGACGACTGCCATTTAGGAAGATTGTGTGTGTAAGGTAGTAGCTTACTCGCATGCGAGGGTGACTGCAAAATAGGCAGTGTTCTCCTTGAATCACTGCCTCCCGATGAATTGTCCTAAAACAGCGGTAACTGAGGTAATTGTTCTGCATACCTATGAGGATGACAGGGACGGCAAATCGGTGACGTAAACGGTCGGGTCTATCCGGCATTTCTTAGTCCATCTGAGACGTCCAGTATGCCGTTCATCAACGGACATAATTAGCTACAACCGAGCAGACAGTAAACTCCCTCGAATTCTTCAACCACCGTCATAAAAGCCTCAGGCGATAATGAATAAACAAATTGGTCACTTGGGTTTCAAATTTTAAGAGGCATAAGTACAGCGAAAATAATTTTTCGAGGGACGGGGCTTTAGAGTGAGCCCCTAGGCACAGCGGGATGAGTGAGTCCTGTAACCGATCGGTGAGCGCCCAACTACCATTGTTAATATTCCCGATCGAAACCGGCAAGACAACGAGCTCGTGGCGCAGTGGGAAGAGGGTTGGACTTCTGCCCAACAGGTCGCGAGTTCGAGCCTCGGGCGCCGCAGCGCCGGGGGTTGGGTATGGCTGGTTGATGACGGCTAATAAGCCAGAAATGACCATTCCAGTCTCCCGTGTCTTTGTCGGTAATATCATTCTGCCTATATCACTAGCCACTCTGTGGTTGTTGGCGGGGGTGTAGAGTGAGCCGCAAGGCGCAGCGGGACGAGTGAGTCCTGTAAACGATCGGTGAGCGCCCAACTACCATATATATATATATATATATATATATATATATATATATATATATATATATATATATATATATATATATATATATATATATATATATATATATATATATATATATATATATATATATATATGTATTGAAATACAGGCATCCCAAGATATTCAATAGAAAAAGACGAAATTCTTTGGGAAAATAGAAACGTTAATGCGTAAATTTTCGAGACTGCTCCCCCAGCTCGTGGTCAGACTACGGGCAGTGTACAGGAACAATTAATTAATGAACCGTGTTTAACAAAGGATTCTGAGGTTGGGCGAAATCCGAACCAATACGCGTTGAGTGTTTTTGCCATCCCATCGTGATTGGTTCAGCGCGTTTGAATTTTTCTTTAACGATTTTGTATGCGGCATCCAAATCGATATGCCGGTTGATGCATGCCTTATCTGAGTGCATTGCTTCCAGGAATTAATGGCCTTTTCTGATTGGGCAGATGCCAACAATTCGTGTTTTCTCCCATGCAAATTTATGCCCTGTTTCCAGTGTATGCATAGCCACTTGGGATACATAGTCTCGTCTTCTAACCGCCAACTGATGTTTGTGTAGGCGGGTTGAGACAGATTTCCCAGTTTGGCCACAATACACGGCATTACAACTGGATCATGGAATTTTGTAGACAACACCTTTTTTATCCAGGTAGCTAACCCTGTCCTTAGGGTGTACAAGCTGTAGAAAACACCAGATACAAGAAGCACACCACCCTAGATCTACTTTACGCTCACAGCTCCAAGTAAAAACATGGCTAGCTGACGATGTAGACTACACAAGAAACGGCAATTTTGCTGTCTATATCGGACAAGCGTCCGGATCTCTATTGTGTCACTGAGGAGGCACATTAAGTAACCAACACACATGTTTTCTGTGGGATACGAATATGGTTCATATGTATTGGGCAGCCTACGGGCTTTTGTCTAATGGATGTGAGGATTTAGAGTAAATTTGTAAAGCAAACAAAGCAAGGATTCAGAGCAGAAACAAACAGAATTTTAAATTAAAAAAACATTGACAAAGCGGACTGATTAGGCAATGATAAATTTGGGTGGCTTGTTGACAAATTGAACTACTTTTAGAACTCAAGTCGGACAACAAAGCGATGGAACCCAAAAGAGGCGGTAAGTCAATTACTATAGTAAAACTTCGCAGGAAGGGTTTCCTAACGGAAAATTTATAAAAAATCGCTTATTTCATGAACGTTATCCAGTTTAAACTGCTTAATCGAATTTTCTTAAAGAATTATGTCCTTTATGTGCTAAAACTTAATGGAAAAATATAAGTGACAAATATGGATGTTGCATAAGGAGCTGTGTTCAGGGCTTTCAGTTTGTTCATTTCCACCAACGTTCCACTATGATTTCCTACAGGATTAAGGTGTTCTGAGCTGGAAATAAATTCTGTGTCTGCCAGGGAACTTTGATCATGCAAAAGAAAATCTCGTTAACATTTGCATGTATTGACCAACGGAATAACGTAGTGAATCTGCAAAGATCTCAGTACTTGGTAGATAATTTTGAATTAAAGATACATTTGTGTATTGGAAAAACTGCATATACATAAAAACTTTATTTTTGCTACTCCAGTTTATCTAGTAGGGGTCAAATCTATTGACGATATTCAAAAGTAAATAATCCTTATTCCCCGATCTCGTTCCGAAATCGACAACCAGAGCTAGCAAAGTGGTCGGTTGGTTGAATTTCAGTGCTAGTCATTCACCACACCCCTTTTCACTTATACTCACTTAAATACCACAGCACAGTCCCTTCCATCCTTGTCGACGGCACGATAATATGGAAGAGGCATATAGGAATTCTGAAATGATTGTATATATGAAAACGATAACGATCAAAAAAACCAAAGTAACATGTACGAAAAATATTTTGGTGGATAAAATGGAGGATATATATATATGGTCTAATGGAGAAACAGTTTCGAGGAAATTCTACTGTATACTCTACATGCCAGGAATTTCCAAAGCGATAAAAACACAATTAAATCGGTTTAGCATCTCCATCGCCCACAAGCCGGCGTCCTCCCTGCGCTTAGCACTATCGCAAGTTAAAGAACCCACAGTAAAAGGGCAGCAAATGAATGTCATTTACCGCATTCCGTGTGCAAATTGGTCTAGAACTTACGTAGGCCATACGGGTCGAGAACTTGGGACCCGCATAAACGAACATAAACTGCCAACCACCGAAGCACCCCCTTGTCCCTTGTGTTTGCGCATGCCATGGACTGTGATCACCGCTTCAATTAAGACGCAACCGAAGAGGTTGTCATGGCTAACACCAGGCAGGCACGAGGATTCCTCGAAGCTTGGCACTCTAATACAAACAGCATCAACCGCACATTAAGAAGATCAACGTGCACTGCTCACTGACTCGCTTCGACCTCAAACCAACAATATCTTAACCATGTTTTAGAGAAGTGAAAATTCCCACTGAAAATTTCAAAATACAATTTGGCGAGCATACTAGAGCTTTCGATAAACTCTCGTCAGGCCTTTAAATTTATATCATTGTGTAACTAAGTCAAATGTGCGGGTAAATAGCATAAATCATACGGTTGTCAAGGTGGGCGAGGGAGGAGGAAAGAAACAAAATTTGGGTCTGTTTTCTGATCATCGTCAGAGGAATGGCGGCCACTGGGACAGGTAATTAGATGCGGCTGGCTGAATTGGTGGCTTTCGACCACGGTACTTGCGCGCCTATATAAAGTTCTTTTGAATACACAGGACCGGTTTGCGTTGTCTTATTGCAGCCGCTTCTGTCGTTACCAACAGATGCTATCCAAAGAATTTTGAATTGGTTGAGGGCACTTTTTAATTACCCGGAAGGCCTCTTTGGCATCTACACGATTGTCTGTGTCCACCACATGAACGAGGATAGAGCTGTTTATGTTCTTTATCTGCCCCTTTTATAACCGTGCTGTAAGGTGTTCTCGTACTCTTTTGGAGCAACACCGGCTCTTGCGACCAATATGTTCTGCCCCACAGGAGCAAGTGAAAGAATAAATGCATATTGAGGTGGTTTGTTCGGGCAGCTAGTCCACGCCCCCTCCATTTAGGATGGGAGTAATCGAGAATAGCACAAAGGCATCGGCTGCTGGAAACGTGCTGGACACAGCTTGACTCAGGGGCCTTCGTAAGAGTTCACTTGCTGCGTTCCCTTGAAATTTGACACTGATAAAGAGTTGTTTTTTTTGCTTGTCATTATCACTGGCGGCTTTGGCAGTCTTTCGGTCATATATTTAGTAATAAATTGATCTGAATAGCCATTCTTTCGAAAAATGATTTCAATACCCTGAAGCTCTTCGTCTATGCTATCGGCCAAGGAGATCCTTTTCACACTAAATTACGTTGAAAGTTCAGCGGTACAAAACCCCCTTAGTATGTGTAATGTCCGGACCATGTCTTCTTACGATAGACACTACGTAAAATACTCCCATGAGACCTTCTAATCAGACGAACGTCCAGGAAAGGGAACGATCCGAATCGTTCCTCTTCTAGTTTAAATTTGATTGATGGGTGTACCTGATTTGACGGTATCCATTACAGCTGAAATATATGTTTGTTCAGATGCAACCGCAAAGATATCATCCACGTAGGACCCATAATATTTATGATGGCTAATCTGTGGATAAAGCTGTAAAGCTTTCAGCTTGCCCATGAAAAAATCCGCCAGAGGTGGCCAAGTTGTGAGCCCATAGCTACTGCGTCTATCTGTCTGAACAAATTGCCTTTAAATAGGAACTGCAAGTTCAAGGTACATTTTAATAACAGTTCCTTGAGCGCATTCAATTCGATTCCTATATCTTGTTCACTGGAAGTAATTATGTAGTTGATTGTCTCCATGACTGGCAAATTCTTAAAAAGAGACGAGATATCTAGCGAAAATATCATCATGCCGTTCAGGTTTATGTCTTTTACGCCTTCAACTAACTGAAAGGTATCTCGGTAGCACTGTGGCGCTAGCTGCTCATGTATGGGCTTACGTTTGTCCGCTCACCATTTTTCTATCGCATGGTACGGCGAGTTTCTCATAGCTAGAATGGGACGAACAGGTGTGCTATCTTTTTGGATTTTTATTAAGCCGTACAATCGAGTAAAATGCGTCCCGAAGGGGCGGAGGCGCTCTAGGTCATGTTTACGTATCATACCTTCCGTTCGAAGTCTTTTCTAACAGTCAGTCAGTTGTGTTTCTACCTCATCGGTCCGATCCTTCTCCTTTTCTGTCTTTCATAACTTTTCTTTATCCGACACAATTGATTGGAGTTTCAAAATATAAGCTGTTCTGTCCATTAAAAGAACACATATTCCATTATCTGACCTCATTATGAGGACATAATTGTTTTGCCGAAGATCTTTAAATTTCTCCAATCTTGCTTCTTTCCCCCTCCCTCATGCACTCTGACAACCATACGATTTTTTCTTATTACCCGCATATTTGAATTAGTTACACAGTTATAAATGTAAAGTGCTGACGAGACCAGTATCTGACGACCAAGCTGAGACTTGGTCTAGGCCATCCTTCAGAGACTGGAAATGTGTCTGATTTTTAAGAGGATGGCCAAAAACCATATCGTTTGCATATTTTATGTACAGAAAGTCGTTTGGTGATCTCAAATCATCAGTATGAATGGAGAAGAGGTGAGGGGATAGGATGGCACCTTGAAGAACACCGCAGTTGTTTGGAAGGGAAGTATATTTACGCTTGCCGGATTGTACGAATTGATTGCGGGAAGTAAAATGGTTTTCAAGGCAAGTGACAACCCATTCAGGAGAGCCACACGCGGATTTTTTGTTAAGGAGGATATGGCGCGTGATAGTGTTGAAGGCAGAGGAGTAGGCAAGAAATGCGCATGTGTACGCATTACAGTCCTTATCTAGATATCTTAGAGCCAAGTGTACTGAAATTTCAACGGCGTCTGGGGTACCACGCCAGGCCTTATATGCAAATCGTAATTGGTCAGAAATATTGGAGGAAAATGGTTTAATTGTATCGAGGGCGACTCGCTCAGCAAGCTTAAATAAAGCGTAAGAGCAGGCAATTGCACGGAATGACTGAGGATCGAAACTAGCGGACATTTAAGGGATGGAGGTGATTCTTACTGAACGCCAAACATCAGGAATCTTTGAATCCAGGAAGGAAATGTTTATGAGGTGTGTCAAAATATGGGCAATCTGAGAGCAGAAATATTTTTAAATAAATGATGAGACATCATCCGGCCCAGCAGCAGTTGAATCACGGACATTTTTCATGTGTTTCTTCACTGTTGCCATTGACATAGGAGAAAACGCTTGGTAGAAACGAAAGGTTATTTGAAGGGGATTGGAGTCAGTAGAAGTAGGGATAACATGTTTATTTAAAGAGTCTAAATCAGCATCAACATGTGCCAGTTTACCACATTGACCAGTGAGACGCTTAAGGATCTTCCAGAGTCCAGCAGGGAAAAGCGGAAAAGCAGGTGTGAACGGAGAGGCCAAAAGCTGACTTACAAACAAATCATTTACTCTGGAAATCTCACTTTTTATTAAGAAATTAAAATTTTTAGACTGCCACGGAAGCCTAGCTTGCTGAGAAGTTCTTTGTACGGTCTTAAAATTTTAGATAGGGAGAAGAAATTCTTTCGTTCAGTCCAAAACGGTATCAAGAGGACAACAAATATTAAACATTTATTTTAAATATTGTAAGGTAACTGGAGCACTGCATTCACTGACGAAGACGGGGAAAGCGTTCAATATACGAGACTGGAGAACGCAAATTTTGTCCTGGGACGTCTCACAAACCTTAAATTTCTTTTGGGGTTTGCTTTTCAGTGCACGCGTAGAAGCGGAAGAAATGTTTGGAAGGCCTAATAGTACAGTATGTTCGGAACCGGACAGTAGAGCTCTGTTCTTAACAAGGAGACGCTTGGATTGGTTGGTCAAAACGTAATAAAGAGGGGAATTAGTACATAAGGGAAATATATGCTCGCAGGGCAATAAAGCAAGTTTTTGTGAAAGGAAGGCAAAAAACGGGTAAGGGCACCTTCATATGTAGAGGGGGAATATAAATACAAACAAATATAATGCCTTTATACGTATTTAACTATCGGGGTTTAAATACAACAGCGAAAACGTCTATCGAATCATCAGAGTACGAAAATAAGTACTTACGGTTAATGAACAAATCCTTGTTGACCAAAATAGCCACCCACCACCTCTGCTGGAGGATGAAGCTTTTCGATCAGCTCGAAAGCGACAGAAAGACGAGGGACTAATTAGTTGTGCGTCAATGTCACTATTTAACCATGTCTCTTGAAGACACATTACTTCAGTCTTACTGTGTTCTTTTTTCAACAAAATTAGCTCCAGGTCATGAATTTTGTTGAATAGTGAACAACAACTTGTCGACAGGACACTTGGAATTTAGAGTTTGTCTTTCGGTTGACACTTCAAGGTGATTTTCCAACCGCAGCGGTGTTTTTCCGCTGCAAAGGTTTTTGCTGATAAAAACATGATGAAGTGAGCACGGGAGGATCACAACTCTGACATATTGGCCGAAAAGTGCAACAGTTGGCATCGTGAAAATTATTCGGTGAATTTTTCAGTTTACGTGCATTTAAGAAGGTGCTAGCGTGCTGTTGAGATGACCTCATAACCATAGTTCAGACAAAAAAGCTCTGAAAAGATCAGGAATCAAAGGAAAATAGGAAGATGAGTATATAGTTACAGAAAATGAGTGATAAAAGTAAAAGGGCAGTTTGAAAGTGGAATTTATGCAAGTACATCGGTGAGCCGATCATGCATTTGCCTAATATTTCACCAATCACCTTTCCTTGATAACATAGCCGGTTTCCCTCCGAGGTAGCAGAATTGGCTGCATTGATGCGATCACACTTGAAAATACTCCTTGTTCTTATAAATTCGAACTCGTCCTGCTCAGACGCATATTTTGTTGGATTCTTTCTTTTACGCATTGGCAGATCATTCGGCGAATTAATGAACGGCAGCTTCTGCTCCTCCTCTAAAACGCTGTCCCTCAATCCATCCGCTATCTTGTCTTCATTGGGAATTACTTCGAGGATTTATTACTTAAGATCAAAACACGACTTTCAAGTCAATGAAAGAGGTGAATCAGTCATGTCCGGGGCAGCGTTCATCACACCATGAAAGGTTGAAACGTGAAATAATTATTCGGACCGCTTTTTAAAACAGCAAAATATTAAGTCCCGCAGTATAAAATTTGAAGTTGTAATTTACTACAAAATGAGTGAATTCAACACTTTTTATGGACATTTTTTAGGCAATATATATTTCAATTTATTACTCGGGCGAAATTCAGTGGGCATAAATAATATTTTTGAAGAAGTCATATTTTATAGAACGTAGATTCTGCATTAATAGGGTATTCCAAAGCTGGAATTTGTTGTACAACTAAAGTATCCAGTGAATAAGTGACATAACAACCACTATTACAAAAATACCAAAGGAATCCTTTAAATTCCTTTTATGGGAAAATGAAGATTAATAATTATTTTAGACAACGAACTGAACGAACTCCAGCATTCGTCAACGATTCCCCGCAATGAGTTTTTCAACGGTATTTCTGAGCTTTGCGTGCGGATGCTGAAAATATCTTCCCTTCAACATGTTTTTTTTTCAGTTGCTTAGATGATTCAGGCTGTGAGAAAATGGAATAGGCAAAAGGGAGTATAATATGGTCACTAGCACCCATAGGCGAAAGATCTTTTAAATCAGGCACACTATCCTCGTCTCGGGTTGACACAAAGTCTAGACAATTCAAACCCTGTCCTTCCCTAGCGCGTAACTCAAACTTTACATTCTAGAAGAGTACTTTTTCGGTCGCCATATCAAGCAAACGATGACTGAATGTATCCGTTGAACCCGAAACAATCCGAATTTGCCAGTCAATGTTAGGAAGGTTAAAATCTCCAATGATAAGAAACTTAATGTTCATGCAAGCCTTGGTCAGTTTCTTTAGCAGAAGGACATCGCGTTCGACGTTCTGGTTTTGGGGAAACCATGCAACTGTGAATGTCAGTGGTCAGGTGTACTAAGTTATAAGAGTTAAATATAACCCTTTAACTTCTGTTTTCATAGGATGTTTCTCGGACATCGAGGTATACTAGAGGTAACATGAACAGCGATGCCTCCTCCGCGACATCTTTTGTCTCATCTAAAGAGTTGATAACTATGGAGGAATACTTCGTGCTCTCGAATAACTTCTGAGATCCAGGTTAATGTCAGGGCAAGTACATCTGGTGTCTGTTCGTCAAAAACTTAAGGAGCTCACTTATTTTAATAACCAGGCTCTCTAAATTTGGACACATTACATTTTTCACCCGTCTTCTCGGCAAAAGCCAGTTATGATGATATAAGGTATCTGCCACTGGAAGGACATCTTCATCAATATGATTTTCTTGTCCGGTTTTGGAGAAATTTTTCCCTCCTTTCAGTTCTCCTCTTCAGTTTGCTCCTCAGCTCCCTCATTTTGTGTCTTACCGACGGTTCTTAATCCGGCTGAAAAAACATATCTCTGTGTGAGTTACGGAGAGCCATTCTCCGTTCTGAAACGTGTGAGGTATGAACTTCATTTTCGAGAATGATTTTAAGAGTCCATGGTAATGACAGTTCATGAGAAGCATCCACTTTCCCTAGACGGAAAGATTTGCGCATGATAACGGATTCTCCATCTTGAAGGTGGGCATTTGAAAATATTTGGGACAGATGCATTATCCTTTGCAATCGGAAACGTTGATTCAGAAACCACTTCCATGATGATATTTCGTTTGTGGTCAAGTCACCTGTTTGGTAAGTTGGTGCTCTTATTGACTGATGGAGCTTTGACATCAGAAGGACACAACGCCATGTGCGACATCACTGAGCGAAAGCCTGAAGATCCTTTTGTAAGGGCTCAAGCACGAAGTTGCGATCGGCCGGTTTATGTCGAAAAGCAACTTTTAAATCTTTGGCGTACGTAAAGGGCCTACCATGCTGAAAACAATTAGGAACATCGTTAAAAAAAGGCAAAATAAAAGCAGGCCAAGCACGTTACCCGGAATAACTCCACTCCTCACTTGTGTGGGTGAAGATAACAATGAAAAACTTAACACGTTGCGTGCGAGCATCCAAAAAAGAGGATGTTAAGTTCAAATTCTTGTAACCAATGCTGAAGGAGGCAAGTTTCAGCAGAAGGAGATCACGTTCAAAATATTCAAAAGCCTTAGTGAAATCGAAATAAACAGTGTTAAGTGAAAAACCACTGTCTTGAGATTACAGCACATGATCAATAAAAGAGCTCTGGCAGATGTCAAAAATCTTTTTCGAGGAACCCATGATGAGCTGCATTAAGTAGATTGATCTCTGTAAAGTGAAGCATCATCTTGTCTTTAATCTAGGTCTCCAATATCTTCCAGGCTGTGGGAAGTGTATTTATTGGCCCAAAGTCGTCAAATGACGTAGATCAGCCGCGTTTGGTTATAGGAAGAATGTGCGATTCTTTCCATAAAATAGGAAAAGGTAATTTTTTCAATAGAAAGATTAAATATCTTGCACAGAAGGGACGAAAACATGTCATTTGCATTGGCCTTTATAACGATGAACGGGATGCCATCTCGTCCAGGACTATGAGATTGACGAAAACACCGAATGGCAAAGATTCCGTTCTAGAGCGTAAAAGTTATGGTTTCGGGGACGGCACCGGTCCAAACACGAAAAGTCAGAAATGGACTAATCGAACGTTTACTAACAGTTCTGGACAAGAAATTTTTTTTGCTATTAGCCGTCAACTTATCATCAACTTTGGGGTTCCCTAAGGCGTCTCGAATTATGGGGTGATGTGTTTTTCTTTGCGCTTTTACTGTACGCGAAAAGAGTTTCGCAACATTTAACAAAGGGTTTTCGGCAAAGTTGACCTCATCGGCTAGTTGTTTTTCTTCAGACTGCGTCTAAGCATGATAAAATATAAGGTGGATCAAGGGCAGGAAGGAAGTGTCGTTTTGCAGACAAAATGACGTGAGAGTTTACGCAGACGAAACGACAAAGGGAGGTAGAATTCATCCTTGAAATTAAATATTCTCTTACGGGATTAAAACGAGAAATGAGTGGATTTATAATCTTGTACAGTTTATCAGTACAAACCTTCCCATATGAACACAGGAAGAAGTCAGTACAATCGTGGGAATTGGCATGTGTCTGTAATTGTCCCATATTTCCTGATCGGGAATCACGGGAAAATATAATTTTTTTGAAAAACGTTTCGTCAGCCTAGAGTTCAGTTAAGCAAATCTATTATATGGTCAGAACTTTCAATTCGGTCTGAAGGTGACACTATAAATGGCTGCAAAACCTTAACCGAAAATAAGATCAAGTATGTTTGATACTAGGGTGGGAAAATCAACTCACTGGTCGCAAATGCGGATATCTATGGCCTCAAGTAAGTCTTCGAAATTTACAGGACCGGAAGGTTGAAACAATTGAACTTCACGAAGATTGAAGTCACCGTCAATAAAGCAGTACTTCAGATTTAAGTCAGCTGCGGCGTGAAATGCCTCAGAGACACAGAGGTAGTAATCCTCGCTGGCCTTGGGTGGGTGATACACACAACCAACAAGTAAAGAGTAGTAAGCCTTTAAAACAACTCGGTGCCAACAGCTGCCTTCTATCGTGGTAAATTGTCGATAGTCCAACTGGAGAAATATACTTGGATGATTAACATGCATACAGCTTCCTCCGCCATGGCCCTCATGTCGATCAGTCCGAATGTAGGCATAACCTACAATAGTGTTCGGCGTCGGCTACGCAGGGTGTTCGTAATGTCTCTGTCTGCATGGTCGACAAAAACAGGAATCTTGAGCTGATGCATCTTATAAAGCAGAGATCTGGCATTCAAAACGAACATTTAAAGGAGGCATTTTTTTGGTTTCTGAGACGGGATAGTTAGGCTGTCCAAGTGACTGCCTTCGGCCAAAGAAATACTCAGAAATGACAGAACAGCTTATAAGACGGACCAAAATTTTTCAGCACAGAATAAACACCAGATCCCCCCCCCTTGAAACACCTCCCACCCTGATGGATACCCTTCGGCTTCCGAGAAGAAGTAGACCAATCGGTGGAGAATATGCTAATACAAGGCATCATACAACCATCCAAATCCCCGTGGGCATCGCCGGTTACTCTGGCTAAGAAGAAAGAAAATTCCCTTCTACACTGTGTTGATTACAGGCGCCTAATCGCAGTCACCGTCAGAGTCTCCTTCCCCCTCCCATATGGACGACCTACTAGCCACTATTCCAGGAAAGAAATTCTTCACTACCCTCGACATGTCCTCAAGTGCTCCCAGCGGATCGTGCCAAAACTGCCTTTACCCTATTATTGGGACTTTTCGCATTCCCCACGCTACCTATGGACTTGGCTAACGCGTCGACAGCGTGCCAAATATTAATGCGGAAAATACTCCAGAATCTCCGCCCATCGAAGTGCCTCGTGTACCTGGACAACGTAATAGTGTGGGGTACCAGGATACCAGAACTACTCGATCAACTGGCAGAGGTTCTGATGAGATTTCAGGAGGCCGGTCTGACACTCAACCCCAGGAAGCGCAAGATTCTGCAAACAGAAATTCGTTTCCTTGACCACAATGTTAGCAGTGAGGGTCTGAGGACTGGCCCTGAGAAGATCCAGGCCGTCAAGGATTGGTCACAAGCAGCCAACGAAGACAAGGTTTGCTCATTCCTAGTTCAAGCAGGCTACTATATGGTCCTCATCCCGTCATATGCCCACCTCACCTTTCTTCTCACGAGACTATATGGGAAAAAGCGTTCATTTTGGTGGATATATGAGTGTAATGTGCATTCATCCACCTAAAGAAAGCCCTTACCGCTGCCCTCATCCATATTTTTCCAGACCTCAGCCATAAATAACCCCTGTTTATTCTTGATAAAGACGCGAGCAGCCATGAGATCGGAGGAGTATTGTCGCAAACAGACACCGGCCGCAAAGAACACTTGCTGTAGTATGACAGACGTACACTCGTTAAAGCGGAACGGAATTACAATGCTACCCATCATGAGATTTGGCCTAAGTATTTAACACCTAAAAGCTCGCTGCTTTCCGAAAAGGTAAACAATTCATCATGCAGATGGACCACTCAGCTCTGCAGCAGCTAAAAAATTCACAAACCACAAGGGCAGCATGCACGGTGGCAAGAGCCGTTAGCTCTTTTGACTTCACCCCCGTCCACCACAAGGCGAAACAGCATCTTAACTCGGACGCTTTATCACGAATACCTATGTACACGCCCTACAGCTGCTCCGTTTACTTCGACCTCGAGCCTAATGTCCCGTCAGTGACCTCCACTACCCTGAACTGGGCTTAACTCCAGGCCGATTATCCATATGTCAGTCTCATCTATGTCAGCTCCACGCGAGGCTCTCTTAAATTGTCAAAGAACCAGATGCCAGGAGAAAGCCGCGAATCTCACGCACTCTGGGCATCCTGACAAAACCTAGTTATAAGGGATCACGTGTTTTTTTCCAGTACCACCTTGAATCCCGATTCGTTTCATCATTTCTCCATTTCACGCGCAGTGCTTTGTGTGAACTTCACCGCCAACTAGGTCACGCAGGCCAAGACAAACTGGAAAAGTTGTAAAATCTCGCTTCTAATCGCGTATCTTCGACAAGATGTTGCGCTCGTATGCCAAGAATGCGATGCTTGCGCACGCTCAAAACAGCCCTCCCACAGTCCTAAAGTGATGCTGCAACCAATTACCACGGGCTATCTGAATAAGCACCTCAGGGTTGATATTATTGGCCCCTTTCCACAATCGCGAAAAAGTAACCGATATCTTTTAGTGATGTTCGTCCTTTTAATTAAATGTTGGAAGTAGCTCCCCTGCCTGATTAGACAGCCTTTATAGTTGCAGACGTTATCATGTGCACTTAAGTTGCCCAATTAATGGGTATCGAATATTATACACAGCGACCAGGGTTCCAACTTCAAAAGCCACCTCGAACAGGAGCTCTGCAGTCAACTTGGTATGAAAAAAGACTACAGTATATTGCCCGCAAGAAAACGTACAGACTGAAAGGACCAACATGTCCGTTTTGCCAATATTACGAGCCTGCATAAATTCTACCATAAACGACATCCAGAACACCCATTTTTTTCCACTGCCTGCTATAGTATCGTAGAACGGTACACTAATCAACAGGCTTCACTCCCGCTTTGTTGAATTACGGCCGGGAGCTTCAATTCCCCGCGGATTACTATATACCCTTTAACAAAGCCCGAGTTCTCGACCCCCGTCGTCATATGGCACCCGAATAACGGAGTTCTACAAAGAACGTCAATGGCTTGCTCGCGAACTTTTGCCGCAATCCCAACAAACTTAAGCCCACTTATTCACCCAGCAAAGACGTGGATCATTGTTCCAACCCAACAGAACTGCGTGGCTTAACAGAGCAAACTCTCCACTAGGACAACGTTACAAATTCCACAAAACTTGGTCGGGCCCGTTCTCAGTTGTGCAGTGCTTAGCCGACTGGATACGCAAGGCTGATAAACCGACCATCCTCCTCATATACTTTAACAAACCGAACGTAGTTCATTACCCCGAACCCCTGAAAAACTCCTAATTATTCCAAGTAATGGCATTCTCTTTTACCACACCATCGAAATTAATTATTCCAGCCACTGAGGACAGTGGCTATTCGGAAGGGGAGGCCATACCATAACGTGCACTTTAGAAGCCCTTCCTAGTCATATTTTTTGTTGTTTTTACCTCTTTGGTCTGTCTTCTTATCAACCACCTTCGTTTTTATCTGCCTTACCTACCCCGTCCTTCGCATTATTCGACCTCCCCCGTTTTCAATAACTTACAAATTAACTATCATCTCAAAAATCCTCGTTCTATTTTATTGTGCATGTTGTGAACTGCCTGGTATACAAAGAATACTCAGATGTACCCAATTCCTCAGTTGATCGACTCGCTTGGAACATAACATCTGCGTGGTCGATAAACGCTCGTCATTTGTTTTTCTTTACTACATGATGTAAATGCTTTTGGGTTTATGGTTGCAGGTGTTGATTATCTTTACCATTTGCCTGCGGTGTAGTCCTGCCGCATTTTTGCCATTTGCTACTGATTTTCCAACGCAATGGCCCAGAGGATCTTTCAATCCTTTCGCCGATTACCCGGCCAGTTGTCGGCTATGCGACGGAAGCAAGACAGCATAGAAGTAGTAGGAAACCACTACAAGATTAACATGGTATAATATGTACACTCCGATAATTATCTTTAGTTTTCTAATGTTGGATTTCCTGCCAAGCCTGCATCTTTGGCGTATGATCATGCATTGAATATATTTGCACTGGTGACAAAAGATGGGCTTATTTACGTGTATCCTTTTATTATGTTTCCTCTTTTCTAATATTATAATGCTAGAAACAATTATTGCTTCTTAAGGGTTGTTCTCAATGAATCGACCAATAATTTAAGGTTTTATGGCATGCTAAAAACCTCCCTATTCATGCTACTTCGCCATAACTTCCAACGCTAGCCGAATGTTTAATGTCTGTGGCTCCTCTCCATACATTCTTTAGTCTAAACTCTTTTCGAGGCTGGTAGCCGTATTATCAAGTCTGAAAAAACCCAGTATGCCTTCCTCGATGCTCGTCTTAAAATTTTACTAACTCGCGTTTTTAGGCTAATTAAAAGGGTGGCAAGGTACACCACTATCTTAATACAGGCAGATCTAATTCCACTTGTCACTACTTGATGTAATTCCCTAACTCCTCGTACAGTTATGGCAAGCCAGGAATAGTTTACGTTGGTTCGCACCAAAACGCCTCCGAAATAATCAACGTGATGTTTCTCAGTGGAACAGTAGGTTTCGAACTCATTTTGCTCATGTGGTTTAGGGAAAATTGTTAACACTCAGTGACCGAGATGACATTTATATCTGGCAACTGGAGTCAGAGGACGGCACCCAGCCCTGCGTTAAACAGGTCTGCCACCTGAGCGCAGTCACACAAGGCCTCGAACAGCGCAGGGTGGTCGTGGATCAAAACTCAACAGAAAATACATTTGCAGATGTTGCTAGCCACGTAACGGCATTGTACGCCAATACCAACGGAACCTCAATTTATTTTGGTACTGAAAATGGCCATGTCGCTTTGATCCATAAAAATGCTCAAAACAAGCACGGAAATCTGCCGCATTGTCACGAAGTGTGGACTTTGCCAACTTACGATGAGTCAATCAGCCCTCAGCGTGTTCTCCAGACGTAAGTCTGAATAAAGACGGACCGTTTAAATATTAACTGATCGTTTTATGTTAATCAACCTATTGAATCTGAGAACCACCTTATTGAAGTAACTAATTCGCATCTAAATCATCAGCAGTCATCTTAAGTTTTCATACTCGATTATGTTAACCGAGGTAACAAATATGTTTTGAAAATATGAGTATATACAATCCGTAACGTCAGACATGCTCACAGGCAATTTGCCAAACGTTTGGTCTCCAGCCCCTTCTTTTTCTATTCGTATGACACCAAGAAGTCCAATTTTTGTCCGAGTTTCGCGAGGGTTGTAAGCAACACCAGGTAGTCGGCCGTCGATTCATTTATCCTCTGTTCACTTTCTGATGTACTTTTTCAGAGCGTATACGAACGTAGGCGCTATAATCAGAACTGTTTTTTTTTACCTTTACAATTTGACATCCGGACTCTAAAGTTCAGCGATTATACGCCCTCAACCCTCTTCCACCGTACCGTTCATTGAATTTTTAAACTTTTGCTACTTTACCCTCGGTTAAATTACTGCACAGGCCCGATAATGGATAATCGCAAGTTAAAGTTGGCCAAAATTGACTTCTTAAGCCAGATGCTTCTTGCTGAAAATCAGGACCCACGAAACATATACCACCGACTTTTCCTGCATATGCAAATATTTGTCTAAAGAAAACAACATCGCTATTTCCCGTAGACACTATATTTTTTGATTAGGGGTCGACTGCTCCATTTTTTTGGTAACGTTTTCCATTTATCGTTCTAAATTCTGTGCAAGATGAATAACAATACAGGTATAAGATTAGCTGAGGAGATTTCAACCATCTGAAATTCATTTTTAGGTAGAGATTTACCATTTGTCATTTTCTTTACTTTACTTCAGCCAGCCAAAACTCATTTATTACGCGCATCTGCATTCGTATCAACTTTATACTATCATGTTACTGTCATCCTAATAATTTAATGACTTGATCTAAATGGGGCGGCCTTTTGTGCAGATTAATCTTCAACGTCCTTCCTTGCTCCTATTGACCCGCTTACTGACAATAAAAAGTGTTCTACTTTCTGGCGGGACTAATGGATCTGCTACAGCGAAAACTCAAAGAACCTACCTAACCAAGCTCAGACTTTTTGCTTACTTAGGGGTTATTCTTCGAAAAAAGAACTAGAGATCGTGATTCGAGACAAAATATGGCGGAAATGATGGACCAAATTGTAGCTCACTTAGAGTATGCGGTATGCAGTTAATCCTCACGTTAAAAATGCAGTCCGAATTCTTTAACCATTCTAGCGCACATTATGCGCCTTAGACGCATTCTTATAACGGAATAAGTACTCTGCGTCTCATTTTGCAGAAAAAATTGCTTATTATAATCGTTGATGGCAGTCTGTTTATGTGGTTTGAAAGATGATGGGAAGGATTTAACGGTTCCGTTAATGTGACTGTTGTATTCAAAGAGTCTCGTTAGTTGAAATAAGAGTCAAGTCGGAGTGTCAGTTGTGCTGTCAAGTAGATTACAATTGTTGCGTGTGAGTAGTCTAGATGAGCATCCAGTGGATAAAATAAAATAGTTTTGGTAAACAATAAGGCGATTCAAGTGATGATATAAAGCTATGCTAATGAACCTACGCTGGATTCGCTGCTGTTGCCAGTTTATACTTGACAGCCATTTTATTTATGCTGAGGGTTAATCCGAAGTTGACGCGTCGGAAAGTGAAATGGCCCAGGGTCCTTGCATATCCGTATTGATTGTGTCCGGCGCGCAGTTGTTCGGTTTCCTGAACTCGGATACTTGTTACGGATGTTGGACAGCTTCCCGTATGTTCCGTGGTTAGTGTGGATTCCTCTGTTTTTCACGAAACACGGCTATACGTATTGCTGGAGACACGAAACTAAAGGTGTGAATAGTTTTGCAGCATTTCCTCACCCCATCTGCCGCGATGAACTCTTCCGACGTATGTCCTTTGTTTGTGGTTTGGGTCATTTTATAGTCGTATTTTTATCTAACCATCAGTATCTCTGTAGAGAATGCTGACAAAGACGGTTAATAGTACTAACAGAGATGCCGCGTTGGTTGTCGCAGATGTGCTGGTTTCCTTTAGAACTGTACAGTAACAACATCCTTCAGTCCTGTGGATTTTTTCATAGTCTGTTTATGAAACAACGGAACATGCATGTATAAAATTCGATGAATACTGTGTTTCTAGCCTTCTGTTGATTAAATCAAGTCTTAGTTCAGAGCTCTACCACCGTTAAACTACCGGCAAATTATCCCACAGAAAGAGCGGGCAATCAAGGTCCACATGGCTGTCTGCCAATGGCATTATGAAGCTTGTTCTCCTAAAAGAATGGGCGTCAGATTTATTTGTCACTTTTTGAACGCGCGCGTTCAAGCACTTCCATAACAGGGCCATGAATAGTATCAGTGCATGGAAGCTCACATATCGGTTGTGGGACTCACTCGTTCCGTTCTGCTATGGGACTCAATTTCGAGCCCCGTCAGCAACCGCCCAATGGCTAGTATTATAAGCAGAATGACATTACTGACAAAGACAGGGGAGATTGGAATGGCGATTTCTGGTCTACTAACCGCCGTCAGTCAGCTATACCCAACCCCAAGTGCTCAAAAGCTGACTGACGACAGCTTATAAGCCATAACAGCCATTCCAGTCTCCCTTGTCTTTATAGGTAACGTCATTCTGTCGTGAATAGCATCCTGCACTCTGTTCCACGTACGGCCTACACGTTTCCCCTCCATAACTCGTACGTGTTCCAGATTGGCGCTCATTACTGCTGGTAAAATCCAATCTGCTGTCAAGTACGTCTAGCCTCGCTGTATTTTGTTCCCTTGTATCTGTCTTTCCATGAAGCCTGCTCGCTCGTTTGATATGTAGCCATTTATATGGGACGAGCAGACTACGGTTAGTCCAAGATTCGTGGTCGCACTTTGAATTTGTCACGAAGACATCGTCTTCCGACAGGCGCTTAGTCCACCGGTTGTCCGTAACACGGAGAAGGCTGCGTCCGAATTGATTTTTGCACCTGGGAAGACTTAGGACAGCGTTCGGTCATTAGGAAATTGTGTTTATCTGCAGTCTATGGTGGTAGGAGTCCTTCGTTTTTGCACTTAAATATTCGATCAAGGCTAAGCGTTTTGAACCCAGGTAATTTAATCTGTCTTTGGTGGTTTTTTAGACGATGGCTAGGTAGTGATGGGGACCTGGGCACGAATTGGGTCATAGTAAAAAAGAATTTCATAGCATATATTTCGCACTTTCTACCCAATTTCATCGCAATTTAATGGAAAAATTACATCAAAACGACTGGCAACAATACCATGCCCAGTGGCTAACCTACCATAAATATCCAATCTACACGTGCCACAACCCGGCTGATTCCTGCTTGCTGATCAGATATTTCATCACGCGGAGTTGCATCGAGTGCCGAGATATGCTGGCTACCAATGTCTTGCTTAGTCCGCCAATCAGTGCACCCTCCAGAATGCGACGTCTACACAACGGGTAGACGTTTAAGGATATGAACAGTGCGAAACTACCAGAATGACTGCCAAAGTAGAAAAGTTCACTTGGGATCAACAATGCCGACAAAGACAGGGGAGACTGGAATGGCCATTTCTGGCTCATTAGCCATCATCAGCCAGCCATAACCAACCCCAGGTATAGCATCACCCGAAACTCGAACCCGCGACCTGTAGACCAGAAATCAAACGCTCTAACCGTTAAGCCACCGGCTTGTTGTCTTGCCGGTTTCAATTCGTAATATTGAATTTGTTTATGAACGCTCACTGATCGCTAACGCAATCCAATCGTCCCGTTCTGCCTTGGGTTTCCTTCTCGAACTCCGCAAGCATCCACATAGTTGCTAATATCATTGGCAGAGCCTCGGATGGTGCACCACCTGGGGTTGGGTATGACCCTCTGATGAGCCAAAAATGGCCATTCCAGTCTCCCTTGTCTTTGTCTGCAAATTTAATCTGCCTATGATACTAGCCGCTCTGTGGCTGCTGGCGGGGCTCGAGATTGAGCCCCAAGGCAGAACGAAACGAATGAGTTCCGTTAGCGATTGGTGAGTACTCATCAGCGGAAGTTCACTGCCCTACACCACATACAGTCATTCATTATTACTACATATAAAGCCCAATATGTCCTAAAATTCTGTATTCTCAAGGTATTTACTTTAATTAAAGAAAAATCCACAGGAAGTTTAGCTATTTCTCTTATTTCAGTAAGGTCTCCCTTTCAAACAACTTGAAGCAAATTATTAAACCACACCCCGCTCAGCCTTGTTTAAGAGTCGTCAGCGGCCTGTTGAATGTAATGAAAAGTGATCATTTGGAATATGGTTAATCTGCCGAATGGTTCAGTCCGTATAAATGCTGTTGCACGTTTAAGTAAAACTAAATGTGTACTTTAGTAGCCCCGCACGATTCACTGTGATTCCTGGCTGATGTGACTATTGAAGTTGAGCCAATTACCCTGTTCATCTTCCACTGAAAACTATACAACCTCGAATCCCACCGAGGCCGCCGAGTTGTTCACAATTGGGTCAAACAAATTATTAAAATCTGTTAAAACCCCTATTAATTAATCGCACCTGGGTGGATTCTAGATTGCTTACTTGGAAAATCCTGCTTGGGCATTCAGCTTACTGTATCAGAATTGGTAGATTCCACACGTTGCAGAAGGATTGGCGGGTAACTTCACCCAAAGCGTGATTAAAGCTCACGGCTCCCGATGGGCCCTCGTAGCTCAGTTGGCTAGAGCGTTGGCTGTACTACAGCCTTCTCCTTCTAGCGTGGGTTCGAATTCCACTGAGGCTGCCGAGTTTTTCAATAGTGGGTCAGAGGAATTATTCAAAGTTGCCAAAATCCTCTACTAATTAATTGTGCTTGGTAGTTATCTGGTGGATTCTAAATTGATTGCTCAGGAAATCCTGCTTGGGCTTTCAGCTTACTGTATCAGAATTGGTGGATTCCACACATTGTAGCAGGCTTTATGGGTAACATGATCCAAATGTGATTAAACCCACAGCTTTCGATGGGGCCTCATAGCTCGGATGGTTACAGCATTGGCTGTACTAAAACCTTCCCCTTGCTGCCGTTCGTTCAAATCCCACAGATTTTTTGGCAACCGAACAAACGAAAACGGAATAAGTTCTGAAGTCAGTGTTTCCTATAGAATAAAGTGATGTAGTTGTGCTTCTTGTGAACTAAAGGATCATAACGCGTGTGACACGACAAACACAAAAAAGGACGGCTCAACCGTTGAGCCCAGACCTATTCCAAGTCTTGTTGATCTGGTTTTGACATTTGAACACGGCCGGCGCAGGAGGAGAGTAGGGCTGCAACAGTTCAAATTCCATCCTTTATCTTCCCGGCGGTGTACAAGTTCTCTTGCCCTTTGTTGCTGGTAATTGTCCTCAGGTTCGGTAAATAAACTCCCATGGTCCACGCGGAAGAGGGCTTATTCTCCCTTCAGATCTCACCTGCATGGCGTCCCGAACCAGTGGGATGTCTATGATAACCTTCTTTCCTAAGAACTTACCACTGAAATTCCCCTTGTTAAAAGTGCGCGTCTAGTCAGTGCCACATCAACTCACCCACCTAGCATGTTCACATGCTGCATATATTTCACCCTTTTGTGCGCCAACGCTCGCGCGCCTATTTGCCACTTCTGAACCCCTAGAGTTTTGTCCGTTGTTCTGCAGGTAGTTCCACAAACGGAGTAGGCGAACAGACGACCGCCGCCTGCTCCAGAAGATCGATAGGGTTTGTGTGTGGGCTGCATACTGCGTGCCGCGTGCACTTCAGTTGGCCTTGCTCGTGCTCTCGTGCTTTGGTGTATATTTAGCCTTCTTTTCTTGTCCCGAACTGGTTCTCATCGCGACGGCCGTCTTGTGCATTGCGCTTGCGAAACCGGTGTGAGTTCTCAGGTGCATTAGCGGGTGCATGGTCTATGTGCGTGGGTGGGCGTCAGCCTCCACAGAGCGTTGTAGCGTCGGGCCTACACCAGGGTCTTATGCCACAGGATTTGCCGAAAGGCAACTCATTCGCACGGATGTGAAACCCTGTGTTGCGGCGTAATTTACCCGCTAGACTACTGAGGACTGTTTCTTTTCCGGTCGTCTTTGCTCTGTCCTGTGATACAAACCGGATATAAGCGAGAGCGCGCCGTGCGGATGACCCTCCACTACCTCTACCTCTTTATTAGAGTGAGTAAGTGTGTGTGTGAGAGAGAAAGTGAGGTCGACGGCTCAGCGCATTTAAACAATCTGACGCGCTTGAAACTATCACGGTGCGCTAAAAGCCGTGGCTTGGAAGGTTGCCAACTGATGGGATAACTCAAACCGCGTGATCAGTCCAATGTATGTTTTGTGTGTAGTGGCTGACTGACGGACTGAGAGTCAGGCTGCAAAGGCTCCTTCTTAATGTGGCCTTTATGGCACTCCTACTCCGTGGGATCCGAGCCAGGTGTGGTGGCACGCCTAGGATCGGATCCGATAGAGTCACCCACCTGCGTCTTCTCCTACCTCCTATCATCTTGACTCTCTCACGACACCGGACTGAGGTGGGGAAGGAGGGGAGAGTGCGGTCAATGCAACGCAAGTTTGTTACCACTGTAAAAACTAAATCACGCGCAAGTTATCGTCCCTGGACAACCATTCTGTGGGGCACATGGTGGAGTCGTAGAAAGCGACGTTCAAACTGTCAAGTCGGGTGGGGCTCCGAAGAACGATCTACGCAACAAATCAGGTCCGCACCACTTGAGAATAGAGGATCTCGAACGCAACAGCCACTGCGCCCGATCCCATAATGTCCAGCCCAATTGGTTCTGACTGAAAATCTATATACGCTGGGAAAGGGAAGGGAGTGCCTGGCTGACTGCGATAACTCCTCACGTCGATTCAGTCCGCGACTGCCTCGTTCTCCCATCGTGGCTCGGCATGCTGCGAACTGAAAGGTGTATTCCATCTTTTTCTGAACTAAATTTTAGGCTGCAGCCGCTCCTTCTAAGGGCGGCCTTTAGCGTTTAATCCCACACCCTTTCCGTTAAGTCTGGTGTAGTGTGCGCGTAGGACCTCGGACATGTTTGGAACGCGCAGATGTCAGCTACTGCTCCATCCACTCCCGTTTTCACTTATCTTAACTTCCCATACACTATGGTCGGCGTGGGAAGAGGAATTAAGGCTTAAACTGAGCAATTCTTTGTCTGTGTAATTCACGCACGAGGTACCACCGCACCGTTGGAGTGTGCGTGGTCCTTGTTCCTTTACTGACTTCGAATTTGCCCTCTCACAGTTGGTCACGCGGTAGATGATGCTCTAGAGCAATATGGGAAAGGGGGTCAGTTTGGTACACGGCATGCCTTTATCGGGCTTCACACCCATAACCACTGCCACACTTGGCGGGATGGCTGGCATGCTTAGGCGCAAGCTCACGCTCTGCCGGCCACCTGTGCCCATTCTGCGCGTCAGATGGCTTATCAGCTCTGACAGTG
>WEDG01002539.1:55000-81530 GCA_017591395.1 Schistocephalus solidus
GTGGTTGATTGTCTTCGACCCAAATGTTCATTGAAATTTCGGGTCTGACCCTAAAAAGTCATGTCCGAATCACCTGACTCCATGTCCTGCACTTAATAATTTCAGAAATTATTTCCGATTATTCTCTGGAGTCCATATACCAGAAACCGCATAGAGAACGCTGGGGGACCCACTGAGGAGCCGAACCCCTCGTTGCTGTGTCACACAGCAGCAGAAACATCGGCGAAACACGTGTCTGGGCTTTTAGCTAGTACCTATGTCGGAAGTACGGTATAATGTCTTTGCCATATAAGATTCATACTACTTGTAGTACTACTTGTTTGTAGAATGGGCATTACGTGGTTATTCCACAGTGGTTGATTGTCTTCGACCCAAATGTTCATTGAAATTTCGGGTCTGACCCTAAAAAGTCATGTCCGAATCACCTGACTCCATGTCCTGCACTTAATAATTTCAGAAATTATTTCCCCGATTATTCTCTGGAGTCCATATACCAGAAACCGCATAGAGAACGCTGGGGACCCACTGAGGAGCCGAACCCCTCGTTGCTGTGTCACACAGCAGCAGAAACATCGGCGAAACACGTGTCTGGGCTTTTAGCTAGTACCTATGTCGGAAGTACGGTATAATGTCTTTTGCCATATAAGATTCATACTACTTGTAGTACTACTTGTTTGTAGAATGGGCATTACGTGGTTATTCCACAGTGGTTGATTGTCTTCGACCCAAATGTTCATTGAAATTTCGGGTCTGACCCTAAAAAGTCATGTCCGAATCACCTGACTCCATGTCCTGCACTTAATAATTTCAGAAATTATTTCCCCGATTATTCTCTGGAGTCCATATACCAGAAACCGCATAGAGAACGCTGGGGACCCACTGAGGAGCCGAACCCCTCGTTGCTGTGTCACACAGCAGCAGAAATATCGGCGAAACACGTGTCTGGGCTTTTAGCTAGTACCTATGTCGGAAGTACGGTATGTCTTTGCCATATAAGATTCATACTACTTGTAGTACTACTTGTTTGTAGAATGGGCATTACGTGGTTATTCCACAGTGGTTGATTGTCTTCGACCCAAATGTTCATTGAAATTTCGGGTCTGACCCTAAAAAGTCATGTCCGAATCACCTGACTCCATGTCCTGCACTTAATAATTTCAGAAATTATTTCCCCGATATATATATATATATATATATATATATATATAACCAACACACATTACAAAGATATTTAACCCACATCAGGATGCTGGTTCATAAACTAATTTTTTTCAGTCGCCCGCCAAAACTGCTGCAAAAATGGTTGCATAAGTAATATGAATTTTTGCAGTGATTTTGTACATCCTTATAAATTTAAATGTATGCCGTAAAAACATCGAATATTCTTTGTGTGTGCTCATTTGGTAGAAAATTATGTCTTCTTCAAATTTTATTGTTGAAGAAATGGTATCTTTCGTTGTTTAAAAAATTTTTAATTATGAGTTTCTTTAGCACTGTGAAGTTTCGATCGTATCTGTGCATTTATTAATGCTGCTTGTAAAGTATACCAAATGGACCGCATTCATTTCAAACTTTTATGAACGCTATGCGAGGTCTTCCCTATAGCGTGGACAGAATGTTTCTAGCAATTAGTTTTAAAACCCTGAATGCAAGTGCAACGGCAGGTCGGGTTCCAAATTATTTGCTAATTTAAAAAGATTTTTAAAAAAACGAAAGATACCCATTCTCAAAATATAAAATTTGAGGAAGGCGAATTTTCCAACAAAGAAGTACAGGAAAGAACATGTGTTCATGTTTTCTATAAAGTATATTTTAATTTATAAAGGCATCAAAATCAAAACGTTCCTTCCTTTCAAGTGGAAAATCCAAAGATGCAATTTTCCTGAAAATAATAATCAAACGCATAAATTTTACCCCTTTAAAAATATGGATATCGAACTTACACAGTCATCGAAAATGGACAGAAAGATGACACACTGCTGAAGTAGTGGTTAGGTAAATTGGTCCATTTTTCTTTCATTTGTAAGCTAAGCCTGGCATTTGAACCAGCCCCCATTGCAACCTCATTTATTCAGCATTTTTCGGCCGAACGTACGTATTTTCAGTCGCACCAAGGGCCCAACTGCACAAGAATGTGGTTTATTCCACACTAACCCTGCCTGCTACTGTCCAGCTGTCACCTGTGGCTCCACAGGGATGCGCCGACTGCAGAGTAGACACACGGCGGTGACTGGTTCGACTGGTGGTGCACAAAAGCAGATAAGACTGGTCACCGTGTCGCCAGTGGCGGCTTCTTGGTGTGTGTGGGTGTGTGAGAGAGAGAGCGACCCCGAGGAATCCAGTCCCCACTACTAAATCTGACGCACTTGAAGTTATTGCGACGCACTGATAGTCGCGTCTTAGGAGGATGCCAATTGACGTGAGAACTCAGTTCTCATGGGAGCACTTTGAAGTGACTGAAGGACTGAGAGTCGGACTGCATTGGCTCATTCTTTATGTGGCCTATATGGCATTCTCACCTATGGTGGGTGTGATTGGAGTCGATTTTATTGTAGCCTGGTAGATATGTTGTGTGAATCATGTCTTGTATGTAGCAGGCATCTATGGACTGTTTAGATTTGTGAGCCACGCAGAAAGATGGCGTGGATATATCACCGGCTGACAAGGCATTCATGCCTGTCTCGCAACTTGTGATTGATGCATAGCCGCAACCGTTTCGGGCTGCGTACTAGCTGTCATCGCAAACGGCGAGCTTCGGTAGCCCGAAGAGCTCACCGATGGAACTGATTTGTAAAATTTTCATAGAAAACTAGACTTTCGAAGCGTTAATCTCACTCTGTTTACCACACCCACCATTCCCTAATCGCACGGCAAAGTCAGTAAGGCTGGCACTTGGCATGGACGCATTACCTACTGAGGTTAAACGGCCCATCTCTTGTGTCACACACGATCCTGTCCCTAACGCCACATGGGCAGATCTAAGGATCTCGCTCAAATAAGAGTGCCAAATAGTTCAAAGTAAGAAGGAGCTATTGTAGCCTCACTTTAAATCCTATGTAGGACCGAAGTATCCCGCCAATTGACAACCTTATTATCCGCGACTGTTAGCACATCTTTACTCTTTTGTCCGAGTGGAACCGACTGGGCGTGAAAGTCCTCATTTATATTTGTCCTATACGCACTGCTACCTCAAATACATGGGTGCCGTAAAGGCTCCATTGCCAGGGGCATTATAGTCTGACCCTTCGTTCAAGGGAGACCGAGTTATCCCTTAAGCTGACGGTCTTCCGAACCATGCGTATCCTATTTATTATAATGAGGGGATGTTACCTCATTATTGGCCTCGATTTCTCACCCTCTTTCTTGCACTAACAACTTATCGGAGACTTTCGCGAATTAAGGAAATAGGGCACAGTGGCCGCCCGGGCTTAAAGCCCCCGTCTACTGCAGGCCAAATGCACATATGACGATATTCGAGGCTCCAGATAGACTCAGTGCGACCCGACTAACACGAACCACTTTGACCCTCATTTTGATTCTGTGAGACAACGGCGAAGAACCTCCTTGAAACTAACTTCTCTACTCCCCTAATCTGTTTGCTAATAAAAGAGCGATGGCTTCTGTCTTTTGACTAGACGTCTCTGACCAGTAGTAGTAAAAGTAACCACTTCAGGCGAGCCCAACTTAACTATTTACATCCGACTTCCTCTTGTCACCTTGTTCACAGCATTCCCTCAGAGAAACGCTCTCGCTTGCGGCTGGATGCGGTGGTTGTGCTCTCCGAACGCCCCGGTTTCGTCGGCCAGTTGTTGATTGGCTACAATTCTGGCTTGAGCCTCATCTATGACCTGCATGCAGACTGCGTGCTGGCTATTCTGCCCTGGCAGTATGGTCTTGAAGCGGCCACCTGGTGCGGTGGCAGTGGGCTTCCCCTGCGTAACGCCAGCTCTCGACCGATGATGCAGTCCCCGCAGCTGGGCACCCGTCTGCTCACCGCCCATGCAGACGGCTCACTCGGCGTCTGGCGAGTGCCAGTCTTCAGTCGCATCATGGGTGATCAGCCGGCACAGACTCTCAGCATGGAGGAGGCTCCTAGTATGCCCTATGGTAGGTCACGATTTGTTAGATGTTCTCTCTCCTTCCCTCCTCCCTTCATGTTTAGCTGGCACTTGTGGACTCCGTATGTACTTGTTTGGCCGATTTCATTGTTTGCTTGCACAATGTCACCTTCTCCAACTCACAGCCAACCTCGAAATGGTGTGGCACTTGAGCCGTTTCATACGTGTACTTCCGGCGAATTACTGCTTTGGTTGCAGCCTCACCACATCACCTCTGAGCCTCTTGCGTTGTTGTCGGTCGGCGGTAAACTCAATCGAAGTTTACCCTGTGACTCACCGAAGACCGCGGGTGGAAAGCCGCTCTCGAAGACAATTTTCAATGCGCACACTCAGGTCTTCGGTTGGTCGTCTCTACGCCGCTGCCTGCCAGGGTTGGGTTCAAACACGGTGCCATCCCGGGCGTTTTCACCTTGAGGTTTGTGCAAAAAATGGCTGGGCCGTATGAGTCGGCAAGAAGGCAGACCGTGTTTGTACGCTGTGTTCTTGAACTGCGCAATCGGAGCTGCGACAGCCGAGGCTAAAGCAAAACTATTGGCCGAATACTTTCAGGCGGTGAATATCTTCTGAGCACCACCGACCTTGTCAAAATACGTTGACATGAGGTACAGTAGATGGCCTATCTCATGAAATGCTAAACGCAATTCCGAAAATATGTTTTCCATTAGAAAGGAGGATTTAGGTGAAGTTGTAATATTTATTAGCGGTGAGCATAATCCACAGATATTTTCGTTACCCCAGAATGCCGTCTTTTGAATGAGGTTCTTTCTGACCGCCGTAAAAGGACACCTTAGGCAGTATTCGTTTTTCCAATTGTTTTTCATGCCCTTATCAGTGAAAGTATAATTTCTAGAAAACATCTATAAAAGTATTCATTCTCATTGCTAATTTGGTAAATATTTACGTCTCCTTCGAATTTTATACGCGAAGAAATGGTATCTTTGAGTTTTAAGAAATTTTTTTCGATTATGGGATCTTTTAAGACAGTGAGCTATCCATTAACTCAGCTTCGCATCAGTACGTTTATGAATGCCACTTATGAAGTATAAAACATACGCCACATCCATTGTAAGACTTCGTGAGCTGTATGGGCCTCTTCCTAATGGTTACACGCAAAGCAACCGACCTGTAGTTTGTAGTTGAAAAAAGTTTTGAAAACCGAAAGCATATTTTATAGAAGGCGCATCCTCTGTAAGGCTAATTTTAGTTGCCTGACCTTTCGGATTCAAATTCGAATCCACCAATGAATGCGGGAGCCGCTAACTTGCAGTGGCACACCAACTCCATTCCATAAATACTCCAGTACTTTTGCAACAATTGGCCGTATCCGATGCTGTCTTTGATGGCGAATTAGAGTGTGAATCCGAATAGAACTATTGTTACGGCAATCTTGTTTATGAAGTATTTATTCTCTCCTGAAGTGTGTGGACTATATGCCAATATTTTAACAGATAGGTCAAATTAATGGGCGCATGAAATTTATACCGCTTCTTCTTCTTCTTCTTCTTCTTCTGTACTGTAATACCTGACATGACCATTACCGTGTTCCGCATCTCATAAACCTCATCGATGTCGCTTGCAGAATCTGCACGCACGACGGCATGCGACCGCGGATCCGTTCAACTCGACCAGCTCTCCAACAGTAAATGTCGAATTACGGAGGTTTAAAAACCACCTTGATATCGCATACAGGTCTGAGTTAGCCTCCTCATTACATCGTATTTAGGGTCACAGCACTGTACTCGGAAGAAAAGGGCCGAGGAGCGCCCTCAGACTGCCTTGACTTTCTTTCTCCACTGAACTGACATATCTCCACAAGGTCTTCGTAACCAGTGTGACAGAAGTCTCTTTCAGTGGTGACCGAGAGCATCCAATTTTTGCCCGTTTTCTGCTCAAGGTGAGGATTTGCAACCATCAAGGAGAATGATGGCCCGAACTTCAGGCCTCCACCGACTTCTATTCAGGGTCGCCTCAAGTAACAGCTTGGTTCTCCGCATAACAATGGCATATGGTGTCAGTGCTCACGGGTGCGGGAGAGTAATAGGCTATCTAGCGTAGCTACTCGTTCTGCTGCTTGGCGCGGAAACCATGGCTTAACTCATTGTCCAAAATTACCTCGCCGTTCTCACAAGGCATCAGTGAAGGGTGCACCACCCGAGTCGCCAGCCGACAATGATGATGATGATGACGAGTCTTTTCGCTTCATTAGTCATAAATGCCGTGAAGTGGAACGCTCATGCTGAGTCAACGATCGCATTGTATCACCTTCTTTTGATGATAACGCATGGGCTGGTGAGGTATTCTGCCGAGGGCACATATAAAACGAACTCATTGACGCTGCGATTTGTGTGTTTAACCGTCGAGGGCTGCTGTGAACTGTTTTCCCCGGTAACGCCATCTTCACCTCACTCCCTTGCTTTGTAAATGCGGAGGTGCTGATAATACGTAATCCCCTCTCACTGATTTATCCAACTCCGACCCAACACCTGGATCTGATGGCGACGAGTCCTTCCGTAAGGTTAAACTACGAAGAAGAAGCCATAGCAACCATACCCTCATTTCGAAAGACCGAACCATTTCATCTGTCGGTCACATTCCGATATTGACTCTTACTCCAAAAGTGCGTCGGACTGATTGGGGTGGTAAAGAAGTCCATGCATTAGCCTCTATCACTGGTCTGGACGGTTTTAAAATGAGTAGGAGGGTAGGTAGTCTAGTAAACCACGGACTAACATACTTGGATCCTATTTACCGGGATACAACTTCAATAATTTTAGATAATAAGGACTTTCGTGATTTGCGCTGCCCGAATTTTCTGCATGACTTACAGCAGCTGTCCATCGCTAACAATAGCATTTGTTAGATTCAGAGTCTCTCCGCCTTAAACAATCTTAATTTTGATTGACTTTTCTCCCCGAGCCGATTGACCTGGCTTAACTTGAGTGGAAACCGTATTCAGAGGATTGATTGATTTTGCAAGAACCACTCATTGCAACATCTTGACCTTTCCGAAAATAAAATTTCTCAGCTAGGGGATCTCTCGACTTTGAGGAACCTCAAGACTCTCCTCTTACACTGTAAAGATATATCTTCCTTGGATACGGCTTCACACTACCTTCCAAGTCAATTATTTATTTTATCCCTAGCTGAAAACCAGTTAAATTCCTAAACTCAGCTAGCTTATTTAGCATATTTGGAGTTCCTTATCCGGTTTTCAATCCAAGGAGATCCTTGTGCATTCACCGCACAGATGAACCACAGAGCGTATATTTTGAGCTAGTTTCCCGGTCTACAAATCCTTGATGGCGTGGAGCCTACTCAACAAGAGCGACGTTTAGGTAAGTGGTTATGGAATAGCGGAGCTTCTCAGAGCTTCGGGCCCACAGATGACGATCGCCGCCGTCTCTCGTGCGTCATACCCATGCCTGACCTCCGGTTGAGGTTAGCGCGGCCACGACAGAGCGTTGTACGATTTAGAAGCCCTGTAGTTTTCTTATTACCCCTTAAGTTATCGTTTTACTGGTATTAATGACATTATTGCGTTTCGAAGTTCTGAATTGTTTTGTCGCTTGTGAAAGCACACTTTGCGGTTCGCGGGCTCTGCAACACTTATTTTTGGCAAGATTTAAGTTACTTTTGCCGAAACCTGTGACATTTCGTTCCTTCGCTTACGATTCTTCTACTGATTTATGTTTTAGGTCCCTTCCCTTGCAAACTCATCAGCAAGGTGTTTTGGGTTCCATCGCACAGGTACCCGCTTATTTTTATATTTTACCTTTTTGTTTTCTTCATCGTTTTGGTTTGGATTTCATTGCTGAAGTTGCAGTCCGCTTGGATTAAAAAAACTCTGGCGTCTCACGTGAAACCGCATGTCAGAATAGCTACATTGAAAGAACGCGAACGGATTTTTCCGAAAAGTTTTCCACACGCGCCGACTGAAATACCTTTTTAAAAACTATCCTTCGACTAAATTATAGTGTTTTGCGTTCGTCCACGCGCTTAATTTTCGTTTGATGAGCTCTGATTTCTCCAGCCGACTTTGTTCATAAACCTGACCGTAAATGCACGAAAATTGCGCTTCGTTGAGGCTCAAAATAAAACGAAAAACACGAGGGAGAGCGGTTGGTTCTTTGGCGTTGCATATTTTTTCTCAGCTTCTGAACAAAGTGGGTGTTTAAATCCTTTCATAATGAGGCCGACATTGGGGAATATATCACCACAGAAAATCAGCGCCTTCCTCACTAGAATAAATATGACGCACTTCAGTCTACCACGATACGCTATCGGTCGTGGTTTGAGAGATTGCCAACTGACAGGACAATCCGGTCCCTCCCAGAACTGGTAGTCAAACTGCAGTGAATCTATCTTAAGGTGGGTTTTATGTCACCAGCAAGCCTGATACATGCTGTGGGACCAGGTCATATGTGTAGTACGCGTAGGCGAAATGCTTAATTATATCAGCCACTGCTTCAAAGCTTCAAATCGACCGATTTGCTGCTTCAAGAGCGCTGAACTTGCTTTTTGTGTGGATGGCTCCTACTGTCCTACCATTCTTTACTCCACATGTTCATTCATGTCCTTCCATTTTTACTATATATGTATATATGTATGTATATATATATGTATATGTATATGTTTAACCAAGTCCAAGCCTGTGTCCTTTCATCCACAATTCTTTGTCACCACCATCCTTTTCCATTACAAATGTACATCCAGCTTTCCATCCCCTCCTTTCTGCCACACCACCATCCTTCTATCTCCATTAAGCATTATTCTTTATACTATAAAGTGCAAGCATTTTCCACCTGTCCATTGTCCACTATTCCACCATTATACTATTTAATACCAGTAGTCCATGAACACACCTTGTGTTTGTCATTCATTATCTCCATTATAATTGCATCCATTTCATGTCCTTGTCATCATTTTCCGTCCATTCCGGCTGTGTGTTCATTCTGTCTACCATTCCTCCTCCTCCTTCTCACTCCTCCTTTCCTCCTCCTCCTTCTCCTCCTCCTCCTCCCTCCTCCTCCTCCTTCTCCTCCTCCTTCTCCTCCTCCTTCCCTCCTCCTCCTCCTCCTCCTCCTCCTCCTTCCTCCCCTCCCTCCTCCCTTTCTCCTCCTCCCCTCCTCCTCCTCCCCTCCTCCTCCCTCCTTTCTCACCTCCTCCTCCTCCTCACTCCTCTCTCTCTCCCTCCCCTCCCTTTCTCCTCCTCCCTCCTCCCTCCTCCCTCCTCTTTCTCACTCCCCCCCTCCCTCCTCCTCCCTCCTCCTTCTCATCCTCTCCTCTCATCCTCCTCCATCCTTCTCCTCCTCCTCACCTCCTCCTCTCATCCTCCCTCCTCCTCCCCATCCTCATTTCTCATCCTCATTCTCCTCCCCGTCTCCTCCTCCTCCTCCTCCTCCTCCCTCTACCTTCCTCCTCCTCCTTCTCCTCCTCCTCCTCCTTCTCCTCCTCCTTCTCCTCCTCCTTCTCCTCCTCCTCCTCCTTCTCCTCCCCCTTCTCCTCCTCGGCTTCTCCTCCTCCCTCCTCCTTCTCCTCCTCCTTCTCCTCCTCCTTCTCCTCCTCCTCCTCTCCCTTCCTCCTCCTTCTCCTCCTCCTCCTCCTCCTTCTCCTCCTCCCTTCTCCTCCTCCTCCTCCCCACCCTGTGTCCGGTAGACCCTGATCTCAGTCAAGGTGCGGTGGTTGACACCTTGGGAGTGACCTCCGGCCGCGCTCATGCAACACGCCTCTCCGCCTCCGGTTTTCTTAACGTTATCATGACATTGTGCTCAAGTGGGGGAGGGGGAGAGAGTGCGGTAGCTGCAGCAGCGCAAGTCCACTATGGCTTAAAACTAATCCACGCGCAATTCAGCTTCTCTTCACTACCATGCTGTGGAGCACACAGTAAATCTCGTCGAAGTCGACGGTCTAACTGTCAAATCAAGAAGACGGAAGAGGGCGCGGATGGTTGGCGTAGTGAGGACCCAAAGCTAAACGTGCCACCACACTGGCTCCGATCCCACTGAGTGGGTCAGCCATAAAGGCCTTACTAAGGAGGAGCATTGCAGCCTTAATGTACTGTACCCTACGCGGTATGCATCTTGATATGAAAACGTTGGAGTCTGTCATGTTTATAGGGGCTGGCAAACCGACTACGTCAAATTAAGTGAACTCAGTCTCGTCTCTGTGACTTGTAGACTGCAAACTGCGGCTTGATCATGCTTTCATCAAAGCAGGAAAGTTCAAAAGGTTCGCTCCGTAAGATTTACTCGAAGTTCGCGCATTAATTTCCGAGAAAATTAAAAAGGGCGCGGGGGGGGGAACTCACTGATGAGGCGAACTCCTCGCATTTGTGTCATACGGCGGTACCAGATCACGCGCTAGTACAGTAGCTGGCCTATCCTATTGCCCGAAAGTGTGAAATGTGTTCGAT
Source organism: Schistocephalus solidus (assembly GCA_017591395.1). Classification (NCBI taxonomy): domain Eukaryota; kingdom Metazoa; phylum Platyhelminthes; class Cestoda; order Diphyllobothriidea; family Diphyllobothriidae; genus Schistocephalus; species Schistocephalus solidus. The sequence continues at coordinate 65,531 of WEDG01002539.1, forward strand.
TAAAGAGAACTAATGAGGCGGGGTTATAATATGGAATATCATGCTGTCCACAATCCCAGGGTGTTTCAGTCACGACAGCATGCCGCCTTCCAATTGAGGCGTTTGCAAACAACCGCACTCGATATTAAATGTCGACTTAAGTAGTATTCGTTTTCACATTGATGCACCTATAGAAAACAAGAATAAAAACTTCTGTACGAATTTTGTAGCAAATTTCGTCCTCTACATATTTTATACCGGAAAAAGGGCACCTGTCGTTTGTTGAGAAAAAGTTTGCTATTATAAGATTTTTAAGACGGTGAAATTTCCATCCGTATGGCTTCGTATTTGCAGGCTTGCTAATGCTGCTCTTGAAATATACAACATGGTCCATATCCATCGCACAATTTTATAAGTCCTTGACATCTTATTAATAGGGTGGAGAAATGTGTGATTTCCCTTGCACAGAAAGTAAGTGGTCTGTAGTTTGGCAACCCCTCTTTTAAAACTCCTAAGTCATCCCTTTTTAAGTATCACCTTTGCAGAAAACGTAATTTGCTATTAGTTGAGTACGAGAAAAGATATTTTTTTAAAAAAAAGTAGTGCTATTTACAGAACATATTTCAATATATTATGGCAGTGAAAATCAACGGAAACAGGTGATGCTACTTAAGTAGGCATTTTGTATGGTGTGTGAATTTCATATACCACCGGAAACGAGTGCTGTCAGTCTATAAATACTCCAGTATTTGCGGATATTAGTAGTTTCTTCCTAAAGGTGGTACCAGTGAAGTTCGTTTAATTAAAAATGAGTTTTTTCATTCGAACCGACCTTGACTATTAACCAAAAAGATAAACGCTGTGCCCAGGTTTAAATTGATTTTATTGCCTAACAGCTCTTTTCCACACGGTTAATAGTGGCTTGAAAATTCCCGGTGAAATTAATATTTTCCTCAATATTTCGAGAAATCGGATCGTTCGTGTTTGAGTTAAAATCGAAAGTCCGTCGCGGTACCACTAGACAACCTCCAGAATTAAACTGACTTGACTAGGGAAAAAAATTATCAGAAGAACATTTCTGACAAAGTCAGGGCAGATCGGAATGAACAATTCTGGCTTATTAGACATCGTCAGCCAGCCATGCTCACCGCAGGTTGTACAACCCGCGATCAACACTCTAAACATAGACCTGTAGGCTCCTTGTCCGGTTTGTTGCGATCGGATTTATTAACAATGGTAGATGGGCACTCACTGATCGCGCTACTGCGCATTCTTGCCCCGTGGTGTCTTGAGGCTCACCCTCGTGCCACCCCATTATCCGTACTGTGGTTATTATTGCATGCAGAATGAGATTACGGACAAAGGCAAAGGCGTTTTGGATGAGTTTTTTGCCTATTAGTCGTCATCAGTCAGTCATACCCAACCACAGGTTTCGCAACCACTGAGGTTCGAACCCGTGACCGGAAGGCTAAGAGCGTTCACTGGTGGAGAAGGTAACTAATAAGCCACGAGGAAGAGCGTCGGAAGGAGAACTCTTCTAAGGAGTTTAAAAATAGGAAAAAGCGGCAGCCCAGCGATACCTCAGGAGAAACGTTTTCTGTCCTTGGGATTTTAGCGATTCAACACCTCAGCCAGTTCGTTTTTCTTGGAGACATTTGTTTTTACTTTTTAATGGGCTCTTTTGCTATGCTTTCATAGTAGGCTATAAGATCAGCTGCGTTACTATACCGCGTTCTGCCTGGGTATGTTCCAGGCTCTTTTTTACTAAGTTTGACGCGCCTGAACTGCGTGCTACACGTTGTGGCTTGTAAGCTCACTAACGGATGGGGCACGTTGGTCCTTCTTATGACTAAGTAATCAGACTGCCTTGACGCTCTCTCAATGGGATGTGTGGTTTTAGGAGCTGGATTATGTGTGGTGAGTGTATACGGGCGGCTTTGGTTTGTCAGCCACTGCTCACGACAGTTTGACCGTCCATTTCGACGAGGTCCACCGTATGCTCCACGCAAGGGTGGTGCAGGGACAGTGACTTGCGCGTGATTTAGTTTAACGTGATAGTAGCCTTGCGCTGTATCTACCACACTCTCTCCTCCTCCCCACCTGAGCTCGGTGTCGTGACAGAGTCAAGACGACCGGAGATGGAAGAGGGCGTGGGTGGCTGGCGCGGCCGGAGCCACCATGGGGCGTACCACCACACTTGGCTCGGATCCCACGGAGTGGGAGTGCCATAAAGGCCACATTAAGAAGGAGCCATTGCAACCTGACTCTCAGTCCGCCAGTCACCTACTCCACACAAAACACATTGGACTGACCACGCGGTCCGAGTTATCCCGTCAGTTGGCAACCTTCCAAGCCACGGCTTTTAGCGCACCGGGATAGTTTTAAGCGCGTCAGATTGTTTATAGTGAGGAAAATGCGCTGAGCTGTCGACATCACTCTCTCCTCCACCCCCACAGTCAAACCGCTGTCCGAGCCGGTCAGTTGTCTGATGCAGAAGTGGGCGCAGCTGCTGGTGACCTCGCCAACGTGTACTACGTACATGACCTGGCCCCCCAAACACAGCACCAGGATTTACCACAACAGGGGGTTGAACGGCTTACATCTCACATGTGTGAGATAGCCAGAGGTCACGTTGAGAGGGAGCCATCGCAGCCTGACTCACAGACCACCAGTCAGCCTCTCCACACAACACACATTGGACTGATTGCGAGGTCTGAGTGTAATTGTCAGTTGGGAACCTTCTGACACACGGCGCTTATCGCTACCGCACTCTCTCCTCCATCACCTGAGCCCGGCGTCATTACAGAGTCAAGAAGACCGGAGGTGGGAGAGGGCGCAGGTGGCTGGTGCGGCCGGAGCCGTCCCTGGGCGTACCACCACACCTGGCTCGGATCCCACAGTGGGAGTGCCATAAAGGCCACATTAAGAAAAAGCCATTGCAACCTGACTCTCAGTCTGCCAGTCAGCCATTCCACACAAAACACACATTGGGCTGACCATACGGTCCGAGTTATCCCGTCAGTTGGCAACCTTCCTAGCCACGGCTTTTAGCCCACCGTGATAATTTCAAGCGCGTCAGATTGTTTATAGTGAGGAAAATGCGTTTCGCCGTCGACTTAACTCTCTCCCCCACCCCCAAAATCAAACCACCGTCCGAGCCGGTCAGTTGTCTGATGTGGGAGTGGCCACTCGACACACGCAGAACATACGCTGGGCCGACGACGTGGTCCGGTGTAAGCCTTCCAATCCTCGGTTTCTAGGAAACCTTGATATTTTCAGGTATGTGATGATGATGGTGATGGAGTTGCCTATGTATTTGATGTTGGCAGTGTGCGCTGATGTGGCTTAGCCTCCGGTGGTTTACCGCAGGTTTTCATGGATGCGCATGTGACCGAATAGGTCTATGCGACGAGTGAATGCGCGAGGACAGTGAGGGCAGTGGAGACGGTGATCTCTGCTGTGTTTTGGTGCTCCAGGCACTGTTTCACCGGTCTCTGTACGATGGATTCGCAAGTGACCGACCAGGCCGATGCGTGAGGTGAATGTGCGGTCGCAATGAGGACAGTTTAGGAGAGCGTCCCCATCGCTGATGGTGGTGGTGGTAACAGGTGATGCGTACTGGGATGTGGTCTCTATGATGGTGGGAGTAATGGAACTGATGCCAGGGGCGAGGGAGGGTGAGTCCGAAGGAGTTCTGGCAGAATTTGACGTAGAAGTTGGAATTGTCGGATTGTTGGTGCATTGCGTCCGAAGATGTCCGACCAGACCGATTCGCGCACGGAAGGTGCGTTGACAGCGTGGGCATGTTGGAAGGGCCTGGGCATTCGTGGTGTTGGTCCGGGGTGCTGGTGACTTTCGTTTCGCTCTTTTGGTCTTGGCGGTGGCGATCCGGTTAGCTTCGTAGATGGCTGCCCCTGTCTTCATTGTCCTTCTCCAAGCAGGTCGGTTCCAGTCGAGGTCCTCCCAGGTCGCCGGGTTGATATGCAGTTGCTTCAGGGAGGTCTTCAGAGTGTCCTTGTAGCGTCGAACTTGACCCCCTTGTCGACGAGAACCCATGGTGACATCTCCATAGAAGATTTGTTTGGGTAGTCGTTCGTCGTCCATTCTAACAAGGTGACCGCTCCATCGTAGTTGCAGTTGTTTCAGCGAAGCATAAATGCTGAGAAGGCCTGTTCGTTCCAACACTTCCGTGTCCGGTATCTTGTCTTGCCATGTCAGCTTTAGTATGCTGCGACGGCAGCTGAGGTGGAAGTGGTTGAGCTTTCGTGCCTGCTTTTGATATACCGTCCACGTTTCCGCTCCATACAGCAGCGTCGGCAATATAACAGCTTTGTACATCTTGACTTTGGTGCTGAGGTGATGACCGTGTCGATTCCAGACCACGTTCTGCATGCGTCCAAAGGCTTGGCTGGCTTTGGCGATCCGCTGGGCGATCTCATCATCGACTTTGGTGCTGCGGAAGAGATTGCTGCCCAGGTACCTGAAGGTATCCACAGATTTCAGTTGGGCGCCATTGACATTGATGTGAGATGCGGAGTAGGTGGTATTGGGCGGCGGCTGATGCATCACAACCGTTTTCTCAGTGTTGATGCGAAGTCCGAAGTTGCCACAGGCGGCAGCGAAGAGGTCCATGCTCCTTTGCATGTCCCTTCTGTCGTTTCACTGAGTACGAAGACGTCCGCGAAGAGAAGTTCGTGGATGGTGGCAGTGGAGACGCGAGCGGAAGTGCATCCGTCGTTGGTTAAGGAGTCGATCGTCCATCCGGTAGGCGATGTGGATCCCTGGGCGTTATTCACGGTAGGCGTCCGTTAGCATGACAGACAACATGAGACTAAAGAGGGTATGGGCAAGGACGCAGCCCTGCTTCACTCCGTTGGTCACTGCGAATGCTTCGGATACTGTCCCGTTGTCAGTAACGCGCGCCATAATCCCGTCGTGAAGCTGACGTACCATATGCGTGAAACGTTTAGGGAAGCCGAATTTTGCATGATTTTCCACAGCCCGTCGCGATTTACCGTGTCAAAGTCTTTCTTCAGGTCCACGAAAGTAAGGTAGAGGTGATTCCGCATCTCTTGGCACTTCTCTTGCAGCTGTCGAGCAGCGAAGTTCATGTCGGTTGTTCCTCGGTGTCTTCGGAAGCTACATTGGCTTTCCGGGAGCAGTCCTTGCTCCAGGTGAGCGTTCAGGCGATTGAAGATAATGCCGGCGAAGATCTTTCCGGTGATGTTCAGCAGCGAGATTCCTTGGTGGTTGTCGCAGAGTTGGCGGTTCCCTTTCTTCTTGTGGAGGTGGACAATGTTTGCATCTTTGAAATTCTGAGGGACTTGCCCTTGGTGCCACATCTCCTGGAAGAGCACTGGGAGTTGGTTCATCAGTTGGCGTCCGCCATGCTTGTAAATCTCAGTAGAAATCGCGTCCGAGCCAGGCGCTTTCCCGCTGGAGAGTTGCTGCACGGCTCTGATGGTTTCTTGGAGAGAGGGCGGGAGATCGAAGTCAGCGTTGATTTCCACTTCAGGCAGACGATCGATGGCGGCGTCTGAGATGGTGGAGGGCTGGTCGAGAACGCTTTGGAAATGTTCTGCCAATCGCTTCAGGATTTGCGTCTTCTCAGTGAGTAGCGTCCTGCCGTCGGTACTGAGAAGAGGCAACGCCTTTGACGGGAGGTCCGTAGACAGCCTTAGTGGCGGCGAAGAAGTTCTTCCATTCGCTTCAATCCGCGAACCCTTGGATTTCCTCGGCTTTGCGCGTCATCCAGGCATCCTGCATCTCCCGCAGCCGTTGCTGTACAAGGCGGCGACTTCGGTAAAAGGCTGTCTTGTTTGCAACGGTAAGGCGATCGACGTAGGCTTTGTGCAACTGGTTTTTCTTGACGAGCAGAGCGTTGATAGCTGGATCGTTGTCATCGAACCAGTCTTGGTGCTGAAGACGTGCGCGGCCGAGGACATCCAGGGCGGTGGATTGGATGGTGTCCCTCAGTGGATACCAGCGGTTCTCTACGGAGATGTCCGCGTGCAGGTCATTGTAAAATTGTCCTTCGCCGCATCAAAGCTCGTCATTGGGTGAGCGTAGGCGCTGATGATGGTGGCGAGTTTGTCTCCCCAAAGAGGCAGGCGGAGGCTCATCAGACGATCATTGATACCCTGCGGCAGACAGGGCAGACGTCCCACGATGTCGTTCCGGATGGCAAAGGTGACACCAGCGTCGCGACGCTCTGCCTTTGGCCGGCCGCTTCGGAAGAAGGTGTAGCCGGCACCCACCTCCTCCAGCTGACCTTGTTCAGAGAATCGGGTCTCACTGAGAGCAGCAATGTCCACCTTGTAGCGCGCCAGTTCTCGAGCGACTAGCGCGTCCTCCGTTCCTGTCGGTTACTCCTGGGATTGTCCGGGGGTACTCCGGAGGGTACGGGTGGGATTGGGAGAGATGTTGTTGATATTGTTTAGTTTTCTACCGCATGTAATTGCTGTCTGATAACCACGGTCTGCTGCAGCTGTCGTGAGACCCAGCATTTGTTTAGGGCACCTTTTATAGCCCTCTTTCCCGCCAGGGGTAAGCAGTATGTCCCTAAATAGAGCTGCTTAGTCATCCCAGACGGCTACCGAACTCCACTATGGGTCACGATTTGGGTTAGTAAGAGAACGACCGATTCGCCTGGGCCGCCTACGTGATTGAATGTCGCCCTCGCCGTAGGACGTTTTCGACCGTGGGGGAGGAGGGAAGGGTGAGGAGCCAGGGAGAAGGGGAGAAGTAAGAGTAAAGGAGAGGAGAGCGAGAGAGGAGGAAAGAAGGGCGCGAGGAAGGGAGGCGTATAAGTAGGAGGGCAGATGGGGACAGAGAGGACGGGAGAGGGGGAAGAGCTGTGGGAAGGGAGCAGACTTACCGGGTGTGAAGACACACGATAGTTCGACCGTCGTAGTCCGACGATGTCCACCGTATGCTCCATGGAAGGGTGGAGCAGGGACGGTGACTTGCGCGTGAATTAGTTTTAAGTGATAGTAGCCTTGCGCTGCAGCTACCGCACTCTCTCCTCCCCCCACCTGAGCCCGGTGTCAAGACAGAGTCAAGAAGACCGGAGGCGGGAGAGGACGCAGGCGGCTGGCGCGGCCAGAGCCGCTCTTGGGCGTACCACCATACCTGGATCGGATCCCACGAAGTTGGAGAGCCATAAAGGCCACATTAAGAAGGAGCCATTTCAGCCTGACTCTCAGTCCGCCAGTCAGTCACTTCACACAAAACACACATTGGACTGACCACGCGGTCCGAGTTATCCCGTCAGTTGGCAACCTTCCAAGCCACGGCTTTTAGCGCACCGGGATAGTTTTAAGCGCGTCAGATTGTTTATAGTGAGGAAAATGCGCTGAGCTGTCGACATCACTCTCTCCTCCACCCCCACATTCAAACCGCTGTCCGAGCCGGTCAGTTGTCTGATGCGGAAGTGCGCGCAGCTGCTGGTGTCCTCGTCTACGTGTACTACGTACACGACCTGGCCCCCCGAACACAACCACCAGGATTTCACACAACAGGAGGTTGAAACGACTTACATCTCACATGTGTGAGATAGTCAGAGGTCACGTTGAGAAGGAGCCATCGCATCCTGACTCCCAGACCACCAGTCAGCCACTCCACACAACACATATTGGACTAACTGCGAGGTCTGAGTGTAATTGTCAGTTGGCAACCTTCCAACCGCGGCGGTTAACGTTACTGCACACTCTTCTTCTCCCCCACCTGAGCCCGGTCTCACGACACAGGCAAGAAGACCGGAGATGAGAGAGGTCGCAGGTGACTGGCGCAGCTGGAGCCGCCCCTGGGCGTACCACCACACCTGGCTCGGATCCCACAGAGTGGGAGTGCCATAAAGACCACATTAAGAAGGAGCCATTGAGCCCTGACTCTCAGTCCGCCAGTCAGCCACTCCACACAAAACACATATTGGGCTGACCACGTGGTCCGAGTTATCCCGTCAGTTGGCAACCTTCCAAGCCACGGCTTTTAGCGCACCGTGATAGTTTTCAAGCGCGTCAGATTGTTTATAGTGAGGAACATGCGCTGAGCTGTCGACCTCACTCTCTCCCAACCCCCACCATCAGACACTGTCCGAGCCGGTCAGTTGCCTGACGTGGGAGTGGGCGCATTGGCTGACAGATCGGCGTACCCGTCTTCGCGCGCCACAGCACGACCTGGCCCCCATAACGCACACACCAGGATTCACTTACTCATGGGATATGGAGCAGCCATCGCCGTCTGACTCCCAGTCCACTGGTCAGCCACTCGACACACACAGCACATACACTGAGCCGACGGCGTGGTCTGGTGTAAGCGTCAGATTGGCAGACTTCCCAGCCACGGTTTCTAGGAAACCGTGATATACTCTGGTAAATGGTGATTGTGAGGGTGTTGTCGATGTATTGGTGTAGGTAGTGTGCGCTGATGTAGCTTAGCCTCCGGTGGTTTGCCGTTGGATGTCGTGGAGGCGCATGTGTCCTAATAGGCCCATGCGGTGTGTAAATGTGCGGAGCAATGAGGTCAGTGAAGGCGGGCGCGTCGACTGTATGTCGGAGCCCCATGCACTGGTTCACCAGTCTCCGTGCGATGGATTCGCAGGTGATCGACCAGGCCGATGCGTGAGTTGAAGTGGCGGGTGCAGTGTGGGCAGGAGTAATCGGTAGAGGCTGGGGTGATGTCATTCATGGTAGTGGGGTTGTCAGGGGCGCTAAGAATGGCAGGAGCGGAGGGTGTGCGTGGTGTATCGGTGTTGTCGGCATTGTGGTGAATTCCGCTGTCATAGATGCGCATGTGACCGAATAGGCCCATGCGATGAGTGAATGCGCGAGGACAGTGAGGGCAATGGAGGCGACGATCTCTGCTGTGTGATGGTGCTCCAGGCACTGGCTCACCGGTCTCTGTACGACGTATTCGCAAGTGACCGACCAGGCCGATGCGTGAGGTGAATGTGCGGTCGCATTAAGTACAGCTTAGGAGAGATTCCCCATCGCTGATGGTGGTGATGGTAGTGAAAGCGAAGGCGATGGTGGTTGCGGTCGTGGGGGTGACAGGCGATGAGTAGATGGATGTGGTCTCTATAATGGTGGGAGTAATGGAATTGATGCCAGGAGTGAGGGTGTGGGTGTTTGAATGGGGGTTGGCAGACTTTGACGTAGAAAGTTGAATTGTCAGATTGTTGGTGCATTGCGTCCGAAGATGTCCAACCAGGCCGATTCGCGCGCGGAAGATGCGTTGACAGCGCGGGCATGTTGGCATGGCCTGGGCATTGGCGGTGTTGGTCCGGGGCGCTGGTGACTTTCGTGCCGCTCTTTTGGCCTTGGCGGCGGTGATCCGGTTGGCCTCATAGATTGCTGAACCAGTCTTCACTGATCTTCTCCATGCCGGTCTATCCTGGACGAGGTCCTCCCAGGTCGCCGAATTGATTTGCAGTTGCTTCAGTGATTTCTTCAAAGTGTCCTTGTAGCGTCGTTTTTGACCTCCTTGCCGGCGAGAACCCGTAGCGACATCTCCATAGAAAAGTCGTTTGGGTAGTCGCTCGTCGTCCATTCTTACCAGGTGGCCGCTCCATCGCAGTTGCACTTGCCTCAGCATGGCATGCATGCTGAGGATTCCAGTCCGCTCCAGGACTTCCGTGTCCGGGATCCTGTCTTGCCATCTCAGCTTCAGTATTCTGCGGAGGCAGCTGAGATGAAAGTGATTCAGCTTCCTGGCTTGGTTCGAGTAGACGGTCCAGGTTTCCGCTCCGTAAAGGAGTGTCGTCAAGACGACGGCCTTGTACATCTTCAGTTTGGTGTTCAGGTGAATACAGTGGTGATTCCACACGGAGGCCTGCAGCCGGCCGAAGGCCTGACTAGCTTTGGAGATCCGTTGGGCAACCTCGTCATCGATTCTCGTGTTGCGCGACATCGTGCTTCCTAGATAAGCGAAGGTTTCCACGTTTTTGAGTTTAGCACCGTTGACATTGATTCGAGGAGCATTGTATTCCGTGCTGGGTGGCGGCTGGTGCATGACAACCGTTTTGGCTGTACTGATTGTTAATCCAAAATCGACGCAGCCTGCGGCGAAGAGGTCCATGCTCCTTTGCATGTCCTCCTCCGTCACGGTGTTAAGGGCGCAGTCGTCCGCGAAGAGCAATTCATGGACTGTAGTCGTATACACGCGCGTTGGAGCCTGCATACGCCGACTTTTGAGAAGGTGCCCGTCAGTTCTGTAGGCGATGCGGATACCAGGCTGCTCACCACGGTAGGCGTCCATCAGCATAGCCGAGAACATGAGACTGAAGAGGGTTGGGGCCAGTACGCAGCCCTGCTTCACTCCGTTGGTCACTGTGAATGCTTCGGATACCGTCCCGTTGTCAGTGACGCGCTCCGTCATCCCGTCATGTAGCTGACGCACCATGTGCGTGAACCGCTCAGGACAACCAAATTTCTGCATTAATTTCCATAGTCCGTCACGATTCACCGTGTCAAAGGCATTCGTTAAATCCACGAAGTTAGTGTATAGGTGAGTTCGCATCTCCTGGCATTTCTCTTGTAGTTGGCGGGCGGCAAAGATCATATCGGTATTTCCGCGGTGTCGGCGGAAGCCACATTGGCTTTCCGGGAGCAGGCCCTGCTCTAGGTGACCGTTCAGACGATTGATATGGATACGGGCGAAGATCTTCCCGGCGATGTTGAGCAACAAGATGCCTCTGTGATTATCACAGAGTTGTCGGTTCCCCTTCCGTTTGTAGAGATGGACGATGGTCGCGTCTTTGAAATCCTGAGGAACTTGTCCTTGGCGCCACATCTCCTGGAAGAGTGTTGTGAGTTCTCCCATCAGCCGGGGCCCACCGTGCTTGTAGACTTCCGGTGGGATTGCGTCGGATCCCGGTGCTTTACCGCTGGAAATCTGCTGCACGGCCCGGATGGTTTCTGGTAGGGAAGGTGGCAGATCCAGGTCATTGTTCGTGTCAACTTGAGGGAGCCGGTCAATGGCAGCATCGGAGATGGCTGATGAGCAATTAAGGACACTTCTGAAGTGCTCGGCCCAGCGCTTCAGAATTTGCGATTTCTCTGTCGGCAGTGTTGTGCCGTCAGAGCTGAGCAGTGGTGCGGTCCCCTTGATACACGGACCGTAGATGGCCTTGATGGCTTTGAAGAAGTTTTTTTCATTTCATTGCGGTCCGCATACCCCTGGATTTCCTCAGCCTTTCGGATCATCCAGGCATCCTGCATCTCTCGCAGCCGTTGCTGTACAATGCGCCGGCATCCGAAGAAGGCTGCTTTGGTGGCGTCAGTCCGAAGGTCCATGTAGGCTTTGTGTAGTCCATTCTTCTCCGCGAGTAAGTTGCTGATGTCGGCGTCATTGTCGTCAAACCAGTCCTGGTGTTGACGGCGTGCGCGTCCGAGGACTTCGAGGGCGGTGGACTGGATGACATTTCGCAGTTGACCCCATCATGTCTCTACGGTAGCATTATCAGCTGTAGCATGTAGGTCCTTCAGTTTCTCAGTTATTTGGTTGCTGAAGTCAAACATTGAGCAGGCAAATTTAATAAAATAGTATTTAACCTACCTGGCGGCCTCTTACCTTGGGGCCTTCGTCGGGGTTGCAGTCGGAGCCTCATCTGAGAGATGACGAGGCGGTGATCTGTCAAACCATCGGCATCGCGGATCGCCTTGGTAACCAGCACGTCCTGTCGATCTCGCCTCCGGACGAGAACATAGTCCAGCAGATGCCAGCACCGCGACCGAGGGTGCATCCACGTGGCCTTCTCCCGCGTCAGAAGGCGGAAGAAGGTGTTGGTCAGCAAGAGACGGTGTTCCGCACACGTGCGCAGAAGAAGGAGACCGTTATCGTTACAGCTACCGTGACCGTGGGGACCCAGCACTCCCTGCCAGGCAGCATGGTCCGTCGCGATGCGGGCGTTGAAGTCACCAAGGACAATTAACTTGTCCACCTTCGACACAGTCGCCAGCAGGGCGTGCAGGTCCTCGTAGAATTTTTCCTTCGCCGCATCAGAGCTCGTCATTGGGGGAGCGTAGGCGCTGATGATGGTGGCGAACTGGTCTCCCCGAAGAGGCAAGCGGAGGCTCATCAGGCGATCATTGATACCCTGCGGCAGACAGGGCAGACGTCCCACGATGTCGTTACGGATGGCAAAGGCAACACCAGCGTCGCGTCGCTCTGCCTTTGGCCGGCCGCTCCAGAAGGTGTAGCCGGCACCCACCTCCTCCAGCTGACCCTGCTCAAAGAATCTGGTCTCGCTGAGAGCAGCAATGTCCACCTTGTAGCGCGCCAGTTCCCGAGCGACTAGTGCCGTCCTCTGTTCCGGTTGGTTGCTCCTAGGATTGTCTAAAAGGGAACGAACATTCCAGGCTGCTAGTGTGAGTGGACTCACCCGAGCAGCCTGGAGGGTATGGCGAGGGGCGTTGGGACGGGGTTATTGTTGTTTGTTTGAGTTTTACGACCGCGTATTTTGCGATCTGCGAGCCGCGGCCGGCTGCAGAAGACGTGATAACCAGCAATTTTTTAAGGCACCTTTTCTAGCTCCTTCCTCCGCGAGGAGGCAAGCAGTGATGCCCCTAAATATGGCTGCTCGGACATCCCAGACGGCTGCCGAACTCCACTATGGGTCACGGTTTTGGTTTAGTGGAAGAACGACCCGAGTTAGTCTGGGCCGCCTACGGGGTTGCTTTCGCCCCCACCGTAGGACTTTTTGAGAGGGGGTGGTGGGAAGTTCGGGAGTCAGACATACCGGGTGTGGAGGCACACACAACACCGGAGACCCTCACCTGGTTTAGCCCGCCGGTAGTGATGGTTGCCCGGGGTGTGGCCGCTGGGAAGAACCCAACGTCGAGGAGTCAAAGGTGAGTGTTGGGTACCAGTTAGAGGCGGCCACAGGAGCATTCACCATCTGTACAATACAAATTGAGCGACCAAATACTACCTGTATGATGCTACCCCTGCTTCCTGATTGAATTTCCGTAACCGTTTCACGAGATCTGCCATAGGCTGTATTTCAGTCGCTACAGTATGCTAGCTTTCGAATTGGGTTTCCGTTCGGCCATTAACGAAAACCACACTCGGAAAAAGCTTCTCCTTCAGTACTATGCATTTGTCAAATTGGTTCTCGTGTCCTCATAAATTCAAATATATTTTATAGAAAACATGCATAAACAAATTCTTTCTTGTACTCATTGGGTAGAAAATTACGTCAATTTTAAATTTTATAGTTGAAGAAAGGGTATCCTTCCTTTTTTAAATTGTTTTCAAATTACCGTATAATTTCGAGTGCGGTTCGCCGTTGTATTTGCGTTTCTACAAACCTCAAACTTTCCGCATAAGAATTGTAACTACTTCCTCCGTGCTATTAAGAAGATACTATGTGGAGCTTGAAACATTTTGTTGTGGATGGGAATTATGTTAAGAAGCATTAATAAATAAAAAAAAAATAAATAAATAATAAATTAATAAATGAGCAGATGGGATGTTATTTGAATGGAAAATTAAACTTTTTGAAAACCGAAATAGCATTCACCTTATCTATACAATTTAAAGAAGATATACTTTGTTGTATTTTTGTGCATATTTTCCATAACGTATATTCGAATTTATAAGGAAATTGAAACTCAATAGAAAAAACATGCAGCATAAGCAGTCATTTCTTAGCGAGTGTGTGACTTCTGCAGTCGGTCGAAAAAACGGACATTAAACGCTGGCCTTCTGTCATGTCTGAAATATCTTGGTATAATGCGTCAGCATCACCAATAGTACAACCCCATGTAATATGTGATGCGTGTAGACGAACCGTTTAGCCTCGTTACCCGCTGTAAAAAACGCAGAGTCTTCGTTGTCTTGACCCTTGTCTTCTCACCAGAATCCTAAGCGCATGCAAGAGGTTGAGTTAGGTCGGTGCAGCGAAAGTCTGCTGCATTGTGAACGATGCCACGAACAAATTAATCGTGGGCAAACGATCGGCCCGGAAAGCACGTGTATTCCGACCTTTTACAGTTCTTTGCGCAAAGGTCTGCTATTGCTGTTCAATGAACTTATCCCACTTGCACTTTGGCCGACGTAATATCCGTTTCGCTTGTCTATCTTCATTTTCCTCCGCTTCCCTTAGGGGCGGCATAACCATATTTGCCGGGGGAATGCCTCGTTCCACTTATGGTGACCGTTCAACAGTCAGCCTCTTACGGGGTTCGAACCTGGACCAAGCAGCGGCGGCTAACCTGGCGGCTGCCGTACGTTTGGCCCACGCCGACGGTGACCTAGAGGACGAAGATGAGGAAGAAGAGGAGGCGGACTTTGAGGACGAAGATCAACAGAACCTGCTGGCTAGTGGCCTTGTACCCGGCGCTCCGGTGCATGTCTTTGACGCAGACGCACCTGAACACGTCTGTCTGGATCTGCCATCTCCCCTGGTGGATGTCTGTCCGCTGGGACCGGCTGGAGGACCGGCAACTGGTGTCCTTATACTTTGTGAGGAGGAGTTGGTGGCGGTGGATCTTCTCACCCCCGGGTGGCCGCTTTTAACCCTGCCTTATCTCTCCTGTCTCCACACGTCTGCCATCTCTGCCTACAATCTCTTTACTCATGTGCGTCAATTTTAGAGTGTCCACATTACTTTTAGATTCGTTGGAATCTTTAATTTTCGTTTTCTAGTCAAAGTTGTCCGTATCCCACGTTGCTGCAGCTGCCACTACTATAGCCACCACCACCACTACTACTTATACTACTTCTAACGATCAGCGGTATAGAACGCAGTGCTTCGATATTGAACTATTTAGTTTTTTATTAGCGGTCCTTCAGCAACTTTGGACCGTTCATGTTTATGCACGTAGCTTACATTGTTTAACTCCTGTTAACCATTTATTCTTTTCATAAAACAGACCATTTTCTATCATTTGCGAAATTAGGTATCGTTAACTGGTCTTTTTACGACACATTCTCCAAGCAAATGTGTGCCCACCGTCAATACGCTTTCTTCGCACCCAAAAAGATGCATACTTTCAAGCCCCAGATCTTTAACATCTCCAAAAGCTGTACATCATTTGCAACATTCAGCAGCACTGGCGCACATTTTGCATCGCATTCCGTACAGTTTATTTTTCCCTGCTCAAGACTTACATTCTTTATGGTTCTTAATCATACACTGCATTCTTTAGAGTACATTATAGCCAAATGTGTAATCATAGTAGATCTGGTGTTCCTGGTCAGCGTTTTTAGTACGTCTTCTACCAGAGAAATAATCTATGGCTCCCTTCACTGTGGTGATGCTATCCTACGCCCTCCTGTTTAAAGTACTATCTTTGTGCTCCTTGCCGACACACGATTAACATTTTTCGTCTTTTACGTTTGTTGTCGGCATCGTGGCAGTTACGTTTTCAAGTTTTGTGACGGTCCTTTCGGGTCACTTAGTATGCCAAGGAATCTTTAATCAAGGCAAAGCCAACCAAAATACATTCTGTACCTACCTTGACAGGCGTGGTATGCCCAACTATTAATTGTGCTTAAGAGACGTAAACCTGTGGATTATTTGTGATCCACAGTTTATTCACCTACGCTGCCTTCCGTTCCTCCTTTTTCCTCTCTTTCCCCACTCTTTCACCCTTCCCCGTTTTTCATTCGACATCAGGTAAACGCTGTCTTTCTTGAGCGATTGGATGCGGTTGCGGGATGTGGCAAGGGCGATGCCCTCGGTCTAGGCCGCAGGGAGACTGGTTATTCTAAACGACCCTGGCCAGTGCAGGGTGGACAATGCATCCTGCCCGGTAGTGGTAGTCCCAGCCGGGGAGCCCTTTCAATCGATCCCGCGCACAGTCTGGTTACCTCGACGGACCTCCTGGTGACCGGTCATGAGAACGGCACCGTCAACTTCTGGAGACTGGGACCAGGTGGTTGCGCACGAAAGGTCTTCACCCTCTACACTGGATCCCTTTTTGACGGTGAATTTGGACCAGATGCTGGTGGGGTGAGTGCTCATACGCTCCGTAATATGAATATGCAAAGAATATATATATATATATATATATAT